>VWZV01008161.1:966865-1120361 GCA_013397155.1 Irena cyanogastra | reverse complement strand
AAAAAAAAAAAAAAAAGCCATTAAAGATGATATTGTTAAAAACCACATCAATATTCTGCAATTACTACTTGTCATGGTGCAATCCTAAGAAATGTTGGAATTAAATAAGATAGCTCAAGCATTCTTCAGAATTATGTCGTAGAGAGCTGCTATTTCAGTATGGATTTTTAAAAAGTGCAACCTGATAACTATTGTTTACTGTTCATTCTAATTTTGTCTTGATGCTCATTTATTAGATAACAGAGAAGATTCAGTATCTACTTGTTTACATTTTTGTGGTGGTGGTAATTTAGTATTGCACTGCTCAAGTGTTATTGTGAAATGGATGGACAAGGCCCATGAATGTGGACAGTCCAGGAATCAAGTTTTATTAATATATGCTTGTAAATACTCCAGCCATGTATGAAGTTTGTGTTGCTGAAAGCCAAGGAAAAGTAGGCTGAGGTGCTCTTGTGTAAAAAAGAATGTTTGTTCTTCTGAAAGCAGGACATTCTCATGAAAAAATCTATCACCTTCACTACTGGCATTTGAACATGCAAAGGAAATAATTAATACTTGATGTACACAATTCTCCATAAAAATCTTGGATTGTCTTGTAGGAGCCTTTAACTAATAAGTAGATTGAATAATGATTTCTTAAGTAGCACATATCTAAAAAAAGTCATATTGTGTATTAATTTGGTTCCATGCATCTTAAATTAATTCTGTGACAGCACAGGAATATTTTACTTAGGAATGCTGCAGTTGTCTTTAAGGGGAGTGGGAAGCCTGATTGTTTTATTTTCAGAGGATTTAAAGTTTTTTTTTTTTACTAAAAATCTTTTGCCTTTGTCCATTTTAGAATGTTGCAGACCACATTCCTCAGCTGGTGCAGGGTGTAAGAGGAAGTCAAGCTCAGGCAGAGGATCTCAGTGCCCAGCTTGCTTTAATAAATTCCAGCCAGAATTTCCTTCAGGTGAAGTGAACCAATCACTGCAGTAGATGTAAAAAGCATTTTTTTGTGCTGTATGTTTTCATTTGTGATAAATAACCAGTAAACTGTTAAGAGCCATGTAAAGAAGTTCACTGCTAACTATGAGCCATATACAGGGAGAATTTAGTTCCTGGGTTGGGTGGCTAAAATACGTTTTATCTATGGAGAGTGAAAGCTGGTGAAATTGAGGTTAAAAGTAACAAGAAAAGAGGTTAAAAGTAACAAGAAAAAAAGTTTGTTTATGGAGAGGAAACATTCACTTGCCTTCTGGGATAGAGTTTAAAGAACAAAATGGAGGGAATTTAGCATCTTTCTAAGTAGAGGTGTGAGTCTGAATATGTGATGGGCTGTTGTAACCTTTTTAGGAAAGGTACACTTAGTGCTGAAGCAACAAGTTTCAAAATTCCTCAGAAATAAAAGGGAATACTAGCATGGTTTTTAGATATTAGCCTGCATGATAGATCTAGATTGATGGTTTGGGAAAAACACAAAATTTGACTGTCTGCTTTTTCTAAAACATCTTAAAATAGAAAGCTAGAATATTGAGTATTGATAACAAAACTATTGGCTTATTGTTAACATTACAAGAAACAACACCAGAAACCACTTCTCTGTAATGGCATGTTTGTCACTTGGCATCAGTTAGTTTTGCCTTAAATGTGATGGCTGTTAGCAGGCTTTTATGGTCTTGTGTAGGCAGAGGGATCACAAACCATGATCTCACTCTGTTTAAGTATTTGCCTTATGATTCCCTCTGGAGTCATTCACAGGAATGATCCATCTCCCCTGTGGCTGTATATGTGTACAGTGGTGAAGATGAGAATCAGCAAAGGTTTTCAGTTGAATTAGCAGTAATCCCTGTGTAGAAGCATTGCTTGAATTACAATTTTAATTTCATATAATTTTGGCAGAGGTTAATATTTAGAAACATAGAGAGGAATTTCCCATCTCTGCCACCTTGAGCTGATTGTACCACATAAATGCTGAGTTGCAAAATTTCACATTTCAGTATTTTTAAGCAGCCTACACTCAAAGGCCTCAGACAGACATTGGAACCAATGGAGTAGTCATCCCAGTAAAGTACAGATGAGTCCTGCTGCAGAGGACTTGGAAATGTGACAGAATTCTGACAGGATGTTCCAGCTTAAGGAGCAGAAATGTGCTAGTCATTAAAGAAAAATCTAGAAACCTCCTGAGTGTGTGAATGAAGGAAGCAGTTTGTTTGTTGAATCCTAAACCTTCTTTAAAGAAAATGAGCTGGTAAAACCAATTGTGTTCACTGTTGTTCTTTGAACAGCCTGGAAGTAAAATGGTGGCATCTGCTAAAGCTGCTGTCCCCACAGTGACTGACCAAGCAGCAGCAATGCAGCTCAGTCAGTGTGCAAAGAATCTTGCTACCAGCTTAGCTGAGCTGCGAACTGCCTCCCAAAAGGTGAGTAAATACTGGTTTTCTCAAACAAGAGGACTTTTTTCTCCCCTGAGGGAGTGGCTCATGCTCAGGCAGTGCTCACCTCTCTCTGCTGTGTTTTGTGCACACTTTGCTCAGACTCCCCACTGGCCTCTGTATCATGAGAGGAAGGGGAGGGAGCAGGGAGAAGAAAACTGAAAAAGCTTGTGCTGTCCTTTCCATGCCAGCCAAATGTGAGCAGAGTATACAGAGCAGCACATCAAGACTCTGAGCTGCTGTTACATTCCAGGGAGAGCAGGGAAAGGGAACATGTCTCGTGCCCCACCAGACCAGTGAGACCCCAGCTGCAGCTCTGCTGTGCTTACTGCTGTAATTGTCAACTGGAATCATCATCTGTAAAACTCAGGGAAGCAGAGGCTCTGCACATACAGATTTCTAAACTATGTGGGGCTTAAAAAAAATGCTAGTGGAAAGTCTGATCTTTTTTGTGTGCATGTGTGTATACTGCGGCCTGAAACCAGGATTGCAGCATTGAGGTGGCTACGCCTGAGCTAATGCTAGAATTTCCATCTCATACTGATGAATGAGGGCTGCCACATCAGAGAGTCAGTGGGATTTTGGTCATGATGCACAGTGAGGCCACTGGTGAAAAGGGAAATCCAGAGTGCAGCAGTGTCCTTCTCAGTGCCTGGGCTCCCTGCTGTGAAGGGACATGCACACAAACCAAGTGCTCCTCGTTCCCCTGGTGCCTCTTAGCAGAGTGTTATTCTCTTCACAGACTGAAAATATTGTTCAGGGGATTGGAGTCCATGATGTATAACACTTAGAGGGCTCACGATGGCCTCTAAAGTAGGAAGAGAAATAATATGGGAGGGGAAATTAGATCTGAATCATTTACTGTTTCTGAAAGTTGCATACAGCTGCTAACAGTGGTACTGCTCTGATTTCTGAATAGGCTCATGAAGCTTGTGGCCCAATGGAAATTGATTCTGCTTTGAATACAGTCCAGACACTCAAAAATGAACTGCAAGATGCGAAGATGGCAGCTGTGGATGGACAGTTAAAACCTCTCCCAGGAGAAACTGTAATTGAGGAAGGATGTTCTTCATTTAAAAACAAACAAAGTTAGCTGTTAAATAGTAGAGGCAAAACAAATAATGAGGCTTTGGATAATGATCATGCTGATAGGGTTTTGCACTGATTCTCTTAAAAAGAGTGTATGTTACTACTACAGCAGTAGTATGTTCTGTAGTAGTGTTACTCATAGACTGTAGGGCCTCCTTCTCTATTGTACAAATTACAGTTTGGTAACAGTAATGTTTTGGTCTTGTCAAAAATAATTTCTTTTTAATACTGACAATGGTGGGAACTCAGGACAGCCAGTTCTAATAAGGCTTAGAAAGTGAAATAGTTTATTTTGGGGAAAAAAAAAGCCCTTCCTAGATGAAAGTTTTTACTTCCATTGATAATTGTAGAATAGTTTTATTGTTCACTCTACCTAATATGTTAATTTATTTCATCCTGAACAGGGAAAACATGGTAGTCAGATTTCAGAGAAACTGTGTGAGTATTCAGTAGCTGAGGTGACAGTTTAGGTTTTTGTGGAATGAGGAATTTTTCAGTACTATTTAAAATGAAGTGTATTTTTGTTGAGCTTAAGCTTTGTATTTTGTCCTTGGCAATTTTTTACAGCTTGAGAAATGCACTCAGGACCTGGGAAGCACATCCAAAGCAGTCGGTTCTTCAATGGCCCAGTTGTTAACTTGTGCTGCTCAGGGCAATGAGCACTACACAGGTACTGTTTTATTCATAATGGCTCTGTGAAACCTCTGCTTTCCATCAAATACTTGATGAAAGGTTTTCTTGTCACAGACTACTTAAATCAAGGAATGACTTCCTTTTTTTTTAGCGCTGATAGTGAATTGTGGTAAGTTAGGAAGAATTGTGAGTGTGAATCATGTTTCATAAAAGAACAATGATGCAATCTGCTCTGTCTTTAATCAGAATAGATTGGGACATCTGTTGTTTTTGTAAATATGTGCCACTGAAACTCTGTGAAAGGCTGAAATCCAATGTATTGCATTTTAAAGGTCAGTGCCACTGGAAATGTTGCTACATCCTTACAGAAGGTTTAAAGGGTACCTCAGATATGTTTTGAAGCAGCAGGATGTGAACATAGTGGGGACAGCTTGGTGACATTCAAAACTGCATCTCTTCCTAGGTGTTACCAGTTCATATGTACAATATGAACAGCAGCTGCTCTGGCTGATTCACTGAGCATATTTGCATAGTTTGAGGTAAAGCCAATAGGAAACCTGGGCACACACATTCTACAGTTTATTTTTGTACCCGCACTTTTAGTTTAGAAACAAAAAACACTTTATAAGAAAAATGCTCTGCAGGAGGGACAAAAGTTTACTCATTGATGTTAAAATGTTCTGTGTCCTTATTTCTCTTAGAAATGAAAACTGTTGTTGCAAATGCTCTCATAAGATTTTTTGTCTAATATTACTGCTAAAATGCATTATGGCAATTACCACTTCATTGGTTATAATTGCATCTGGGCTCTAGAACTTACAGTTGCTTTCATTCGAAGCAGATGGAATTTCATCAAGATGGCTCGTGTTTCTGTCACATAGTTGTGCAGAAGCAGGCACTGGGCATCAGGCAAGGGAGTACAGATACATGCAGCTGATAATGAATAGCTAAATCTAGTAGCTCTGTCATCATCAGATTGTAGGAAACCCTACAAAGCAATGAGTTCCTTTTCAGTAATTTCATAAATAGAAGAAGGAGACAATTATTCATGTAGTCCTATGCCTTAGCACAGGAGTTGATAGATGTCTTTTAACATTGGCCAGACAGATCACAGAAGGTAATTTTATTACATCCTTTCTGTGATTTCATTCAGTTATTTTTATATGTTTTTACTCACAGTGATGTTAGATTATATCAAGTTCTATCATCCGTAATAATCTCTTTTTTGATTGCTTGAAGTTAAACTGTTGTTGTGCTGTGGCTCTGAACTCCTGTACATCATTCTTGCAGACAATCACTTCCCCCATAGCTTAGAGTATGAGGTTTTTCCTCATCTACAGGTTTTAGCTTTTCTTCTTTTTCAGTGTTTCACTAGGATGCAGTCACTGGTATAGAGAGCTGTGCCCAGAATGTGGTCTTTGAGCTATAACATTTACTTTATGGCTTCACTACAGGCATTTCAATAAGAAAATGCTACTGTGTATTTCAAATGTGTTCCTGTTGGAAGATTTTCTTTTAAATTGCATTTGCAGTGTTACTTTGTAATAGGATCGTTACCTGCAAGATCATGTCATGAAATACAAAGATTGTCTTTAAAGGTACTAATAGAATCCTTGGTGAAATGTGACCATAGGAGTTGCTGCCAGAGAAACTGCTCAGGCTTTGAAGACTTTGGCTCAGGCAGCTCGAGGGGTTGCAGCATCTACCAGTGACCCTGTGGCAGCGCACGCCATGCTGGACTCAGCCAGGGATGTCATGGAAGGCTCTGCCATGCTGATCCAGGAGGCCAAGCAGGCCCTGGCTGCCCCAGGGGATGCAGACAGTCAGCAGAGATTAGCCCAGGTAAGCTGGGACTTGAGCAGCTGCATGAGTTGTCAAGCACCCAGTAAATTTACTCCAAATCAGCATTAAATAAAGAGAGAGAATGACAGGAAATAAGGCTGATAGGTATGTCAGCTTTCTATTCCTTTCAACAGCTCTCAGAGAATAACATCATGCCTGTGTTAAGCAATGCAGATGGTATAAAGTATGGTATTTTAGTCATCTCCTAGAAAAATATACGAAGATGCAGCTCTGTGCTTTTACCCACAACATATGTGAGGAGACTGCTTGACTGAAAAAGTGAGATGGCCATTAAACTGATAATTTTCAAATAAAAGATCTGTATCTGTGTTATATTCAAAAAGTGAGTGCATGTTTTCTTCATGTGTGGCACCACTATATTTGAGTACTTTAGAAGTGACGAGTTCTTTTTTTACTGATTTAAAAAGTTCTAGAATTGTCCTGCATTGTAAGTAATTTCTTATGAAGATATCTTTGTTTTAATCAGAAGTTTGTAAAAAGTAGCATGCAACAAATTTCTTGATTAGTATACAGATAACTTCAGGGGCATTCCCTTATCTGCAGTGCTGCAGCCTTTATCCCAGGTGCCAGGAGCAGTTGTGGGCCTGTCCTGCCAACACTATCCTGTCCCATGGATGAGCCTAAATAAAGACTGCAGGTCAGCAAACTGAGAAAGTTGCAAGCCTCAAAAATGTTCCTGTAAGGGTCAGAATGTAGGAATTGCTGGCTATGGAGTAGAGGCTGTGCCTCCTATTAGTGAGTACTTAACCTCTCAGTGTGAATGTGTTCACTTGTGTGTTGTAGGTGGCAAAAGCAGTGTCTCACTCCTTGAATAACTGTGTGAATTGTCTGCCTGGACAAAAGGATGTGGATGTGGCCTTAAAGAGTATTGGGGAATCCAGCAAGAAGCTCCTTGTTGATTCAGTAAGATGGCTTTTAATGTGGAAATATATTTTAGAAAACTGAACAGCAGATCTGAGTTCTCCATGTGTCAAATTACTATTTAGTAAATGTGCCCTAAGTATACTTCATATAGGCTGTGTTATGCACCTTTAAGCAGCTGCTATTTAGACTGCAATACCATTTTTGTAGTTTTATGGGCAAGGTGAAATGTGTCTGTGACTTATGAAGGCAGTATTGAAATTGTCATAGATTGGTATTAACTTTTCAGCTTTGAATATGACAACTATGACTTAATGTTCTGAAGAATATGAAAATAGAAAATTGCAGCTCATCTCCCACCTAGAAGTGATCAGTTTACTTGAAGAAGCATTGTAATCTGTCAAAAAATGCTTGGTCATTTTGTGTAAAGAGTAGAATTCACAAGTTTCTTTGTTTAACTGCATTTATGTCAAAAAACCCTTTTTGCACTGGTAATTTGCCAGAAGGTACTGGCAAATTATACTATTTGAACAGCTTTTTTTTTCTGCATTTATCACTGACCTTGCTGTCCTGTGAATGAAGGAGGAATTGTATTTTGGTATGTTTGTGCAATGCCTTTTGATAAAAACAGGGCTTTTTTTTACCAAACTGGTTTACTAGAGTTTAGAGTAATTCTGCCAATATTTGTGTCCCTTGAAAAGCTTACAGACTTGTCTGTCCCTTGAAAGAAACAGCAGGACACAAGTTGCTGGACAGATTTCTGGTTGACAGCTGTCCCATAGTTCCAGCTCACTGCTCTGTTGCATTTGGTATTCTCAGCACGTGTTGAACTCTCCAGTCATGAAAGGCTGGTGTGATGTGACAGACAGTAAAATACTGAACTTTGTCTCTCACAGCTACCTCCAAGTTCTAAGTCGTTTCAAGAAGCTCAGAGTGAACTGAACCAGGCAGCAGCAGACCTGAATCAATCAGCTGGAGAAGTTGTGCATGCTACACGAGGCCAAAGTGGGGAGCTGGCTGCAGCCTCTGGGAAATTCAGTGATGACTTTGATGAATTTCTTGATGCTGGTATTGAAATGGCTGGCCAAGCACAAGTAAGTTCTTGATCATGCTAATTGAGGGATAATTTTGGCCACAGCCTCTGGCAGTGCAGTACATTGTTTATGTAGCACTACAGTGCAGCACAGCATGCTGGTGTGTGAGGAGATGTTTGTTGTGAGGGAGTCATCTGGAGCTGATTATCCTGAAAGAAGGGAACTCAGCATTTGCATCTTCCACAGGTTGTTGGTATTTGTTTCTATGTCAAGTCAGAAATACGACTTCGTACTCCTCTACTGCAAAGGTACAAAGGTGTGCTGAACTCTGAGCTTGAGGAAAGGGTTGCTTCTTTTTGGTGGCACTACAATGGAGCATAATTTAGGTGAACACTGTTCAAAATGTAGCACCTTTCTTTGCTGCTTTTGAAATGCTTTAAGTAGATAGAGGAAATTATGCTTTGATATTGCCCCATGGTGCTGTGGACCTGCTACAGAGTGGAGGAAGCACTTGAAGAGGACTGCCTAAAATGCCATCCTTGGATCTGACAGCAAGCACTTTGACTTGTGTTCAGTGATTTAAAATCTGGCAGAATTCTACTCTGATGAACTCTAACAATCAGGAATGTTGTCACGTGTTGCTGAGCTCATTCCTGGTAGTTGGAGATAACACCTTCAGTTTATCTTACTGCATACAGGTGTGCTGAACTACAGTAATTGATCATTTGGCAATGATTTAGCATAACAAATGTCAGCATATAAAAAGGAATTGTGTATCAGAAGAGATGGGAGAAAAAAGATGGTTTTACCCTGGTTGCTAGGAGGACCCTGCAAACCTAGGAAATGATTGCCACTGGAAAATGGTCAGAAGTTCCTGAGTGTGTCAGTCCTTTGAAGTCATTTATGAAGTGTCTCTGAAGAGCAGATGCATTGTAGATAGAACTTAGTAGACAGTGACATTGACAGTGGTTGGTGGTTATTCTTCATCAGAACTTCATCATTCAGGTGCCAGATGTGTGAAGTGAGTTCAGCTCCATATACAGCTGACTCTCTGAAAGTGAGTAGTAGTGAGGTGCCTGTTTCTTTAGCTGTGGACCACAATGGTTTTTAGAATGTTTTGTTTGAGGCAATTCAGTGAAGGCAAAGATAGGAACAATACTGCAAATGGCTGCTTGAAATGAGACTCCAGCTGCTGATGACCTTGTGGCACTTGTGAGTTTGCTTATCCTGCTGACACAGGGGGTGATAACCATCTTAGTTATTAATGGTTGATCTTTCAAATGAGAAGACCTGCTGTGTGTAGTTATTTGGCCTGAACAGAAGCAATACCAGGTATTTTGGGTGACGAGCAAAATGTAGGGGTAGGGAGGAAGTAGAATGTAGTACATATAGAGTAAAACTATTCATATCAGCTGAACAATATGTGACCTCTTTACATAAAACTATGAACAGACTGTTAGAAAACATGGGTTCACTTCTACTGATCTTTGGCAGAAGAATCTAGTCACAGCTGTTTGCTGTGAAGATGCAATATGTTTCTGTAGTTGTATTTAAATACAGGTTTCCCTTTTCAAGCAATGGCTTGAGATAAGTAATAGAACATCCAAGTCACAATGTTAACCAAAGTAGGCTCATAGAAACTTACTTTATTGGGAAAGATGACTTTCTGGAGGATATTTTTGTGTGAGCAATCCCAGTTAGATGCTAGAGAGCCTGCGGGCTGCACGAAAGATGCCAGAATACCGAGAGCGTACGCTGGCTGAATAATGTGAAGCAGTTGTGCCAGGCAGAGACACATAAGAGTCTTGACAACAAAAGCATTGTTCAACAAGTAGTGAAATTTCTCCATTGGTCATTTGTGAATAGTGCCATTGTTAGAAGCCAAGCTATTTGTTGTAAGGGTCTTTTTCTGTTACGTAAGTGAAGCTAGAGGCACCTGTCTGAGTGAACAGAGGCTTGAGCCATCCTTCTCTGAGCTCACATATGTCAGTGGTTTCAGGTGGATAAACAAACTGGATTTCCGTGTGTGCTTTTGGCACACTCTCTTGATTGCTAATTCTGTAATTAATGTTATGCTGCTGTGGCTTTACAGACTAAAGAGGACCAGATTCAAGTCATAGGTAACCTCAAGAGCATCTCTATGGCTTCCAGCAAGCTGTTACTGGCTGCCAAGTCTCTGTCTGTTGATCCTGGGGCTCCTAATGCCAAGAACCTCTTAGCAGCAGCAGCAAGGTAAGGATGTGTTGCTGGCTTTGGTTTTCTGGGATATTTGTTTTTCTCTGTGGTATTTATATTGTGCTTATATATTCTTCTGCTATTGACAGTTAAGTGAATGGTTGGAACCTGTAGTTCTGTTTAAATGGAAGTAGGCCAGAGTAGAGTTGCTTATGTTGGAGTAGTTCCTCAACTGGTATAACTTGTTACCCTTGGTGGAAATAGGAACCAGCATTTGAAGACTTGGCCTGGTCTTTGAAAGGAACCAGTGTATTTACATACTGTTTTCTCACCATCTGTGCTCTGACAAGGCAATAGCTAACATTAAGCCTCTCAATCCCTGAACGAAAAGAAATTGAATAATATTCTTAGATAAAATGTGCTTAAAAATTGTAGCTATCTATCACTAACAGTGTGCATGTGTGCGTGATCAGGAATGCTTGAAAGGGTTAGATGCTACATTTCTTCAGTGGAGCATACACTTTAAGGGTTATAAATTCTCTCTCTCAGTGAAGGGCTTCCTTAAGAACTTACACTACTTTACTTCGTTGTATTTTGTTAAAAAAAAAGAAAAATTACATCTGTCTTGTCTCCCTGGAAATAAATAGCATCTGTGAAAATTATAGATAACTAAAGACAGGCTGCTTAAAAGTGAAGGAGTCACATGAGGTTTTGTTACTGCTGCAGCATCAAACTGCTCTGGATTTCTGCTTTAGGCTTGGAGCATTCCTGATGGGAGTGTAGAGGAATTTCCCCCCAGTGAAACCCAGGTAGTAGTAAGTTTCTGCCAGGTTGGTATTCCCTCTTTGAAAGCAGGTAGTAGAAAAAGGGGGGTGAGCTAGGTGGAGCCTTTAGCTGTTCTGTGTGTGTGCATGTGTGAGACCTTACACAGACACCACATACCTGTGGGAAGTAAATACTGCACCAGTTCTCAGTTTGTGTTTCAGGTGCTAAGGAGACACTGTACTTCCCTTCTCAGATCCTCTGTTCTGGCTTGTGACAAGCTTGCCAGGGCTCTCTTATCTTTCCCTGCTATGATACAATCAAGGTCAAATATTTTTGCTTTCTCTCTCATGAAAATGAAAGAAGAGGCACAGCTTCCTTATTATAAGATAGATGATGAGAGAAAAATGAGAAGAAAAGCTGTGGTACTATGATTAGTCTGGGAGTTTTGTTGGGTTTGTTTTACTTTCTTCCCCATTTGCACCAGCTATAAGAGACACCAGCTTTTTCAGTAGTTTTGTCTGCCTTGTGGAGGCATTTTTCTTGACCACCTCTGACAGGACTGCAGCACTGGCTGAGTTCCCTGCAGGGTCCAAGTATTTGTGTGTTGTATTTGATGAAAACAGACGTGGCCTTTAGAGTCCTAGCGTCCTCTTCCACTCTGAGACTGGTGTTTGAGGGGCCACCTTCCTGGTTCTGCGTCCAAATGGTTTTCAGAGTAATGTTTGTACGCTGGATGGATTCCTGGGAGAGGTACCTGGTATGTAATGGTATTTGTGAGACCATGTGGCCTCCACTACAAAGCTCATAATTCTCTCTCTTCAATTGCTGATGTTCTTTGAGTCAGTATGAATTGTGTCTCAGATTAAAATCAACAGAAGACAAGATATCTTTGTGTGAAGTTTCTCTGGGAGTGAACAGAACTTTGAATTTTTGTCATATATTCCTATGTCTGTATGCAACGATATTTTTCTGATGCATAGAAGTGACTGATGTTCAGCAGGTGAACACCAGGTCCTCCAGAAGGACAACAAAGCTGCTGAAAAGGGTGGGAGTCTCAGTTAAACAAGTATGTCTATTAGTTTCCATTCTTTTTGCCCTGGAATTTAATATAAACGTGTTAAATGTAATAAACACATCCTGTTTCCTTTTGTAACAGTAGGATACCATCCAGTCAGGTAATCATGTTATTGATAAGTTAGCAAGTGCCTGTTTTCTGAAAGGGAAAGTAATGCAAATGCCATGCAGTTTCCAAGGCTAGAGGAAACCATATTCTCCATGCACTCCAATTTCACTGATTTTCTCTTCTTCTAGATGCCACTTTCCTGGAATGTTACATTCATTGAAATGAATGTAGTTATGATGACTTTTGCCTATTATCAGAGCATTCATCAGACAGATAGTGACTGTTGTCTGTCAGGTTCAGCCTGTGTCCAAGAGCTGTGAACTCCCACAGGAACATAATGCCTTTGCATAACTTGTTCTCTGTGGATATAAACTATAGGAGAATATCAGTTATTAGTTAAAGAGAAAGAAGACTGATTTGCTAAGAGGCTATAGATATATATATATAGCAGGATTGTGTGTGTGTGTGTATGTATTACAGTATGTCAGACAGGACACAAGACTTTGCTAGAGAAAGGTGAATAACATTTACTTTACATTCAACCATTGTTTTTCATACCAGGCACTTGTTTCTGGATCCTTTAGGGCTTCTGGGGTGGTAGTTGAGAAATTATTCAGTTAATGTCAGACCTGGAGAAGTGCTGAAATACCTTTTAGCAGCTACACTATGTCACTCTGCCAATGTGATATGTTGGCCTTGGTCTGCTGCCAGATGGTGTTCTGTCCTTTGTCACCAGTGTTTTCCCAGAGGTGCCACCAGTTTGGCTGCTGGGCTCAGCCCTGTAGTAGATGATCCAAGTTTTATATCTTTATGCAGTATACAATTAATGACAAAAGTTTTACTAAGAGGAATAGTTCAACTTTAAAATCCACCTTTTTTCCTCCTACTCTCCCCAGAGCTGTGACTGAGAGTATAAACCAGCTCATCACACTGTGCACCCAACAAGCTCCCGGGCAGAAGGAATGTGATAATGCACTCAGAGAACTGGAGGTATTACTATATTTCAAAAGTTCTTATAAATTAAAGTGGGCCTCACATGTTTGTTTCCCTTGTATTCTTTGTCTGAATAGCTCCTGTTACTGTCTTCTCACTTGTTACCTGTGGCCAGGGTTTTAACTGTGTACGAGGTGAGCATGGAACCCATGCATGGAACCTACGTGTAAACATCCTTAGGTTTGGCCAGAATGAAGTCTGCTACCCTGTCCCCATCTCCTCTTTCCTGCCCTCCAAAGACACAGTTTAGTCCCTATTATTCATGCTTACTGTTACTTAAGGAAGAATCATGACAAGATGGACATTTCTGCTACCACCAGGGCACTGGAGGGAGCTGCAATATCTTGGTTTTTCCACTTGCAAAATGTTGCTGCTGATATCCCACTTTAGGATGATGTTTGCCATCTTCAACCTTGACCTTTCTTAGTGTAGTTATAATGCCTTGTTTCTGCCTTCCCTGTCAAACTGGTACAATGTTTGTGTCAATAGAGGCTCTTGCAAGATATGTTGTTGATCCTGAGTGAAAGGTTTGGCTGGCTAAATAATAGGTCAGTTCAAAGACCTCCACTGATCACAGACAAGGCCACTTTCAGTAGTAGGAAATAATCTTTTAATTTAAACTAGATGTTGGTTGTTTAGTGTGAAGGTCAAAACATCAAGGGGTGACTGGCCTGTGTTGAGAGCATAAAATACCATTAAACTTTTTATTTCTAGCCCTTAGTAGCACAAGGATACAAAAGTCATTGAACTGCATTCCAGGATATTCTGAGTTTTCTTAATATGTGAGTCCATGGTTATTATCTGAAAATGTTATAGGAGTTCCCCTAGGAGCCACTTTGTCCTTCTGAATTCTTAGCTTCCTAAGTGTTCTCTCCTTGGTCACAGGGAGCAGCAGCAAATCCAAAGAATAGAAACAGAAACCAGGAAATCAGGCTGTAATGTAAAGGAGCAAGCAGGGTGAATGAAGTGCTATTCCTCAGGACTTCCTGAAACACTAATGGAGAGAGATCTGTGAAATGGCAGGGATGTGAAAGGTGAGAATTTCCAGCAAATGAGCCACAGAAAACTGGGAGCTTAGAGGAGAAATGTAGGGCAGAATAGCCTTCAAAAGTCCTTGCAGAGGGTTCTGTGCCAATAGCACAGAATAGCACATGCTGGCATGGATTGGGAGCAGGGCCAGCAAAGGGCAGAAGGAAGATCTGTAGCATCTTGAACTTCCCAGAGAGAGAGAGTTAGTGAGAGAAGCATGGATATATGTAATTAGATTAATTTCTGGAAAAAGGAAAACCAAGGCCAAAGCAAACAGTCCTGAAATCAGACAGGACACTCACATCAAAGTAACTGGAGAAACCAATGGAATTTTAGAAGTCTTAACTTTAAATTTCCCTTTACAGTGATTAAACTTTTGCTTCTTCCCTTCATTTCCTGAAGTCATCACGTATTATTCCTAGTCTTTCCAGGGCTTCTTAACTACTAAAAATCACTGTTTATGTAGAAAGAGTGTGTCTCAGCATGGGTTTGATAGACTGTCAATAGTCTCTGTGGTGTTCTTTGGAGACTCTGGAAAACTGTTTTTAGAGAGGACCTTATTGTCTAGGCTTCAATGAGGTAGCTAAACTTGCCCAGAATTGCAGCTGAAAAGAGTACCACGGGTGTTGCAGTAATTGCAAATGTGTGTTGGTGGGAAGTTTGTGCTGGCTTGTGTTTTGCTGTTCTGTTTCTTTATATTCTGAAGGCCACTGTCTCCAAACTAGTGTAAGTGCTGTAGGAACCTTGTTGGCTTTTCAAGTTTTTATTTAACAGAGCACAACATGAAGAGATGCTGCAATGTCAGTGAGAACTGACAGACAGAAGAGACAACTGGAAATTGCTTTCTAGACACCACATCTTCACCTTCTTCTCTTTTTTAATTCCTGTAATGCTTTACGACAAATTTTTACAAAGCAATAGCTGAGCTGTTAAAAATACTGTAGGTGTCTTCATAACATCTTGAAGTTAGAAGTTGTGTTATGGGAAAAGTCCAAGTGTTTAACATCATGCCTTGATTTCTTTTATGTGGAAAGTAAATGTCAGATACAGCTGCTAGTATCTTTCTCTACTTAATTGATTTCACTTTCATCAGAAGGATTAAAGTCTTTTCTCCATGATATTTGGCAGTAAAATAGTGTTCCTTAAGACTTGGAAAAAAGGTGTGCTACAGATAATTTTATGTATAAAAGAATTAGCCTCTTGCATTTTGCAGCTTTTTACAAGTTTTGTTATCTAACTGCATTCATTCTTCTCAGTGAATATGTGACTGATTGTCACACTGTTATTTTAGGACTCAGAATCACCTCAGAAAAAAAAAATTAAACTCAACTATATGTAGTTTCCTGACAGAAGATTTTCCTGTGTTGGGAGAATCTGTTGACACTGTAAGAGACAGGCAGGTGGTGGATGTGTACTCAGTTCAGTAACCCTTTGTGTCTCCAGACAGTGCTTAACAAATGGCAGCTGTTTTTCTTACCACTCCTTCGAATTTGTTTATGAAATTTAAAATAGTGCTAAAAACATCTGTTACACTGTTGGCACCTGACAGAAAACCAGATTGCCTCATGTCAAGCTGATTACCTCTGACCATATATCACTCATCACAAAGACAAGGTAAACCTGAACTTCCAAGAGATTGGTGGTGCACAAACACGGAGTTCCCATGCACAGCGCAGTTCCTGGCGGGTGCGGTTTCCTGCATGGCACACCCTCAGGGCTGTGTACCTTTGGCTGCTTGCTGGAGACAAACATGTAAGATTACACTGGGATGAGCAGAATAGGCATGATGGTCTGTGTTCTTCTCAGCTCGGTGTTTCAGACTCTGTCAATAATCAGTTTGTTTCATTATTTCAGACAGTTAAGGGAATGCTGGACAATCCAAATGAACCTGTGAGCGATCTCTCGTATTTTGATTGTATTGAGGGCGTAATGGAAAACTCCAAGGTAATTTCTTTCCCCCCGCCCCCGTGTCAGTTATAAAGTGAGTTGGATTTTCAAAAGTTTCCACATGCATATTGAATGTTAGAGGTGCAGTCAGTGTTTATAGCTGAAATGTCTGCTACACTCCTTGATAAACTCTGCCTGGCATAGGTCTCTTAGAGGTAATTTCAGGTTTTGGTCACTTAGAAGGTGTATTACCTCAGTAAGAAATTTTATTGAACTGACTGGTACACACTGCTCTGAAAGCTTCTCCTTTCTCCCTTCCTCTCCTGTGCAATAGGCAGCACATCATACTTTGGGGTGCTATATTTTGACTGCAGCTGTGTTAGAACAGCCCAAAGCATGAATGGGAGGGCTTGACAGTGAAATCTCATTGTACTGTTCTGTGCAGAACAGCTTTGCCAAACAGTCCAGACATCCCAGCACGTCAGAAAACATGTGGGAAACCTTTTCAGTTATTTTTAATCAAACTGTGCTGTACATCTTCCTTTGAAGCTGGCTTTTGGTGTCCTTATTATTTGATGTGTTGGAATTGTCTCATATTCCTTCTTCTCTAAAAGAAACAGAAAGTGCCTCGTGGGTGTATGTGTCATCTTGCATCTAATGCTCTACTGCAGTCAGAGCTCATTTTGAATTTTAAAGCCAAGTGAACTGAATTCAGTGGGATACAGTATGGGAATTCATGTGCATTCTGACACTAAGATGGTTCTAGAAGTCTAGGTGCAGTTTCATTTCCACTCAGCTTCAGTGAGTTTGGTTACTAAGATGATTCTGTATGTGTCAACAGCATCTGCAGGACTGGCTATCATGTTCTGCAGTCTGTGAACTGCACCTAGTGCCAGGTTAGCTGTTATGACTAATGGATGACAGCAAAATTAATTCTGTACCCTCTAAGTCATTTGGGCTGCAGTAGTGCTTATGTTCCCTGTCAGTCCAGTGTTGGTGTGCATGCCTGATCCTTCACACCACACAGAGGAATGTGCCCAGCTCAGTGAAGTCTAAAAATTCTGGAAGCCAAGTCCAGGGGATTTGTGTGCCAAAATTGGTTTCAGGCCAGCAATTGCTTGCCTCTAAGTGGTAGGGATGCATATTTGGAAAATAACTTTGTTTTTTAATTTCTGAGGTTCTTGGAGAATCAATGGCAGGCATTTCCCAGAATGCAAAAACTGGGGATCTTCTGGTCTTTGGAGAATGTGTTGGAGTTGCATCCAAGGCTCTTTGTGGCCTCACAGAGGCAGCAGCTCAGGTAAGAGACTGAACACTGTAAAGCAATTAAGTTATTATTTTCTAGCAAGCTCATGTTCTGGGTTTGTAAATCTGAAGTTCACTTCCCTGTGGTCAAGCAAGTGATGACTGTGTATTACACGGTGTGTTCTCTGTAGATCACAGAAATTGCACGAACTGCAGGACGTGTATTTTCTAAGGAAGGGAAAGACATCTAGAAGGAAGTTTTGCTGAGTATAAAGCAAAGCTGCAGCCTATGGAATTCATGCTTGCAGCTCAAGCTCAGAACTATTACATCATAGAGAAATGCACAGAAAAGGCACAGTTAAAAGCAATTAATCAAATTCTAGTTTGTAGAAGTTCTTAAGGAGCACTATGAATTTCAGACATTGGAACTAAGAAGAAACCTGTTTCAGCTGTTCAGATACTTCTGGAAAAACCAAAATTCTGAAACTGCTACAACAAATTAGGGTGTCATCTCTGTGGTTTCACTGATCTGATAACTGAGTGAACTAAAAAGAGCTGATACAATCACCTCGGTGGTGAAGGGTTTGGCTGTGGGGGATCATGCTCTGCATCTGAAAACCTCTTCTTGAAATCCCCAAATGTGTAATGCCTTGGTATGGACTAAATCTCCTCCACATCTAACTCTGAGTTGCCTTACTGGCATATTAAGGTGACAGATAATTGTATCTGTAATAAATATGAGGAATCTTCATATATGACTGTGACAGTTCAGATAAGTTGTGGTTGTTGAGAGGCATGAAACATATAACTGAGAGAGGAGGTAAGTTTGGCCATCAGACACCTTGAGCTGCAGTGAGACCAGCAGCTGCAGGCCTGATTGGACCTGCACCCAGCAGAAGTGCCTTTGCTGGATTGCTTTTGTAGTCTTGACAAAACCCCCCACTGCCTCTAACCATGGCTAATACAGTAAATAATTTGCCAGTACTTGTAACCATTAAAGCTTTCTCCATTGGCTGTGCAGGTGACAGTTAATGTTTTCAGGGATGGCAGTTGTCTAAACAGTGGACTATTAGTTTTATTTCAACTAATTAAATTTCTCAAGTGTAAGGGTATGTTTTCTTGCTTTCAGTGGATTCTGGAGATGTATTGCTAAAAACGAATGGTAATTGTATTTCACAGTATGATATTTGAATTATCTCTGACCACCATGTGCTATGACATATGGCCAGCTTACCAGAGATCCTAGACAGAATGAGCATGATTTATTAGGATTGTTTTCTTCTTTTCCCCATTTCTAGGCTGCTTACCTGGTCGGTATCTCAGATCCCAACAGCCAGGCTGGTCAGCAGGGCCTCGTTGACCCAATTCAGTTTGCCCGTGCCAACCAGGCGATCCAGATGGCTTGCCAGAACCTGGTGGATCCAGCGAGCAGCCCATCGCAGGTGACTGCAGAGGATTGACTGCAGGGACACCTCCCTGTTGGGACACGGGACTCTGCTTTGTGTCTGTCCAAAGCGTTCTGGTTTGACTCTGTTGCCTGGCTCTGGATGCTGACGTTGCAGAGCTGCAGTGTGGTTACTGTCCCACCCCTCTGACATTGTGCCTGTTCTGTGCTGGTTTTTACAGGTCTTATCAGCTGCCACCATCGTGGCCAAACACACGTCTGCTCTGTGCAACGCTTGTCGCATTGCTTCATCAAAAACAGCAAATCCTGTTGCCAAGAGACACTTTGTGCAGTCTGCCAAGGAAGTTGCAAACAGCACTGCTAACCTGGTTAAAACTATCAAGGTACAAATGCTGCTCAGTTGTGCTTTCTTCTTCCTTTGTGATTGAGAGGGTTTTTTTGTTTGGCTTTTTCCCCCCTGTTGAGACAGAATCAGAACAGTTAGAATATCTTTTTACATTCTTAGATATATGTGGTTTGAAAATTACTAATTAAATTTTTGAAGATTTGAATTGGAAAACATGTCCAATGGTGTAACTGCTGAATTCAAGGTGAAAAAAATAGGGCAGTATTAATATTAGGAGAGGCAGCTGGCCCATCCAGTATGAGACCCCTCAGGATTGATGTGCTTAATGAGCTTGCACCATAAAAACAATCTGCAAGCAACTGAATGTGAAGGGTTTTAATGGTGTTAAGTTCCCCAGTATATGGAGATTTTTGGAGCTATTTCTGACAGCTTTGCCTTATCAATAGAGGAAAAAAAAGTAAATAAATACTAGTGGCAACCAAACAGAAGCCATTTATGTTGCTGGTAGTCTCCTGTTTATAGTAACCTTTTATTTTCCAGATTCCTTCCAGCAATTTGGTAGGGGGTAGGTTTTTTCATGCAAGCAGAAGTAATACTTGTGAGGCCATGGAAAGTTTATAATTCTGAATCCTTCTGGAAGCCATTAATCAATCTAATCCGATTTCATTAGCTGGAATGTTTATTCTGAGATTGTGAGAGATCAGTTGACTTGGGTGAAAATGAGAGCAATGTATTACTCGTTTGCTTAAAACAGAAATAACTAAAATTTTCAAAATCAGTCTGTAGGAAACAACCACCTTCACAAACCACAAAAGGTGGGAGTTAGTCCCTTCCACCCTTTGGAGTGTGAGGTTCTGGGACACTTGAGAGACTTGAGTCTCATCAGAGAGAGACTCATCAGAGTGCAATGACAGAAAACCTGCAGCAGTTTAAAGTTTAGGGTCAGTAACCAGCTGAGCAAAGAAACACATTCCTAAAAGATCACATTCTTTGCATCAACCTTGTTTGTGAAGGAGCTTTCATATATTCTCAACACACAGCAGTTTAAAACTAGAAAGACTTAAGCCATCTTCCTTCAATTTTGGTAAAGAAACTCATTTAGACAGAGCTCAATCCTGATTTCGTTTCCAGGCATTGGATGGAGATTTCTCTGAGGAGAACCGCAACAAGTGCAGGATTGCCACTGCACCTTTAATAGAGGCTGTGGAAAATCTGACAGCATTTGCTTCAAACCCAGAATTTGTCAGCATCCCAGCACAGATCAGCACTGAGGTAAGGCAGGATACTGCATTTCCATCCTCCAAAAGTTGAAAATGTTGAATTAATCACATGCTGGGAGAGAGTGAGTGTAAAGATCCCAAAGTGTTTCCTTGGGTTTCTGAGTGTTCACGGGGCATTCTGCTGTCGTGTGTGTAACCTCTGACCTTGACTCTTCTATCAGTAGGATGCACAGTTTGGCTACAGTAAGTGCTGCAAGTCTGCTGTTAGCAAAGCCATACAGCACAGGTGATATGCATGTTTTAGTAGCTGGATTCTTCCATGCAATACAATAGTAAATATCCTCTTTCTGTAACTACAGGAGAATAGAATGTGAAGAGATAATAAATAATAAAGGATTCATTGGGTTTGGGTTTTTTTCCACAGGGAAAGGAGATAAAAAAGCAGACCCCTCGAGCTCTGTAAAAGCTTTGGAGTAGAGGTCATGTGTTGTTACTGGCCCTCCAAGGGCTGCTTCCTGCTTTTGTCAGGCTCTGATCCAGATGGCAATATCAGATGATGCAGTAGCTGTTGCAGTCCTATAGCTGTGGGGCTGTAACTGAAATCTAAGTGTGTCCTCCAGGTCTGTGGTACCTGTGTTTATCAGATTATTGGCAATAAAATAGATACACAGATGATAACCCAGCCAAGAGTCATCAGTCATCACTTGGAGTTAGTAGTCTGACTGGGGAAAGGGCACATCTGTTGATGACAACAATTTTTGTGGCAAAGTGTATTTTAAATGATATTTCTGTAGTCTGCAACTAGACAAGTGTCATTGTTTCTCAGCTGGAAAATGCATTTCTTAACTTGAGACATGTTTCTTAAGTATGCTTCAGGGAAAGCTGTTGGACTGATTTTGTTCTATTTCTGTGTTGATTATCTGTGAATATAACAGTACAATGGAGAAGATTATAATTCCATTTTAATGCTGTTAATTAAATAGACTTCTAGGAGCAGAAAGTGTGGATGAACTTGAATAATAATTCAAATGTTCTTTCTGTTCTTATGCCATCCTGACCACAGGGATCACAAGCACAGGAGCCAATTCTGGTTTCTGCAAAGACAATGTTGGAAAGTTCATCTTTATTGATCAAAACTGCCCGTTCTCTGGCTATCAATCCCAAAGACCCTCCTACATGGTCTGTACTAGCAGGGCATTCCCATACAGTCTCAGATTCTATCAAGAGTCTTATTACCTCTATCAGGTACGTCTTTTGCAATGAATGAACAACTGTCCATAAAGAAAAATGCCATATGGCCATTAGCACTGTGTTATTTTTCATTGATGGAAATTACTCTGTGATGCACAATATGTGTTTAATCATAATTGATGACTGCAGCACCCTGCAGCACAGGGCTGTTCTGTGTTTGTATTCTGTTCTCCTTCTCTGGTTCCACCCCTAGTTCACTCTAATGTAAATGTAATAAAGAATGCTGTAGAAAATGAACACTAGCTAATATTACCTCCATGTAGATCGTGTACCAACATGCAATATGTGGCAAATAGCTTTTTTAATTTTTAAGTGGTCCTGTGTGCATTCAGGAAAGACCCTGCTCCTTGCCACCATGCTCAGTGGAGTGTCTCTGTGTTGCAGGGACAAGGCCCCAGGACAGCGAGAATGTGATCTCTCCATCGATGGCATCAACAGATGCATCAGGGACATTGAGCAGGCCTCACTGGCTGCTGTGAGCCAGAGCCTGGCCACCAGGGATGACATCTCCGTGGAGGTGAGGCAGAGAGCACAGGCACAAACAGAGGAGTGCTGGACACCTTGCTGCTCAATCACAGCACAGTCCGCTGCCAGTGACAGGAGAATTGTCCTTACAGGGGTCTTTCTAGGCAAAGTCATACACAGACAAAAGGGTATCACCTCTTCAAAGATCCCAAAATCATTACTGTTACTTCCTATGCTGATATGACAGACTGATACGGTTTTTGTGGTACCTTGCCATGTGGAAGCCAGGATTAGTTTCTGAGGATACAAAATAAATTTGTTTCTGAAGCTAGTCTATTACTAGAAGTCCAATGACATAAATGTCAATGTTCTTTTTTCTTAATGCCTCGTTTGTCCTTCAATAAGTGAAATTTGAAGTTGATGTTGGTATGTTCACTTGAAGAAAGCTTCCTTCTCTGCCCTCTTCCTTGTCTCAACTCATGTTGAGATTCTTATCTTGGTATTTATGCCTTTTCTTGCTGTTGCTTCTTGAAATTACATGTTTATTGGAGCGGTTTCTTCAGGCTATAACACTGCATACTAGAAACATGTCAGGCCAAATGAAGCTGTGCAAAAGAAGTCATTGCAGGAAATATGTTATAATTAATTTTAATTTAAATGATCAAGTTATCATGTTCATCATGTTGAACTGAAGTAAATGTTACCAAAAATGGCAGTTATAATGCTGTAAAGGAATGTAGCAAAGGGCAAAAATATTTTTCTTTTCTCTTGCCTATCGTGTGAGTGACCTTAATCCTGATGGCTGCCAAGATATCAAGTGCCTCTGAATTAAAAGCCAGTATTTATGTCTTGACCAGGCCATAAATATGCTTTTAATATGTTTACTCTTGTCCTGCAGATTGTATTCAGGGGGTCACTGCTCATCTCTGTCCTTCAGAGATGTGACATTTTTCCTTTGCCAGTGGACTTCACCCACTAGCTTCAAAATCTGTGGCAGAGTTTTTTGTTCTTGCACTGTATTTTCTGCTTTGAAAAATGTTTCTTCATGCTTAAATCAGTGCTCCTGACAGTTTTCTGATTGGTGCAGTGACACTAAATCTTTGTCAGGGCAAAAATAGCTTGGGAGGTGTCAGGGAGCCTTGGTCACATTTCAGTGAGGAAGGACACCTAGCCCCGAGTTTGCTACTGTCAGCACTTCTCCCCGGATTTGTCAGATATACCTAAGAGGAGCAGGCCCATCTCAGGGTTGCTGTGTGTAAAGAGGGTAAGGGAGAAGAAATGAGCCAGCATGTGAGGAAAACTAGCAGTGTGGATTTCTGCATTCTGCCATAGTGGGTCACTTGGGCAGCTTTGAGGATGTTGGCTGGTCCGAGGGTCATTGTCAAAGTGTGCTACAATTGGATAAAAGAACAGCTGTGGTAGCAACTGACAATTTCTCTCTCTTTTAGGCTCTACAGGAGCAGCTGACATCAGTTGTACAGGAAATTGGCCACCTCATCGATCCCATAGCCACCGCAGCTCGGGGAGAGGCAGCTCAGCTGGGGCACAAGGTACTGTCCTGCCATGACAAAGGCATTTGAAATCTTGGACAGCTCAGTGTCAGGGAAGACCCCAATTTCATAGCAGTTTGTCTTTCTGTGGGAGAGCAGAAGACACATTTGTAATGAGAAAAAAGAAAGAATTTTCAAATACTTGGAGCCAAGACCAAATAAACCTTTTGACATTTTGGGCCGGAGGAGAGAGATTCTTACTGAGTTTTTTGGGAAGGGGCTTTGTGTAAATGTCTTTATCTGCTATATGGAGTGTAAGTAGACTCAAACTCATGCTTATAAGATGTCTGTCAAAAAAACCCAAATGTTAGAATGCATATACCAAAAGCATATTTACCATGGTTATTGCAAGATTTAGAAGTTTCTCACATAGCAAGTGCTCATCCTGTATATTCTTCAGAGTAAACACTGTAGAGGCAACAAAGATTGAGAGGTTCCTCCCTTGCCCAGAGGAGATGCCTTTCAGGGATGCTCTGGAATAGCATGTGGCTCCTGTGACAGTCTTGAACATGTCACCTCAAGAGACCATGTGCTTCTGGAGGAGGAGATGTGCGGCTTTGCAAAGGAGTTGGACAGTGAGGAGAGGCACAATCCCTGGGCACATGATCCAAACTCAAGGCTGTACAGTGCAGAAGCATTGTGCTCCTTGAGCTAACCCACATCCCAATGGTAAACAGGGAATGTGTTTTCTCTGTTTCACCTGAGAAATGTGATTAATGCCTTTCTGGGGTTGTTCTGGCTTTCTTAGGTAACACAGCTGGCAAGTTACTTCGAACCCCTTGTTTCAGCTGCAGTTGGTGTGGCATCCAAGACACTGAATCATCAGCAGCAGATGACTGTGTTGGACCAGAGCAAGACTCTAGCAGAATCTGCCTTACAGATACTGTATGCTGCTAAAGAAGGGGGAGGAAACCCCAAGGTAAGGTGGTTGTGTGGCATTAAGGGTGAGAGAGGAAGGCAACTATGGCAGAAAACCCAGCACATACCTGCTGTATAGTAAAAGGATATGTTTGCAGTCAAAGTCCCAATGACAGCTCTCCTGGTGTCTCCTGAGAGTGGAAACATTTCTCCAAGACAGGATTCCAGTCTTCTCACAGCCATCGTCTCAGGGGACACAAAGTCAGGGTATGACAGCAGCTATCTAGGCTCTCATAGAGAAAGCAAATGGTTAAAAAGCAGGGCTTGTCTGGTGCATTTCCCAATGGGATGGGCCCTTGCCAGGAAAGAGCAGCATTACACGGCCCTTCTTAACTCAGGTGCGACTGGCGCCTTACAGAGAGCCGCTGTCTTTAGAGGACATTTAAAATGACTGTGCCACTTGAGGCTGAAAATGTCATGTGCCATGGCTCCTTGTAGGAGGTAACAAGTTTTGTTCTGTCCACTTTGTTGCAGTGTTTTACTTGTCATCTTTGCTTAGAAGTGTTATTTTCAGTGTCTTTTCTGTTTTAATTTCTTATGCTTCTGATTCACACATTGTTTTGCAGAGAACATCCTCTGACTCTTGGTTTTCTCATTCTGTGTCCTCCAGGCATCTCACACTCACGATGCCATCACTGAGGCTGCACAGCTGATGAAGGAGGCTGTGGATGACATCATGGTCACTTTAAATGAAGCTGCAAGTGAAGTTGGCATGGTTGGAGGTATGGTAGACTCGATTGCAGAGGCAATGACCAAGGTGAGCATAGAAATTGACCCCTTTCTTACTTTGTCCCTGAAAGCTGATCCACATTGCAGAGCTTTGGACAAACTGGTGCTGATTTAGTGGTCAGTCATGAAATGTTACAGGAAACCTGAAGATTATTTGATTTTGTAGATTGTAAAATAAAACTGATGTGGGCGACGGTGCTCACATTTACAGCCTACATGGTACCTGTCAGTAGAATTCCTACAAAATAGTTTGTTCAGTAATATTCTAGCATTTAACTATCATCTTAGGTCAAGTGACCTCTTATTATTGCTTCATTTTTTTTCCCCTTATCTTTCATGTTAGTCTCTTAAATGAACAGCAGGCCAACCTTGAAGCAAGTTACTTTCAGAGAAGATGATGTCAAAGCCTGTAATGCCCTGCTATGCTTTGTAATGCATTCTACTGAAAATGTATAGTTGCAAAGTGTACATGAGTTCAATCCAAGTATTTAGCTCTTCCTATCCTGACTTAAAGATTGAAGACTTTAGTACCTAAAGAAATCTTCCATTATCTTCTGTCATGAACATTTTGGTTTGTAACTATTGCACCATCCTTTCTCTATTAGCTGAGAAGAGCTGTTTGACCTTGCATGAGAAGCAAACCTCGTGCTCAAAAACTGTACTTTGCACTGTACATTCTCTGCATCTTCCATGCTCGTAACCTGGGCCCAAGTATTTGCTGAGCTTCTCTGTACATCCTGGTGCACTATTTTCACTTGCATGTCTTGAGAGAGAGGAGATCATAGAATTGACTATATAATACAATTTTACTATTGCCTGTAAAGTATGCTGTTTATTGTGACTTTTTAATGCTGTGGTTTTCCTTCTGTCTTGCAGCTGGATGAAGGTACACCTCCAGATCCAAAAGGAACTTTTGTTGATTATCAGACCACTGTGGTGAAATATTCTAAAGCCATTGCTGTTACAGCACAGGAAATGGTAAGAAATTACATTAACAGGCTCCAAACTCTGTGTACATAAGGAACATGGAATTATTTGCATAGTGTTGAGACATTCTTGATCCTCAAATTTTCAATAACCTTATCTCTCTTGAGGTAATGGAGCAACAGGAGTGATGATTTTGTTGATTTAGCTCTCGCATCTTAGTGGTGTGATCATAGAGGGGTCCTCTACAGGAGGAGTGCTGGGTTGTACTGTGGCTCTTTTGCACAAAAACTCTTTATTTGGCCCATTTTTGAAGATAAATAAAAGGAAAACCACGTGTTTTTTCATCAGCTCATTTAACTGGGCTAAAATGCCACCTTTTGTTTATCAATGACTTCGGGATACTTTTTCACACTTACTGATTCGTGTAGTCAGTGAAATAACATCAGTGTTTTCAGAGTTCTATAATGCAGATCAACATCCCACACTTTTCTCTCATTTCTGTGACTCATGTGGGTTTAAAAAAAGAAAAAAGTGACACCTGTTGAATTGAGATTTTTCTTGGCTTGTGTCTCAGTAATGCATTATGTGTCTTCCCTTGGAACAGTACTGTGGTTGCTAATTTGTTGTTGAGAGAGTTGAGGTGACGGTTCATGGGTGCTACAGACAGGATTTTTCACAAAGTTGATTGCTCTTGCAGTCAAGGCAGGTCCATGATTCTGTGATCTATGACAGCAGAAATTTCTCTAAAACTAGTTTTGTCCCAGGAATGGACCTATGTTGCTTTTACTTACATTAATTTGAGACAGAAGAACTATCTTTGTTAAAAGGTAGTAATTTTCTAAAGAGAGATTCAGTTATTTATGCAGACATTGTACTGAGACATTCTGTCTCATCCTGCCTATTTCTTCTCCATCCTGTTCCCTCATCTGAGATGTGTTTTGCATCGGTCCTCAGATTTTTTCCAGTTTCATGCTTCCACATCTCAGCTGAGGCTGATGGGGATTAGCTCACCTTTGACAAAATGAGGTGGCTGTGACACACAAACCCCACTTCCCTTCCCAGTCTGAATTAACTGTATGTGGCCAATGGCCCCTCTGTGTCAGAGTGAAGTATTGGCTCTAACTGCTGCTCTTGGATTCCTCCGTATGTGCAGCAACTGCCCAGTTGCCATGACTCTAATAAAGCATGTTTGCTTGAGTTTTCTCTGGAATTCTTGCTGAAGGACACGTCCCTTCCATGGCAAGTGGATTACCCCATTTGATCTGCGTGGCCAAACAGATGAGTGTGCTTCTAATCTGGGGTGTATTAACAAGTTATTCTCATGCCTGTCAATTTTCTTTTTCTCTTGCCTGTGTTCTTTTTTCAGATGACTAAGTCGGTTACTAACCCGGAGGAGCTGGGAGGACTTGCGTCGCAAATGACCAATGACTATGGGCATTTGGCTCTCCAGGGCCGAATGGCTGCGGCTACGGCAGAACCAGAGGAGGTCTGCAGTTTTTAGACCTCTTTATTCTCTGTACACGGTGCTGTTAACAAGGATGTTCTTTTACTGTGAAGAACACAGTAAGGTGACAAGCCTTGTTATAAGAATTGCCCAATCAAAGAACAGAAACCCTTTGTCAAAACCTCTGTCTGGTTTTAGAAAGGAACAGCTCGGGATAAAAGTGGATAATTTCATAGACTGCAACAGAACCTTCTAAATTACTTGGGGCTTTCACTTACAGGCAACTTGCAAATACAAAGAAAACTCTTAACTTGTTACTATGCAGCTTTCCTTCAATCTTGCATGTTTTGACAAGTTACAAATATTTAAATGCCTTTTTTATCTTGCTTGTCAGTGATTTTAAGTAAAATTTCCTATCTTGAAAGTGAGATTTCATACAAGCAGTCAGAGCACAATACCTTTTGCTGAAGGACATCCTCCATAGCTCAGAGTTGGAATGTGATGGGGGAGAAGCATCTTACTTGCCTCGTGCTAAGTGAGGAGGACAGGCTGCTCGCCACAGTTGCATTAACCTGTTGTGGGAGTTGCTGCATCTTCTCTGAGCACAACTGCACAGCCATTTCACCCCTTTCTTTTTACTGGAGCATAGACAAACTTTGTCAAGATGGAGTATAGGGTATCTTACCTTCTCCCAATGCATCCAATTATCTATAAAGAAGTCCTTTAAAGAGTTTTTGACTTTGTGCTTATACATCCTGCTGATACACTTAATTAAATGTTTTGTGCTTAGTAGCTACATGAAAAGCAATGGCTTGCACTTGGCTCAATATTGTTAAATTGAATTACCATTTCTGCATGTTACTTTGTGCCTGAGGTTAAAATAATTCCGTTTGTGATACTAATGGCTGTGATTCCTCCTCATGTTTTAATCCCAAATCACACCGGAATGACGGCATACATGCAGGGACTACATCCACCATGTTTCTAAACAGGGACCCCACATTTTAGGATGTAGGATTATTAATAAATCGGAAGCAGTAGAAGCAGGATTTTCCCCATTTCAGTGCTCCACATGGACGTGATTGATTTTGGAGACTGAAGACTGTGCAAAGTTCAAAACCAAGCAAAGAGAATCACATACTTACGTAATTTTTGACCCAGTTTCAACAATGTACAGCATTGTGTGCTTTTTACGTGTTGCACGTACCTTGAGTACAGCTCATGCTGACAGGGCAGTTCTGGACAATGAAGTAGTGTTCTTTAAATGTCAAGTTGCCCGTGGTTGAATTATGTCCATTTGACAGTTACCTGCCTTACCCCTTCTATTTCCTGGGCTCTGGGTCATTCCTGCCCTGTTTTATTGGGGAGACTTTTACAGGGTTGTGTTTCTTGTGTAGATGGAATTACATCTGTGCTTTTTTTCTGATCTTTGCAGAGGATATTGTGGTAGGCAGAATATTGGTATTCACCAAAGACGGTGTTTCCATTTCTGTTGACACAGTGTACCAGCATGACATTTACTGATTTGCTTTCTTCTTTCTTCCTTTTTCCCTGTGCCTTCTTTACCATCTAGATTGGGTTCCAGATCAGGACACGGGTGCAGGAACTTGGCCATGGGTGTATCTTCCTTGTGCAAAAAGCTGGAGCTCTCCAGATTTGCCCTACAGACAGCTACACCAAAAGGGAGTTGATAGAATGTGCTCGTGCTGTCACAGAAAAGGTAAGATGGCTTTCCTTGTTACCCCATGGTGTTTGTCTACCAAGCTCCCACTGGGAGTAAATCAGTCAAACTGGATTCAGGAAACTGTTTCTTTTAACTTTGCATTGTAGTACAATATAGTGTCTGAATTAGCCAAAGGTCTGTCTTCTCTTTAAAGCATTCAGTGTTCACTGTGCTGGATTAGCCCACGATTAGTCCTTCCTCAGGCCTTGCAGTAAAACTTCAACCTCCTATCAGAGGGAGATCGATCCAAAACAATATCCTGAGATGTGAAGTGGCTGTTATGCGTTATGAGCACTCCCTGGCCACAGTTACTGTGAGGTTGGTCAGTGACATGTGGTTTCATGTAGCAATGTCCTCCCCTTATAGGACAGGGCTGAAGTAACTGCCTAGAACTGCATCTTCAAACTCGGTGGGGCTTTTTGTTCCTTGGAAACATCTCAGTCAAATAAATGGCCTGGGTAATTTTGTTGAACCTTTTTGATAGCATCTCTCTCCTTTTATTGGACATGAACATTGAGAGTTGGTGTCAGCAGCTTTCAGATTTCACCAAACACCATTTGTTCAGCCTGTGTTAATGTGCTCTCAGCTGTACCAGGTTCATGATGTATCCCAGGAGCAGTGACAATTCAAATTTAGACAGGAGTAGACAGTACCTTGTAATTAAAGTTGAAGCTGATAAAGAGAGAAGTAATGATTCACAGGACTACTGTGTAGTGATTCACAGGACCAACTTGCTTTCCATGACCACCTTGTTGCTTTTTGTTGTTTCTAGGTCTCCTTGGTTTTGTCTGCCCTCCAGGCAGGGAACAAAGGCACACAAGCCTGTATTACTGCAGCCAGTGCTGTGTCTGGGATAATTGCAGATCTGGACACCACTATCATGTTTGCTACTGCAGGAACCCTTAATGCTGAGAACAATGAATCGTTTGCAGATCACAGGTCAGTGTTGCTGAAAAAGATTGAAGAGTGCATGCCCAGGGGAACAGTGGAACTGGCAGAAGAGACTGGGACATGGGGATAAATGTTTACCTTTTTTGGATTCCTGTGAATGAAATTAAATGAGACAGGGGAGTGAGAGGAGAGAAAGGAAACCTGGGATTTGGCTTGTTTGTGAACTGCATACTCAAAATTATTTCTTCTTTTACCAAGATGTTGCTTTGGATTTGTTGTCCTGACATGTCAAAACACAGATACATGTGGGAGGGGGTGGGGAACCCTGACCAGGACACACACTCTGTTCCTGTTGCTATTCTTCCTTCTACCTTCCTCGCCCGTGATTGCTTTAGTTTTTCTTATGCTGATTAATACGGACGTTCAACAGCTGGTACTTTTCTCACAGCATGGCTAGGTTTTCTTTTAGTATTCAAATACAATGCTCTCCAATGCTACTGCCCAGTCTGTTTCTTTTCAAGATGGGCTCATTTTTTTACACTGCTCTATATTTGCCCCAAATGCTCTGCTGCTGTTTTAATAGATTTTTGGGGGTTTTTTTAACTTACACCCTTGACCTGTGATATGTTAAGAATGGACACTGGTATGATGATTTAGATCAGCTCTTTCATCTAGCTGTTAGTCACTATAACACTGGAAAACACATTTTCCCCCTCTTCTCCTCTTCCACTCCTTCCCTGCTTCCTCTTCTTTTGCTACAGGGAAAATATCCTGAAAACAGCAAAAGCTTTAGTTGAAGACACAAAATTGTTGGTTTCTGGCGCTGCCTCAAGTCAAGACAAACTGGCCCAAGCAGCTCAGTCATCAGCTAACACCATCACTCAACTTGCTGAGGTAGTAAAATTGGGAGCAGCTAGCTTGGGATCTGATGATCCTGAAACACAGGTGAGATGTTTTAAGATTTTCTGATACTCTTAACAGAGAACAGTTTTCATTTGGTAGAACTTTGTGTGACTTAATGCTTTTAAGCAGTACAATATGGTTCATCTCCTCTGTGACTTTTCTGGGTTTACTCACATATCACTTGTTTAGAATACAGTCAAGAGGCTCAAGCATTGAGTGGAACTAGTCAGGCCTTTGTGTAACCCTTCTGCTTTTATTTCACTGCTGTGTTTCAGCTGGGATACTTCTGGCAAAGCATTTGGCTCATTTTTACTAACTTGTGATTGGAACTCTGGCTCATCCCATATTTGTTCTGAAGAGCCTGCAGGTCTTTAAAGCTGCTCATCCAGCTTATGTCTGGACTGTGCTCTGTATTATTTGTGTAGGCTGACAAACTTGCCATTCTCCAGCTGTATGTGTCTTGTTTCTCAATTAACTCTACAACTTTTTTGTGTGGATTATCCCTAGTATTTCTTTAGTTTTTTGTTTGGATCTCAGTGAAATGGAGGCAGGCAAGGATATTGTAGATGTTTGGAAAAACATAGATTTATTTTTTTTTTAGCTGTGTTCTAAAATTCACATCCTCATGCAGACATGTATTATTGCCTGAGCCTTATAGCTATTTCTCATTCCATAGGTTGTTCTGATCAATGCTATCAAGGATGTTGCAAAGGCCCTTTCTGATCTCATTGGTGCTACCAAAGGAGCTGCCAGCAAACCAGCAGATGATCCATCCATGTACCAGCTGAAAGGTGCTGCCAAGGTAAAACCTTATTCTTAAATTTTATTTGCAAGTGTCTGTGCAATCACACTTGATAAACATGTGGAACTTCGATTTCAGCAATTTGCGATTGCCTGAAAACTCCTTTATTTGTTTAATTATCATGGTATAATGGCCAGCACAGGAGTTGGTATTTAGTCCTGTAACAAGTAGAATTCATGAAGTCTCTTAGGTCCTATTAGAAGTAACAATGCTTCCCAGCTTGCCTTGCTTCATACCCTGCCATCTCTGAAAGCAGGAGGGAGGACTCACATGTTCTTGTCTTCACTTCTCTTCTTCAGGTGATGGTAACAAATGTCACATCCCTCTTGAAGACTGTTAAAGCAGTAGAAGATGAAGCTACTCGAGGGACAAGAGCCCTCGAGGCCACAATTGAGTACATCAAACAGGAGCTCACGGTACAGAACTCAATTATCATTGTGGGTTTTGCAAGTATGTCCTTATACAAAGCTGGGAGCAACTGCTTCCTTCTTAGACCTTAAGCTTTCAGTATGGATATTGTTTTCTCATCTGATGCTGTTCACTTTTTTTGATCCTGGCTTTGGTAGTGTCTCCTCAACATCACTCTCATACTGTGTCTGCAGTTTAAACTTGTTTCTATTTTTCCCTTATTATGAAATGATCGTACCTGTGATACATGGCCTGCTATTGATATCCTGTGTAAGCAGAAATTAATGATAGTGTGGAATTCTCTCTCAAATTAGGTGTTATGCCATGACAATTGTTTTTCTGCCTCTTTAAGACATAAAAGCGTAGTTAGAGTTTTTTCTTTTAAAAAATAGCATCATAGTGAGTGACATAAATTAATATTTGCATGATTGTGAAGAAGCCTGATTGTTTTCCTTCCTCTATTTACAGTCCATTTTTGTTAAAAAATCCTGTACACACAGTCTTCAGCAGGAAATGCTTTGTTACATAGGCTGCGGATTAGCAATCCTTACACCATAACTGGTCTGTGGCACCATTTTGTCTTGTCAAATCCTCTCCATCAACATCCAGTTTTCACTGTGTGAGCACAGCTGTTGCAACAAGAAAGTTTATTTTAAAGTATTTTCTTTTTAAATACCTGTTTATAGTCATTGGGAATTCATCTGGCAGTTGTAAAAGCTCCTGATCTGGTACCTGATCAGATATGTTCTACAATATTTCACAAGTTACTGTGGTGTATCCTCATGAAGGCCTGGCTGTTACATCCCATCCTGTAACTCTGAGCTAAAACCTGTTCAGATCTGTCATTGGAGGATTGTGCATTATCACCTCTTTCTCAGTTTGGTTGGTATCTGTTTGAAATGTTCCTCTTGCTTTTGTGAGCATTGCTGAGGGGTGGACCTCTGGTTGTGGTGTTGTCATCTCATTCATGGGGAGAACAGAGGGTGGCACGTAGGTACTCAAGAAAATGTGTCAGGCTTGATCTGGAATTCCAGGGGCTGACTCTGAGCAACATCGAGGGATGTCTTCACATGTGTAACTAGAATTAATTTTTTAACATTGCTTCTATTTCCGGAGAGAGGAAGTGAAAAACTGGTTAACTGGGAGCACAGGATAAACCAGGCTCATTTTTGTCTGGACATTTGCATTCTGAAACCACTGGCCTGCTTAGGCTGCACTGTGTGTGGTCAAGAAACCTGATTAATTGTGCACTCCAAATTGCCCCTGCACAGTAAAAGAATGCCAAGCAAATACAGACTAAAGCTCAGGTAAAGAAAATATGTGATCTAAGTAAGGTTGTGCAGCTCTTGTTACCTACATCTTCCCACAGTTCCTGTATTCCAGAATCTGTGTATCATCAGGTAATTTGAACTATTTTCACATTATTTACCCTGAAAATTATATCTTCAGGTTTCTAAGGGAGACTAAATATAGCTTCAGAGACAACGCTCCACCTCTGCTTTTTTAAGACACATTTGAATATTTTAGTGGTGATGTTCTCCGTCTCCACTGCTCTGTGTTATCAACAAGCACTTGGTAGGGTCCAGCCTTGCAGGGAAGGATCTCCTCATGTGAGTAGACCAGCCTAAACAGCAGTCAGGATGAGAAAAGAACATAATGAAAGGAACAGTAATTCTTTTCATCTGCTAAAACTCTGAACAGCTGCCTGTAACTGTCATGTAGGTAGTTAAATGCAGATGAGATGAATGGGTTAACCTTTTTTATTGTCTCCTCCGCTGAGCTTCTTGTTCCTCTCTGGTGTCTGTAGGTGAGCAGGCTTATCAAATCCAGGCCCATGACAAGCAGGAATGATATCCAAGTACTCCAAACACGTTTCTAATTTCCTGCTGTTCAAAGGCTGCTTCCATTTGCCATCTCTTTCTCATGGTTGCTCTGCTTTGACTTGACTGGTGTCAGACTTCCCTTCTGCTTTCACTTTTAGGTGTTTCAGTCGAGCGAGGTTCCAGAAAAGACATCATCACCTGAAGAATCAATCCGGATGACGAAAGGAATCACCATGGCAACGGCCAAAGCTGTTGCAGCTGGGAACTCGTGCAGGCAGGAGGATGTGATTGCTACAGCAAATCTGAGCCGCAAAGCAGTATCTGACATGCTAACAGCTTGTAAGGTAAAGATTCCCTTCCTTGCCTGAGACTGATCTTTTTGTGTTTGTGTGCCTCTGAATCCATAGAACATCATATATTTTCAGTTTTCTGCTTTTCATATGAGAAGTTAAGATAAGGCAATCTCTCAGAAAGGATTTTTTGTGCCATGCACACACAAAAAACCCCAGCACTAATATTCACTGTTTTCTTTTTGTGAAAATGAGGAATTTTATTTGAGCTGAAATTTCCTGGTTTCCAGTCAGAAGACAAACAATTTGTGCAAGTAGTAGAATATACAAATATTCCTGTGGTCGCAAATAGAATTTCAATATTCCTAGAACAGTGAAAGGGTTGGTGAAAGTGATCTATCTTTAGTAGTTCTTTTCCCCCTGACAAAATCTGTTGGTTTTCTCAAATTCTTTTGTGCTTTCCAAAAATGTGTGCAATTTTTATTGCAAATTTTTCATAAAAATAGCTGTAGCCCTATAAAAATAGTGTAGCTCTATTTTCTACACTGTATGCTACATAAATGACTGTTAAGCCATTTGGCCTTGTTCTGATAATAAAAAAATCTAGGCATAAATGATTAAAAAATGGGATTATGATGATCTCATGCCTTTTGGTTTTCAGTACTGACTGTAGTAGTAAGCTGCCTTTGCCTGTAAATCACAGTTATTTACTTTTGCCTTGTGTGTGGAAAGTGACAGTGAAATAATGGTGCTCTCTGTGTGGTGTCTGATTTTCAGTATCTAGTCAAATCCTAACTGTCTACATCAGTCTCAGACTGATTTTTAGCCTAATACTGCCCAAAGAGAAGAGTTATGCTTGTTTTAAAAATGATCCTCTATCAAAAGTGCAAGTTCTAATTTAGAACAGCCTTTATACAAAACCATTGAATTAAATTTTTTATATTGACTTAGGTTTGTAGCAGGTTTTTTAGTGTCTAAAAATTCTTGACCACTTCGCATGCTTCAGATTTTGATTTGTCTTTCCAAACAGGCAGCAAATTCTCAGGAACAGAATCCTCTGGTTTTAGTAACATTTTAAAACACTTTCATGCATGCACAGCCCAGTATTATGTATTTATGAACATTCCTTTTTTAATGTTTTTATGTTTACCTTTGCTCCCAGTTAATTTAATGATTTTGAGTGGTTTGTGCATTCTGAGTGGCTGACAGGATGAAACTTCCTGCAAGTGGAACAGTGGAGGTCTGGGATGCTGGAAAAGCCTTTGTGATCTCTCAGGGAATTGCTTTCACAAAGAAAGCAGTCTAGAGAAGAAAAAGGGCTGGCAATCATTTTACTTTACTGTAAAGATACAATGCCAAGGCCTAAGATCTAGTCTAGTTTCTTAAGACCAAGAGCATTTATTGGAGAACCAAGAATAAAAGTCCCCAAGAATACGAATTTTATGCATTATCTAAAATGTATGAGAAAATAGGTGTATCAGTTAACAGAGATTTTAAATGCACAATTTTAACCAGACTTGATTTAGAAAAATCTTGTTTCTGCAAATTTTCTTAATCTTAGAAATTTTATGCCGTTAATTCTACAAATTGATTACTGGACATGGCGTTTCCATGATAAGCTGCATTCCTTGAATTTCAGGGATAGGAACTAGCAGTCTTAGCCCTGCTCTGCTGTAAAAGCTGTGTAGTGCAGTGGGACTTGGGTTTTGTGACATTTGACAAACACCGGAGGGGTTTTATAGTGATATTAAGCTGCTCTGTAGAATTAGCACAGATAGATTATCAGATTTTTATGTTCTTTGGGCCAAGACAAAAGTGCATATATATGATCTATGGTAGAATTGTACAGAACATAGCTCTGACTTCCCCAGCGTCAGGAATTTGAATGTAAGTTCTGCTTAATTGCCTGTTGCCTAAAGCAAGTAGTATAAGCAGTTTGATTTAATAGATGCCTGTGCTTGGTCTGCTATAGATGAATTTACAGTGCTCATTACACATTCAGTTCTTATGAGCAGATGCTATTTCAAAAGACAAGAAGGGTGCTTATTGTGGGATGTACTGAGACAACTCTCATTAAAGTCAGTGGAAAAACTGTAATTACATTTATTGAATATTAGAGCAGGCCCTAAGATAACAATTTCTTTTTTTCATTACATATTTGTATAAGATAATGCCATAATTAACCTGTGCCTAGTATCACTATTCGTAGTGATTGCTGCTGGAGAGGAAGCAGATATGAAAGCTCTATCAAACCCATAGGAAGCAATGGAAGCGAGCTATCACTTAGATCATACCATAGGCAGTAGAATGAGGGAAACAACTTCTCACCTTTTCTCAGCACTGGTGGCGCTGGAGGCAGCTAAGCAGAGCCTGGGCTGGAGAACAGGCCCTGGAGGAGACAGAGCCGAGCTGTGGTTCAGCCAGGGAAGAGACGGCTCCGGGCGGAGCTCACAGCAGCCTCTCAAACCCGCCTTCCTCCGCAGGGCAGCCAGTGGGGCTGTACCGGAGGCAGGTAGTGCTGGCTGCCTTACTGCTGGGAAAGCATGTGGAGAGAAAATGAGGGCTGATAGTGAAGGAAGCCTCAGCATGAGGAAATAAATGTGTGTTCTGGTTCTTCAGACACGTTTGTTTGAGATGTTTGGGCAGACCTTCTGCCCAAGGCCGGAGGAGAAGACATTGCTGTTGCGAGTCTCCACTGGTGTAGTGAGATGCGTGTTCAGATGGTTCTGGCTTATGAAAATTATTTCCTAAAATGACTTCTGTCACCTCTTTAGGCTGCTGTGAAGTGTATAGAATTTATACTGAACCTTAAAAATGCTCCCAAAATATTCTGATGGCAGTCTTGGCTACGTATGCAAAACATAGAAGGAACTTTATATTTCCCTCCTACAGATGCTTGCTCTAATTCCCAGTGTTACAGTAATATTTAAGTGCAGAAAAGACATTTTAGGATGCTTTACAATGTATGCATAAGAAACACTCGGGGGCCCTTTGCCCTGTTTGAAAATTTAAAATAAACCAAAATGTTCTGAACCTTCTGTGATTCAGCAGCTCGTTTGAAGTATGCTTAAGATGAGGAAAATCAGTGCTGTTCCTCTCATCTCCCTTCCCTCAGACGGGGTGTTGGCGGGATGAGGAGGAGGTGGCTCCTGCGGGCGTTTCCGTGCTCTGCTCATCCCGAGCTTCCCTGCAGAGGGAGCCCAGAGTCCAGCGCCCGCCCTGGCTCGGGATGTTGTGGGTTGCAGGAAGGGCAGAAAATAAGTGTGCTGTGAGATAATCCCCCATCTCAACGGGAGATAAGAGGCTGCAGGAATGGAAGGAGCTGTTTTGTGAGAGGAAATGCTATGAGTTTTGGGAACTTCCACTTGGCAACAAACAGTACTTCTGCTCAGTAATAAAGTTCCCTAGAAGTTTATTACAGAAAGTACAGGGCTTGAAGAGGCTGCAGGTTTCACTTTTTATGAAAAATAAAATTGTCGAATTAGTTGGGCTTATGTCAGATGCCAGACATTACACTTAGTGGAAATCCTTAAAAAGACCTGACTCTGCTGCAGCTTCTCTCTGTATTTAAACAGCACTGCTATTGCTGTTTAAATCAAGCAACAATGAAGCTAACACCATAAATGAGCCTTTACAGAACTGGAGCTCTGCTGCTCTTCCAGCACTATTTGCTTACAACAGAAGTGGCTGGCCCTTAAGCTCAAATGTCATTTGTACACTATAAAAAAAATCTCCTCCCTTCTCTTTCCCCCATCTCTCTGTGCTGATCTTCTCTTGTGGGAGCCATTTTGGATACTAATGTTTTTTTGCCTCCTCAGCAAGCATCCTATCACCCAGATGTGAGTGAAGAAGTTCGGGAGAGAGCGCTGCGCTTTGGAACAGAATGTACCCTGGGATACTTGGAACTCCTGGAGCATGTTCTCCTGGTAAGGAGTCATCTGCCTGCATCTGCTGGGCTGCTTCCAAGGAGAGTCATTTCCCTGCCCTCTTTCTATAGTGACTGCTAGTGACACATTTTTATCAGTTTGTCACAAGGTTATGAAGTTTTGTTGTCAGAGAAAGCTAAAGGAAACTTGTTACTTCAGCTCAAACTGTGAGACAGAGGGAATACTGGAGTACCTAAATGGAGCGGCATTCTGGGTCAGATCTGGAGGCAGTACGGATCTGAACCTAAAAAAGGTCATTGACAAAGAAATTAAAATAAGACATTTTAGCATTCTTTTAAGCCCGCAATAAACTCTAGACATAGTAGGTACAGGCCTGTCCCCAGAGTGGAGAGGTTACACAGTCTTTATGAAGGTGTTGTTACGTGTCTCTCACAGCCACACCTACTCCAAGCCATCCCAAAATCCCCAGCCAGCACTGCCTCACAAAGAACTCTCCAACCCATCACACATGGCACCCCCAAAGCTCTGCATAAAACTTCTACACTCAAATCCAGACTCATAAACCCTGCTGTCAGTGGGCTTTGCTTCACCATACATAATTATCACATAATATATTAATTATCCCATAATATTTGTTCCTCTGTTGCTATTACTTTTTTAGGAAGCAATAAAATGTGTTTGAATTAACATTTATGAGATATTGAAGTGTAAGCCTTTGCTACTAGTGCTTCACTGACAGTTACAGTTCTCTCATTGGCCTCTCAGACAATTGCTATACAAAATACATCTTTCACTAGAGTGCCTTGGGCATCTTCCAGCATTCTGGAATCCTTAGTAACATGCATCCTCTTTCTCTAGATTCTTCAAAAAGCAACTCCAGAGCTAAAGCATCAGCTGGCCTCTTTCTCCAAGCGGGTTGCAGGTGCTGTCACAGAGCTTATCCAATCAGCCGAAGCAATGAAGGGTGAGTTGGGAAGCTGGGCTGCCAGTGTGGCGTGCTCATTACTCTGCAGATGATGATCTGATGTTCTGTGGGATATACACTGCAGGGTCTCCTCAGTTATTTCCTGCTGTTATCACTACGTGATCCTTGGAAATGAATCTGAACTATAAGCAATTTTCATATATGGGAATCCGTTGTTTTCTCTCCTCCTTCCCTCCTTATCTCTTAATATAGTTACTGTTTTTCATAGAACAGTGTTCTACATTATGCTATTTCCCTGTTCAAATAGCTTTATTGAATTCTTCAGCTTTTTCTGCATTGTCTTATATTTCAAAGTTTCAGTTTCCACTTGCTGACAAGGCAAGCCAGTATCAGATTTCTTCTATTCCCTACGTGCTTTTTAAAAATCTTAATATTATTCTCATCTTTGGACGCATTTAATAATTTCTGATGCTTTTTGCATTTTAATTAATATTCATTAAAATAAAAAAAACCTACTTTATTTCTTTTTTCACTTGCTGCCTGTAGAGGATGTCTTTATTCACTTTAGAAGTTTTTTATGGGAAGTAAAATGTTTTTTAACCATTCACAATTTTCTTTCCTCATTTTCATTTATAGGTACAGAATAAAATTGTCTCCTAACAAATTCAACATGTAAATGTTTTAACCTTTGTGAAATGCCTTTTTTGAAGAGGAACTGCTATATTTTACAAATTTGGGGTTGACTCTATTTATACTTGCTGCCTTTTTTTTTTCCCCTGTTTATCTGCCAGTATTAGGATTTAATATAGAACATCTTCATCCTGTACAGCATTTGAGCTGAGAAATGGTTTTTAGACCATGACCTTAGAGATTATGAACTTCTTCTGGCTGTTTCATTGTTTCCTTCAGTTCAGAATATGGATTTTTCTGAATCTTGTAATTCAGAAAATAGTGTTAGGAAATCAAAAATAGTAATTCACTGACTGCTTCCAAAAATCTGAAACCACTTCCAGCCAAGTATTCATTTTGTGGATCTACAAAATTTCTTTGAGAAAAGAGAAACACCAAAAAGTCAACAGCAAAAAAGAAGTTGCCCTTCAGATGTGATTCAGAAACTGCTTTGGCCTTTTCTACCTCACTGTTAGACACACACTGCCAAAAATGTGCTTCCTTCAGTCACTGCTAACTTCATCTCCAACCACTGCCAGCAAACAGACTGCCAGGTCTGTGCAGGGGGTGACTGTGGTGGCTGTAGCCTGTTCTCTACCACCGTGTCAGACTTCTCAATGTACCCTATGGCTTGGTCAAGTTAGGAACCATCAACACAAGCTGAGTGACAGCTGGTTTTGTTCCCAGTATGGACAGTATCCCTTTTTGAAACTTCTTTGCTTACACAATTACTAAATAAGTTACTTTCATGAAAGAATAATCTGACTAAATCCTTGTTTCTCCTCTTCTTTGCAGTTTTGTCTATGACATAAACCACTGGTTTCATGCCATTATGGCACTAAAATCAGCTTTCTACAGTGTACATTCTGTATTGGACACTTCAGGTGTGATTGCAATTCCCCCTGTTTGAGTGGCAGCTCACAGTGACACTGAAGTTATTGTCTCTGTCTCCATTAATTTCAGGGACAGAGTGGGTGGATCCAGAAGACCCGACAGTCATTGCAGAGACAGAGCTATTAGGGGCTGCAGCATCAATTGAGGCTGCAGCAAAGAAGTTAGAGCAGCTGAAACCAAGAGCCAAGCCCAAGGTGAGTGTCCATCCCCATTGTTTGTTTGAGGTTAACAAGGCAGAGGATGCACATTGCCCATAGTTTGGTGTGTACTTTGCTACTGGCCACAATAAGGGTGTAAACAATCAAACCTTGCATGAGTCTCAGTGCCACAAAGCACTGCTCTGGATGGCACTTACCCCGAGGGTAGAGGGTAAAAAGGTGCTTTTCAGGGAGTGAGTCAAGCACCAGCCATAAGCAAGCAAAGGAAGAGGAGCCAAATATTAGAAATGCTTGTAAGAGTTAAGGCATCATTACTGTTGATTATTTACCTTTCTGTTTCCAAACATATTTTACTGGTGTGTAGTCATTCTTACTTGCTTTCTTTTGAAGATCCTTTATTCACATCTGAATGTGTGTAGTATAGCAGGAGAAAGCAGCAATAACACAGTTGGGATTCAAGAAAATGTAAATGACCTGCAGGATTTTCTAAGGTTAAAACCAGCATTTTGTGCCATGCTTAGAGAGTAGCTGATTCAGTACAGAATCAGATACATTGTATGATCATTTCTATGTAATTTTTCTGAAGGAAATTAAATTACAGTTCACTATGATATCAAGTAGTGTTGCATGTTGCCGGGTCATTTCAAATGTGTCTCTGAAAATATTATAAAATTAAGGCCAACTATTTTCACATGCAGTACAGAGGGAATATATGGAACTGGTGGATCCCAGAGAATTGCTACCTTTTGCCTGATGTTAGCAGGCAGGTTTTAGTAGAAATTGCTATGTTGCATCTCTTTAAGATGTCAGTTACACAGCCAAAACCTGTTTTTCATCAGGAAAGGACTATGTATCTATTTTCCTCTTTATGCTGCTTTGTAGGTACAAAACTGTTTTCAAAGTAAAGCTAATGAGAAGTCTTTCTAAAAAGCAGAGCCTCAAGACCATTCATTCAGTGTTGGATGATTGTATTAGTGCAGGGTAGTATAATGTTATTTAGGAACATCAGATGAAATAGTTCTTGGAAGCTTCAGCCTTTGAGGACCTCCCACCCCCCACTCCCTGTTTAGTGATAGGAATAAATTAGCTCATGAAAAAGAAATGCTCTTTGTCTGCATTATTTAACAAGTACATCCATTTTGTTTATAAAGAAAAATGGTCCTTTATAATGAGATTCCACAGGCTGAGTCTAAGGAGTGGAAAAGTCCTCTATCACCTTTTCTATACAGTCACTGCACAATAGCACATGTGTTGCCTGGTAACCACGGGGCAGTTTCCTTCCAACATCTAAGCCCCTCCAGGTCATTGTAATTTCCCAGTGAATACAGTTCTCACACCTGTTCAACATTTAACACGTTAACTTGAGTATCCAGTCTGCTTGTGACTTATTGGTTTGTCATTTCCGAAACTAAAATTCATGTCCAGCTGTTTGTTTGATCTGGGATTTCAGCATCCTTTTCAGATGTTTAATCTCTTTCAAAATAAGGATTATAATCCACATCAAAAGGTACATGGAAGATCACAGAGTGGCTCAAGTAGCACTTTTTCTGCTGCACGTTTGTAGCTTGTTCTCCCAGAGTAGGATTTGCTGTGGTGAACAGGCTCTGTCTTTCTAATGCCCATCTTTGACAACAGACAGAGTGTTGTAGTAGGAATACTTAGACTCGGTAAGGGTTGCTTTGTCTTGTGCTCAGTCTATGAAATGCAGGAATAGGAGTTATTTTCTACAATGGAACAGACTATCTAGACAATATCCTGCTTTGGTTAACAGCAATCATCATCAAGTGCCTTGTAGAGGAATCCTTAGTTGGCAATTTTATGCCTACCTGCAGGAAATCTATCATCTTCATCATTACTAGTTGGTGGCTGAGTCTCTATTTTTTGGTAAAGTTTTTTTATTGGTACAGGGAGTGGGAGTAATTTGATTTAAGCTTGAAATTTTGATCTTTGTGTTCCAGTTTCTTTTACCTCTAAAAAAAAACCCCAATAGTTGAAGGTGGGATTTCTTCTCATTTGTTCCATCTTAATTCTTTTTTAACTTTTGGATTTTTTTTATTTCTTCTTTTCCATGTTTCCTCTTCATATTTTTGCATGTATCATACTCCCCTTGTCTTAAACTGACACAAATAGCATGAGACATATTCATTTTCTGCTACTGGGAATCATCTTATCCCAGAGAACAATTTCTAATGAGACACAGTTCTGCTAACTTCTGCCCGTGCTTTATTGTACAATGCTTATTTTGTTTGCTTTAAATCCTGGTTGCTTGGCTGCAGGTGAATGTGCTCCTAAAATGCTTAGTCCACTAGTCCACAGCCCCACTGATAGCCTGTAAATATCTGTATGTCTTTTGAGCTCATATGTTGGAAGAACTTCGAGGACTCTCCTGAGCAGCTGTTGTTACTACTGTCTGTAACACAAAACCTGTTCAGTATTCTCTTTGCAGTGTCCAAGGTGGGAAATTATCTGAGAAGCAATGAGATCTTTATGGTTTATTAAGCAGGATTTGGCTGTCATGTTTCCTCTAAGTACAATTATTTTTCTGAATGTGGACTCCTACTTTTTTCAGTTTTTCATTTGGAGAGTCAGTTGTATTGCAATGCAGACACACATTCCTTCTGTTATGCAAATATGCTACTTCCTGTAAAAAAACAACCCCCAAAACTAGTAATTTTCTGAGGAAGAAAACTATTTTGTCTAACAAAATCTTCATGTTAATACTGGGCAAAAAACACTTTTAAATAAAAAGGTATGGTAGATGAGGTACAACAGGAGAGAGCATTGCTGTCCCTACCCTGTTCTGTCTGGTCTTGATGGTTCTGTGCAGACCTCTGCCTCCAGACACAGGTGTCTTGTAGTCAGTAAGAGTTCCCTGCTGGTAGCTTTCAGCAGTTGTCCTTTGTTTTTTTAACCCAAGATGAATCAAACCTGGATGCCTTTTTCTGCAGGACTCTGTGTGATATGTTTGATATATTAGGTTGTTATTTAATCCAACTATATATCAAACATATTCCTACAGTGTCCTGCCCTGTCTCCGGGGGTTTTAACATAGTAGAAGGCAATATGAAGGAGTACAGTCACTCACAAGCAGGTTTAGAAGACTTCCTGTAGACTCCTAATCTAATCTGGTATAAAATACATACATGGAGAGCTCCTTTTTCAGTAGAGTTGCTCTTGGAGAGACTTCCAAGTTGTGTAGGTCTCTTTGTGACAGTGAGCAGCAGCTGTGCCAAGAACTGACTTTCACTGAAATGGTTATTGTGTTTTCCATGGCTCAGTGCAGTAACTTACTCATATTGGTTTGCTCATTATAAAGTAGAAGATTAGAGATGCTTGAAAATAAAACGGTTTGTCTTTTGTAATTTTTGCTACTGTTTTGCAATGAGATTGGGGGCTCATTTGTTTTCCTATTAACCCTGACTTTATTTATGCTACCCCTAATAATGGAGATGTTGTAGAAAAATGGTTAAAATACACTACAAAAACATACATTTTTTTTTTGTTTTGAATGGCATAATCAACATTTTTAGGATATTTCATTCTAAAGACTTTGTAGTGAGCCTAATGTTTGTCTGTTCTGGTGACTTAATTTTCCAATCCATTTATAGCTGTCCATGGTTAATACCAGCATATTAGTTCTTGAGGAAAATGAGATGATGATCTTCATAGGGGCTGCTTGGGGAAGGAGAAGCTAATCACTTGTGTCATAGATCTGGTTTTCTAAAGAAACCTGTTCTAAAGACTCACAACGTGATGTTTTCTGCCATGTATCACATCATTGCTCTCCACTTTATTTATGAAGGCTGTGAACTGACACGTTGTGAGGGTACTGTTTATGAGTGTCAACTTAAGACAGTCCAGGAGACACACTCTTTAACAATGGGAATGGTGGAATAATTACTTTTCCTGTAGGGCATTTTGCTGTGCTCAGTCTTGTGCTGCTTCCTGTCCTTATTGCTAAGGAATGCTCTTGGTAGAGCACTGACAGTAACACACCCACAGTGCTAGCTGAGTGTTGTGCCTCTCCCATTGAGTGTCCAGCCCTTAGATGTGTGTCACACCTGAGAATGGTGAAGGGAAAACCACAGAGAAGGACTAGAAAAGAAGGATTTGTTAGAAAAGATGAAAAGCCAACAGGCGTTTAACAATTTGAGTGCTGTGTAAGACTGCTGCAAAAATAAATTCTTCACAGAAGGGATCACAACTGTCACCAGTTTGTTTTTTTTTCCAGAAGTAAAAGAAATTGTGAGATGTCAGAAAATGCAAGACTTGGAAGCTTGAGAAACTTGATGTATGGCTTTATCTCCTAAGCCCTAGATTTCAGTAGAATTGGAAAGAAAGTGATTTGATAAAGAGGGGAGAAAAAAATCTGTTACCAGATGAGATACTAAGGTTTAGCTGTCTGTTTTCCTGTTGAGCTTCACGTGCTGCTCCATGGTGGAAGTTAATGCAGCCATTGTACAGTGGCACTCTTGATAATGCAAGCTTTGATTTCCTGGCATTCTCTTTGGAAAAGAGTAATTTTTGCTAAGGACTCGTGTGCAATATTTAGTCCACTCACTACCCTGAACTGAGTTTAAACAACTGCTTTTGTTCAGCATCTTTTTGGTGGCTGTTTTTTCACAAACTGAATTCCATCTGAGCACATTCACAGCTGTCCAATAAATCAGACTATGGCCATGAGCATTTTATTAAACATCAACAAACATTGATACCTCCTTTGTAATAAATAAGCAGATATTGAAGTTCTCACTTGTTTAAATTTGAATTCCTGACAGTGCTGACTTATCAAGAGTAATGCACATAATATATTTTATATTGGAAAGGAGAATTTAAAAACTTGATAGCAAGAAGTCTTGGGCAAAAGTAAAAGTGCAATAACAGTCTTACAGTGCAGTAAAAGTCTGCTAAATTTACTGTCAGTGGTGTTTTTGTGGATATTTCTGTTTCAGTCTTTAGTCAAATCAAAGTCACTAATGCATCTGTTTTAACAAGGACAATAATTCTGACAGAGACTCTGCTGGATTCCATTTAATCTCTCTGGCAATGTTGTGATTGAAATAAGAGTTTCATAAATAAGACTTGAGGCCTGTAGAGGGCCAATGTGATTGTACTTTGGTATAATAATGGTCATGATGTGGCATTGCAAGCACTGCCAAAATTTTATGTGGAACGTGACTTACTCACTTTTCAAAGCAATTTCTTTTTTTACTAAGACACATACTTTAGTTGATGGGAATATCCCCATAGCAAGGCAAGACAAATATTTTTCTGTGGATTAGGTGGCTTTTCCTAAAAAAAAGAAAAAAAAAACCAAAAAAACTTTAAAGTGCCAAACATCTTTATCTACACATCCATTTTTCTGGTGTCTGTGGATGCTATTGTTTCATCTCCGGACTTTTAGTTATGTGAAGTGCTGTAGGACTGAGGGCTGCTTGATAGGTCATTTTGTAATTACTTATACTTATCCTTTATTATTTTATAATTGACTATTTCATCAAATTGCAGTAGCAGGAGAATTAAACCTGACTTAAATTTAGATGGGTGTGCTTAGACTTGCAAATGAAGTGCCCAATTTAAAAGATCATGGCCCACCTGGCTGATGTTTCTAAAGTTAGTTGCGTGACACAAGAACATTGCAGTTGTAGTTAGAGTAAACCTGTATTTCAAAAGCCTTATCTCTTACAAAGTAGGATGTCCTGATTCTGTAGCCACTAGCCCTACTTGTCATATGGGCCTTGGATTCCAGAATGGATCACAAACAAAATACATTCTGTTAGATTATTTTATACAAAAAACTATCGGAATACAAGGCCCAGGCCTGGTTCCGTTTAAAATAACAGTAACTGTTCATCTCTATTTTAAGTGTTCAAAAGCTGGTAACCCTGCTTAGATGGACAAATGTTTTCAATATTTGTTTAAATTATTTGAAAATCAGGAAAGTTTTTATAGAACAATAAATTTGCATTTTAAATAGTAAGAAACCTCATTTAGGAGGTTTTGCACGTGCTTGTTGGAAGACATACTTGGATGAGTGAAGTGTTCCAGACAGACCTTTGGAACTTCCTATCTTCCAAGATCACTGAACTGGGCTGCTGCATAAAGCTGCTTTCTGTGCAATGACAGCTCTTACTGAATGCTGTACAGTAGTACAGGTGAATGAGACTTACTTTGTATTCCTTAGTACAGGTGAATGAGATTTGACATTTTTATCATTGTTCTTTTCAATGCCTTAAGTCTTTAAGTATTTTTAGAAATATGCTTTCCCTAGTTTAGCAATCTTGGAAGCCACTATTATGGCACTACAGATCTAATCTTGATAGTAAAAACAAGAATTTATTTTCAGACCTGCACTTTTCTGAATGTAGTTTAAAGTAGCTCTAGTGGAGGTAATGCATTAGGAAGTTGATGGCTTTAAGTATCTTTTGTGATGCTCTGTTTCAGTGTGAGCAGGCACAAGGGCAAGCTAATACTTACTTTGTGTACTCCCAGCTTCAGTCCACGCAAAACTCCTTTGCAGAAAATTATGTTATAGGTCTTTCTGACTTTACTGATGTGTTCCAGAATCTTCTTGGTTTTGTGCATGTCCTCAGTCTTGAAAGTATATCTGCTTTCAGGTGAATGTGTAACATTGTTTTTTCTTGGTTATAGCAAGCAGATGAGACTCTGGATTTTGAAGAACAGATCCTGGAAGCAGCTAAATCCATTGCAGCTGCTACCAGTGCCCTCGTGAAGTCAGCTTCAGCAGCCCAGAGGGAACTGGTGGCTCAGGGAAAGGTGGGTAAACAGGACATGTAGCAACAGTAGTGGGGGAAAGCATCAAAACTGGATCTCATCTCCTAAAGGTTCTGTTAAAAACAGTAGGAAAGAAGCTTGGGAGTGACTAATGAAAATGTAACTTGTTCACTGCTTATCACAATACACGGCCCAGACCTGGTTCTGTTTACAAAATCCCACAGTTACATTTATTTAAACTTCACAAGTGTGATCAAGTGCTTGGCTCTTCAAATTATTCAGTTGTGAGAAGTTTTACTGTGGGGGTTTTTCACTTCATGAAGATCTGTGGTTCAAGCTGGTAATGTATAGTCCCACATAACAGTTTGAGGATCCAAACCCAAATGTCACCATGTACTGCTCTGGACCAGAACAGCAAAAGGCTTCAGTAGTTGTGCCCTCAGTGTCTTGTGATTCAGTGGGGACACAGGTCTGCATGTAAATTGAGTACATTTTAGTGGCCATGCTTGTAGTTACTGTTAAAATCAATGGAAGGAATGTCTGCAACACATGGCATCCTTTTGGTGTGATCAGAATTGATGTTTTGTAAATAATTTCATATCCATCACTATTTTGCACAGTCAGTATACTCTGAAAGATAAAATCTAAACATCAACTAGGTACATTGCTTGTGAGAACAATTTATTATAGGCCCATTGTTGTTGTACAGTTATGGTTTCCATTTCCACCTGATTAACTCGGAGCAGGCTCTATCATGGATCCCAGTCATAGACAGTCAGGCTGTGCTGTCTGCTTCAGCCTGGATTCTGGGAAGCTTGTGCTTTTGTTTCTAACAGGACCAACAAGCACTTCATCTATGGTCTGCTTAAAAATACCTGTTCAGGGGATGATGAGGAAAGAAGAACTTGAAACCTAAATACTTTAGGGACCTAGTGGATTTATTTTGTTTAACTGATTTTTTTTAGTTACATGGAAGTGCCACCATAACTATGACAGGACATATCTTCTGTTTATGTTGATGCTGCACTTAATGATTTGATTTCATTCTCTGGAGTTCTCATGCATGAATGCCTGTTCCCATTTCTTTTAAAACACAAGTTTCTGGACCATGTTAACATTTCACATCTTTCAGCTTCTCTCCCAAAACCACCCAAAACCAACCAAGTACAGAGTTTAGTTTCATTGCTTTCATCTAATATGGAAAGAAAACTGTCTCCAAATTGTTGCTAGTACTGCTGATGTCATGAACACTTCAGTGGAAAAGCCATGCAGAAAAGTAGGCTGCTCTCCCCTAAAGTGCTATTATTAGGCATGAAGGCACTTAGGGGGCTTCCCTAACTGATCTGTGCCTTCCCACAGTGCTCCAATCAGAAGAGATGAAAGAATAATGTAAATTCAAATATATTATGGAGAGAGAAGTAAGTTATTTTAAAGCCTGGGACTTAAGGAACTGCTGCTTCAGCTGTTGCTTCAGCTGTGGCTTCAACCACCAGCAGTCTGCTAATTACTGGTTATTCTGGTAATTACCTCTGTGTGTTCCAAGAATGGGTCAGCTGAAGTAGTATAGTAAGTTGGACGCTTCCTGAGCAGGCAGATGTGTGCTGGAAGCACAGTTACTCTGAAAACTGACTTCCACTTGGATTTTCTGCTCTTGAATGTGCTGGGCACAGTCACAAGTACAGGTGTTTATTTTTTTCCTGGATTGCTGCTTGTCTAATTCTGAGACAAAGCAATTGTATTTTCTGTTTTCTTGTAAGCAATCTCTGAACTGTTTTTTCAGGTTGGAGCAATCCCTGCAAATGCAGCTGATGATGGACAGTGGTCTCAGGGACTTATTTCTGCTGTGAGTATCTACTTCTCTTGAGAAAACTGGCATGTTCTCTGCAGAAATAATATCCTGTAAGAATACACAGTGACTTTTTTTTACTGCCTTCTAGGCCCGAATGGTGGCAGCTGCAACCAGCAATCTCTGTGAAGCAGCAAATGCCTCAGTTCAAGGCCATGCTAGCGAGGAGAAACTCATCTCATCTGCCAAACAAGTTGCAGCTTCTACAGCACAGTTGCTTGTGGCTTGCAAAGTGAAGGCGGATCATGACTCTGAAGCCATGAGGAGGCTGCAGGTGTGTTTGTTAATTACTGAAAACCCATGGCAGTGCTATATAAACACTGTTTCAGCACTCCAAGATTATGCATGTGTTCAACAAAGTATTTCTCTAGGTGCTAGCCTGGATTGTGGTCAGACTTCCTTTGGTTTTAGGAGTCAGGAGACAGCAGTTGTAGAGAGAGCATTTCTAAAATGGAGAATCATTGTTAGACAAAAATAAGAGAATCTAGTGCAATATCTCAACTGAAGTCTGAGTGAGCTTCTTTACATAAAACTGATTCCCTTTTATGTTGCACATCCATTTCATGTTGAGTTTCTCTGAACTGCTGCTGAATTAACACTGTGTTTTGATGGGTAAAATCCAACATCTCTAGAAGTTTTGTTTGAGGATGGTAATTTTTTTAATGACTACAGCCTTCTCTGACATCATGCCCTGCAGGATCAGCCTGGAACATACAACTATTTCAGCTGCTTTTTTTATACCACCTTTGGTGAACAGTGAAAATTTCCCTTTTTCATGTACTTGCACAGCTGCTACTCTTGGACACTCAGTGCAACAGTTCATGTATGGCTAGGCAGAATCAAATTCAACAGAAATACATATGACTGAGTATCTGTCTGAGCACGAGGAACTGATGTAATAATTTTTTTCGCAGAAGAAAAATGGTTTAAATATTTAGGAGGAAAAAAAATATGAATGTGTGAAAAATCTATTTGTTTCTACAGAAAGCAGTGGTATGTCATAGAGCAGTTACAGGGTTGAGATGGTTTTAGTGCTTTCTAGTGAATCCAGATTGACACTGCCAAAGGGGTGTGGGGAAGGTGGCAGTAACTGGAAAGTCATTCTGTCCATAGTGCAATTTGCTCTGCAATATCTAGGTGCCAAGATGGGTCCAAAGGAATTTTAAATACAGAACCAACAATACAAACAGGAAAAAATCAACTACTAGAGACTTTTCTCAGCTCTGACAGGATATTTGGGGTTCTCAGTCATTGTGGGCAAGTATTATTAAATAGACATTGAATGTGAGAAATTGGAAGGGAACATGAAAAGGAAACAAACCCAAGCAGGGATTGAAACTGAACTTTGCCATTTTACCAAGCTTCATTTTAGTCCCAGAATGAATAATGAAAGGAAGAGCAGTTTGCACTTGGAAATCACGTCCTTTATCATAGCAAAAACAGTGAGTTAATGTCCACTAAATATTTTTACTGATGGACATGCCAAAACTACTGAGACTTTTCAGCTGGCTTTGCCCCCAGCAGAAATGCTTTACATAGCTTGAATCAATAGGTTGGATTCAGGACTTTGAGTGTCTTGGTTTTTTCCTTCATACCCCAATTTGAACTGCATTTCCCATGAACGTAAATTTGGAATGCACTGTTACAGAGTCCTCCAAAACTTAATGAAACAATTGGAAATGTTTCCATTCTTTCTGGATGAGCTCCAGACTGAGCAGAGCAAATTTCAAATAGTTTATCCTTGGGTCATTTCAGTGAGGAAGACTTGAAAGCGAGATGCAGCTGGAAATACGGTATAGGACTGAGGAAAGGCAGGGGACAGGTTCAGAGCTGGTCCTTCCTAGGAAGGATGGAAGGTTGGAAGCTGTGGCTTCCCTTCCCACTGCCACTGTGTCTCTAGCATGTGGGAGCAGGTTGTCTTGGCCTGCTGGCAGTATCCAGTTCAGGCAACAAAAGATGTATTACAAATGTTTGACTGTTTCTCTTTAGAAGTCTGAGAATTTTTAGGAAATAAAAGTTTAAATGTGAGATAACCATGACTGTGTAAGTTGCTAACTTGCCCTTATTAAAGTCCATTAATTTAAAAACTTAATTGTTTTATAGTATCTTTATACACTAGCTTTTAGTTTCTGTTCTTCTCAAAAAAAAAAAAGTCTGATCAGCATAATATAACTTGTAATTTCATCCACTGCTTTATTTCAAACTGCAGGAAAAAAAATCTCATTTGTGATTTCTCCAACTTTCAGCTTCTTAAACAGAGGAATTTTGTTCTCTCTGTACCACTGATTTTCAAAGATTAATTTACTTTTCACCGGGGAAAAAAAACCCCATCCCTTTCCTGTGCAGTCATGCCAAGATGTTTGTTTTGATGTTCAGACAAATCCATGATAGTGATGTATTTTCCTTATTACTAAATTTCTTCTCTTTCTCAAAGGCTGCAGGAAATGCTGTCAAGCGTGCATCAGACAATCTGGTCAGGGCAGCCCAAAAAGCAGCTTTTGGAAAAGCAGAGGATGATGACGTTGTGGTCAAAACCAAGTTTGTGGGTGGCATCGCTCAGGTTGGTACAATCACTCCAGAAATAAAGCAGGGAAAAACCATCACAGAAATGAGCAGTGTTACAATGTCCACATGCTGCATTGCAGGCTGGACAAATCTGTTTAGAAATCTGTGGTAAATTACTTGAACCTCATTATCATGGAATCCCCAACATAAGAGCACAGTGATGTCCTATGTGGTATCTGCACTTCTCCACTGAGCATTTGCTGTAATAGCAGTTACCATTGTCCAGTAGCTCTTAGTTTTCTTCTGATTAAGTGAATAGATCTTTTCAGAATTCTGTTATGCACTTTAAATGTTCCCAAATCTTAATGAAACAATGATTTTTGTGTACATTTAAGCAAAGAAATAGAGAATGAGAGATAAAACCCAATGATGTTTTGTTACTGTGACCATAATAATTATTGGGAAATAATTACAATCTTTAAAAGTAGATTTCAAGGCTCTGAGGTACCAACTCTTAGATTCTTTATAATTAATGAGGTACACCATATACTGTACTCACTACTTAAAAGATCTTAAAAAATACTGGACTTGATTATTTCTGCATGTCTGTACTGCTGTCATTTTTTCTTTGGCATTCTGAGATGCAGGAAAATACTGTGGATACCTGCAGTAAGGAATGTTCAATTTTACTGTCACTCAGACATTATGTTAAGACATGGTGCTTATTCTACATGTTCTAAACCCCCACTTTGCTGAATGTTGGGAGAATGCAGAGCTGTAAAATTCATTATGGATGTATGGTAAAACTGTGGTGGTAGATTCTTCTTTATTTTTTTTAGTCCTCTTTAAGGAACAAGTGGGAATACAATACTTTTCTTGATGGCCTAGTCCTGGCATCTGGAAAAATTTGAGCAATTCCTAATGAGGTCATTGAAATTAGGTGCTTCTCTGGAGAATGCTCACATGGGCCACCCATGACTGTGGTGTCATAGAGAAAGAAATGTTATTTTACAGACAGTATTCCTTGTTGCTTCTGTTTTCTAGATTATTGCAGCCCAAGAAGAAATGCTGAAAAAGGAGAGAGAGCTGGAAGAGGCAAGGAAAAAACTGGCTCAGATCCGCCAACAGCAATACAAATTTCTACCCACAGAGCTGAGAGAAGATGAGGGTTAACTGTTAACCTGCTGAGATTTTTCTTCCTTTTTATTATTTTGTTTTCTTTTTTTTCTCTTTTTTTTTTCCTTTAAAGAAATAAGCTAAAGGGGGACAGCACATTGAGAACTGCTCTGACAGCATACTGATATGCCAAGCACTTAGCTAAATAAACTGCCTGTCATGGCTTTGGATGAGCAGAGGGCAATAAACACTTGTTCTTCCCCATCTGCTCAGCTGAGGTGCATGATGATCAAATAATGGTACAGTGTTAGGTTCATCATTCCTGTTCCTCCCTTGATTTATATCTCAGGAGAGAATGTTTCACTTTTTACTAAAGATACTAAGTCAGTATTATTGTCACTTTCCTGATGCTTGAGGTATTTATCGTTCCTTGACTTGCTCTAAAACATGGATAATAGTAAGTAGGAAAGGAGTCAAGAAATCTTTCATATGATAAATATCACATGAGCGGGTGGTTCTCCCCCAAGTACCCTTGTAAAAAGAAGACCAAGATGGAGAAGGATGTATGGCTGAGTGGAGAAACACGCACGAGTGTGAGTTTGAAGAAGAAGCCTATCCTCTTTCAGTGTTATATAGCTGGTTCACCCCAAAACTGGAGGAATTGTCTCTGCAGCTGTTTGCACTACTAGTATTATTCCTTACCTGATACCAACAAGCTTCTGCTTGTACAGTATTTAGGTTTACATAATGTGGCAATAGCCATTCTTTAAAGAGCTCAAAAAACAAAGAAATGGAAACCTTGTCACTGCCTCAATAATAGCAGGTTCATGAAAGAAAATGCTGTTTCAATTATATACCTCTAATGTGTGACTACTTTTACAGTATTATACACACATACACATGCTCTAACATTGGACTGAATAGTCTGCATTTTGTTTTTTTAACTGAAATTATCTGGTTTGTACTGTGGTATTTCTGTTGGAATGTATCTCAGTTAAAAAAGGGAAATGCCCAGTACAACAAAAGACTATCACAACTCTTGTTATTATTTTAATAATTACATTTATAATTATTATGTTTTGAAACCTGTGGGAATTGTAGGAGAAAAGAATAAGTGATTAACAAGTAGATTTACAATTTTTCCTGTAATATATTTTTAAAAATTTGGACTCTAGAGTTTGTTTTCATAGTTGCTATTGATGGAAAAGTATTCACCAAGGAATTGCAGAGAAGGAATAGCAGCAGTCTATCAGCAATCTTTGTCTTCAGCTGCAGAAAGGTACAGTATGCTCTCAGTATCTCTGTTGTGGCCTAAACAATAGCAATTTGGGTAGAGTAACATATTTTACTATGTCAAAAGGAGAACATAAATCACAGCAACTTTAAGTAGCAAAAGCTAAACTATTTGAATAACTACAGAAACACCATCTCTCCTAACAATAGTTTCCAGCATGTCTCCAACTCCACTCAAGCCCTCCTGACAATAACGGCAAGTCTGTTTAGGTCAAAGGATGTTGCCCCTCCAGTCCTTCTGAAGGCTGTGCTGTCCTTAGACCCTGCCAGGTACGTTCAGCTGAGCCTGACTTGTGTTCTGTGCTTACCCACCTAGTTGTCATGTCTGCAGAAAATACTTGTCTTGTAGACTCCCCAGTACCCCCTAGTGGTAGGTTCATCAGTTTAGATAGTGCTAACTCCTCATTTAAGTTACCTGCATGAGACAGAATTATCAGGAGTTTTGTCACACTAGTACTAAATATATAGCAAAAAAACTGCTAGAGAATTAATAAATATTGAAGTGTAAAAAGGTTTTTATTGTCTTTTCTCTGATACTGACATATTTCAGACTCAGTAGAGTTGCTGGAGAATCCACAATCATGAGGAAAAAAACTGGTATATCCCAAATGGTATCACTGGCATTGACAGATGTGCTGTGATGTGTAGGCTTGTGTGCAAACCCTGTACTATCAGAGATGTGCAATTCCGAGTTCTTTGCTTTGCCACTTCAACACAGTTTGGGTTTTTGTTCAAGTCATTGTGAACAGTGTCACAGTCTGGAATCCTACACCAAGAAAAAGGCTTCCTGTAAGACTTTGGGCAGAAGGCTAAACTGGTATTTATTGCTGTAAGACCTAAATAAAGATTGCTCTAGTGATGGGGATTTTCTGCTGCTGTTGGTAGGTTCAACTCCTTTGCAGCTTATGCCCTTCTCTTTTCTTACCTGGATAGCCTCACTTTCCAATCTCTTTCAGAAAGATCTGCAAGACAGATTGGTTACTGCTTCCCTTCCAACCTACCTTTAACTGTTATTTGATCTCATTAAAGCATGAAGAAAACTGATGCTGTCTTTAACACCATGCCACTATTTTATTGTAGGTATAATACTGATGTAATATACTTTGGTCAAGATGGTATTTGCCAGTTTGATATAAGCCAAAAAAAGCTTGTCAAATGCAACTATGTACGAAAATTATATAGCTAGAAAACTTTATCAGTATGTAGAAAGTAAGAGCATGTTCAAATTGTGCTCCAGAGAAAATTGTTTGGGAAGTCCATTTTAGCACAGCTATTTTGAGACGTCTCTGTTTCTGATTTAGTGCCCCCTCTTACATGACAGAAAGTATTTTTTCCTTATTGGGTGCTCCATAGAGGAACCACAGTCAGGTGAATAGCTGAGCTGGACAACTGAAGTATTTTTTTACTCAGAATTTTGAGTCTTCATTTGTGAACCATTAAGACAATATAAGGTCATCCAAAGTCTTTCCATTTTTTTCTTGCTGTTATAATTTGCAGTATCGCTGAAGTTCACATGTGAACATCTGTGGAGTTTGGAACTAGTCCATCCATTTCTTTGGCATGGGAACTTGCAACAGGAAGTGACAAGTTGGAGTAAGGTTTCGATGCTAATTAATAAGAAGGACAGATGTTTACTTTGTTCTGTTAACTTGTGAAATGATGAATGAGCTCTGTTGTATCTCATCCTTCTTCATGTGGAATTCACTCTGAGAATTGTATGCAAATTAAAAACAAAATGCCTCAAAGTTATTTGTGTACAAATAGTCTAATGTCATTTCCCCAACTATTCAAAAAATGAATATTTTATCATTTGTCTAAACTTCTATACTTCAGAAGCCTCAAAAGTTAGAAAAGTTTTGAAACAAAAATTGAATTCTAGACCTTTTTTCATATGTCCCTTTCCCTTTCATTTACTGCAAGTTCATTACTTAATTGCTAATGAAGGGAGGAGTACATTAATCTAGAAACCTCCTCAACCTAAATATGTTGAGATTGTGAGTGCATTTTTGTTTCTCATCAGTCCTTATCAAACTGATAAGGTATTCAGCCCTATTTATCATCCCTATGTATTTTGTCACCTCTTGGGTTTAGGGTTTTTCCCCTTTAGGAGTGGGCTTGGTTTAGGGGCAGGTAGCTTACACTGTGAGTTTTCTCCTTACGAAATTGCATCATGGTTAACAAAGAGAGTTCTCTGCCCACAATTGTCATGATTTCTGAAACCTGCTTTTCCATATTCATGTTACTTACATTAAACATGTTGTGGTTGATCATATTCATGGAACAACACATTTCTGTGGCACAGTTTATGATGCCAAATGCAAAAACTGTTTAGTCACGTGAGTCACAACTCTGTTACAAATTGCCCTCATTTATTGAGCTATAAATAAGTGCCTTTTTGTCACTTTTTAAAAAGCATTTAAAAAAATAAAAAAGCAGTACAAACCCCTGTTTTTTCTCAAATTAGTGCACTTTGTTGCAGTGGAAGAACCTTCTGTTCAAGATAGTTTTGGAATTTTATGCTGGAGTTTCTAGGGATTTGAGCTCTCACTTTAATGTCTTCCCTTCCTTTTAAAGTTTTAACCCCAAGAGAGGCACAGTGAAGTTTGTAGTCATGCTGCCACACCATTATGTATAGCATTTATCTGGCCATAAAAATACATAAGTAATATGTTTTAGTTTGGTCTTCACCAACAGTAAGCCCCTTGAAATTTTTTTTTGTTTTTTTTACCTTCAGGTATTTGTGACTTGTGTTGCACTGGTGGTCATACAAAGGATTATTTTGCTTCTTAAGCAAAATAAAGCTGAAGTTGCCTGTAAGAGGTTAAAATTCCCAGGTGACAGAGGAGAATGTTCCATTTCAAGTTCTGCTGCACAGACAAAACTAGGAGTGCTTACTTTATGATATGTCAGTATCTTTGTATCTGTTATTCTTTGTGACTATTCAATATCCTTAAAGTAAAGTACATGTTGACCACACAAATACATAGAAAAATCAAACACTAGTTATTCAAGGGTGTTGGATACTCGGTATTGTTCAGGTTTTTTTGGGGGGAAGGTAAGTTTTGCTTTTATATTTTAATGATTTGCATTTCATTCAACACTTTTTCCAAGTAAAATATCACTCTTGTGTAGGTACTCCAGTTTTCCATACAAAAACTGTGCCAGAAATCTTGCCACTACTCAGCTGCATTACGTGTACTTTGATGTTGTTTCTGGCATAATTACACTCATGTCCAAGTGGGATCTTTTGGGCATTCTGTGTGCTCATCAAGTGGCTCACCAGATGTGTATATTATGTCTCTGATGATGTGATAGCTTTTTCCACTCATTCTTCATAACAGAAATAAGACTGAAGAAGCTCCTTTTTTAGTGATGGTTAGCTGAATAATGAATTGGGGGGCTGCAGAGGCCCTAGGCATGTTTTAGGCTAAAATATTTTCAAATATGTGTGAAAATAGATTCTAAGTTTATTTTTACCAGTTGTTTAAGTTTTCTGCCTGTTTGTATTTTCTGTGTAGCACAATTTTAATTTGTGTTCAGAACATTCCAGGCACTACTTCAGAGGCTCTAGGAAAATGAATCCTTTCTGCTTCCACAGTTTTGCCTAAAGACTTGAATACTAAACTGCAGTGTTTGACATGCCTGGATCCCTTTTGACCTTACCTTTCTTTACAAGTTTGTTTGACTCTGCCTTTCTCTTATGAAAATTGGATTCTTTCCTCCTGGAACATCTTTTATCAATATATACCCTTCAGTTTTCCACCTTTGCAAGTCAGTTGTGTTTAGTGTGGCAGGGAAAATACTACTAAATGGGGTTTACCCACATACTGCCTAATTTGGATGATGTAAAGGTTATCTTACAACATGATTTTATTTCCATCCTGGTTATTTTCTTGAAGTATATTTATTTATTTATTAAATTAATAATAAGGGCTGCTTATTTTTTCCATTTTAAAATGTCCACTGTGAGGGTTTATTCAGGTGAAGGAGGTTTCTTTTGGCATGGTTATATGTAACAAGTTTTGCTATGAAGTTAAACATCTCTTTATTAAAAAATTACATAGAGCATTAAGTTTAGAAGACCAAAACTTATGATGATGAAAATTCACTCATGGTACTGAATCAAATATTAATTTAACAGTCAGAGGCATTTTCAAGTTGTGGAAAAGAGGCTGCATTAGGACAATGAGAAAATGTCACTGGCTATTTTCTAAATACATTTCTTGCTCTTAAAGTGCTGAATTTAAACTAGTTGCAATCTTCAATGCCATACAGATCAATATTCAGCACTGCCCAGGCTGTGCAACCTAGTACAACCCTTTTGTTATAGAATAATTGCCTGTACTATGCTCCATCTTCTCTGAATGTGGTTCAAAATCAGTTCTTTGTGGTTGTTTGTATTTTGTAAGTGGCAACTGACGAAGCAAAAAGGTTAACAGGGAGGCTTCTTCCAGCATTATAGTTGATGATCATTGCATTCAAATTGCATTGCATATTCTAAGTTATTGATGAAAATATTTAACTGAACATAAGTCACCAAACTGTTGACCTGATTAAGTCTTGGAAAGAATGGTCAGATTCTGGGGCAGTGGGTATGTTACATGTTTGCACTGTATTGTGCATTTTTCCAGTTTGCCCATAAGTACATTATGTGTATTAAGGATGTACTGCCAGACAGTAGTTCATCAGCCTTTGTTCCAAACCAGGAAAAGTATTTATGTCCCAGTTCACCAAATGCTGTAGCACATATTTACATTATTTAAAGGAAAAAAAATCCTTCATATTCTGTCTGCAGTAGTTGCCTCGATTTGGGATTAAGCCCATGCTTAAGAGATTTCCAAATGACAGCGTTTCAGACCTCAGAGAGACAATGCTTGACCTGTGGGCTTTACTGCAATGCTATTAGAACCACCTTCTCCATCATACCCATTCAAAGATCACCATAGCAGATTTCAAGTATTAATAAAAATAATGTACTCTTAGAAACCATTTCTTATTTGTCCTTTATAGAGCACTACAAAAGAGTCACTCCTATTTCACAGATGGCAAAATTATGTTGCAGGAAGGGAGATAATTTGTTCAAATCCATAGAGCAGGTTGCCCTGAATGCAATAACCAGTCCAGTTTGTGTGATCTACATAGAAATAGATAGACCAGTAGAAGCCATATTCAGGAAGGAGTTAATACTCTTTATATTCCCATCTAGTTCACATATACATTATTTTGTGTGTTAATGTTTCTGCACTCTGTCAGTTCCAAAGAAATCAAACGCATTCTTTATTGGTAACTGTATAGCAGAGGGACTTAAACAGTGATTGTGATTAGAGCCAAGAACAACCATCTTCCACTGCCAAGGTTTTAGACAAACATCCTGTCTTCCAGAGTTGAATTTAATCTGCAAGAATCTTTGCTCAGTTCCTTGGCTTTGCCTTATGTTGTAACCACTTCTGTTAAGGCACCAGCCTCAGTTCCCTTCCATTTAGGACTTACTGCACTCTTTTTCTCTGACTTTTTCTACAAGAGAACTGACAGCTTTAATAATTTGGACAAAAGCTTTGCAGCTTATTTAAATCAGCCTCCTGCTTTCCCAAAGCTTCCTGGAAAATACGATGAAAATCCTGAGGCACTGAAGCCTTCTGACACTTTTAGCCACAGAACCTGTTTTGAAGTTTACTCAGAGATGCCTTTAGTCAGCTGCAGTGATTCTCGTCTGTCTGCAATTACTTACTCTTTGCTTTCAGCTATATAAGCATGAGTATATTTTCTCTCTTCCAAATATTCATCTTTTGTTTGCATTTTTTAATGGTAAATGAGTTTAAATGACACTTTATTTCTAAAAGGCTAGCACAGTTTCTTGAGATCCAGTCTGATGATTATGTTTTAAGACATTATTTTTTTTTAAGGCTGAACTTTTGCTTTATGAAGTCTGTAGTGATTTTAGCTAAATCTTTGTGTGACCGTAACTTTGAGAATGTGCCTTTTTGCCTTAGAAAAATGAAAGTGAGTGAGAACTTTAATGGCATGTTGCTGATCTCATATATATTGCTGATCTTTTCTGATCTGGGACTTGTGTTACTGAGATTTCACATGTGAAAACTGTGGGGAAAAAAATGACCTCAGAAAAAGAGCTTCATCGGTCATTCCATTGTATTTGGCTTGCATTCCAGTTGCCATAGTCTATCATTTAGTGGTGATAATAAGGCTATTTAGGGTAATTCTCAAACTGAACCACTGCTGTGACATGCCTATGATGCTTCCAGATGCTGTAGCTCAGCAATTCAGGCCACAGAGAAAATTTTCTGGTTAGTTTCTTGACTGTTCAGGAGTCATCTCAGATCTCTTCCAAATCACAGGAGAGGCTCCTTACTACATAACCAGATCCCTCATATTTTGGTTTGTCCAAGATCTTTTTATTTGAAAATAGGCTAGATGCAAAAATTTATCTTCAAAGGGTGTCCTGCTTCTCTCCTGGAACTGGAAAAACTGAATATGCTGAGTGTTTTGTAGACTAAATGTTTTATAAAATAAAACAGGCTGCCATTGAACCCATCTCAGAAGACTGAGAGGTCAGAGCCTATTCAGATTTTCTTCCCTATCTTAAGGATAACACTCATTAAAAGAGAACCTTCCAATTAGTCATTTTTCAAAAGTATTTGCTTGCAACAGAGTTCACACTGCTTGATCCCTGTGTAGATTCATAATGAGTAGATTCATGGTGTCAGTTGATGAAGACAGCAGGTACTCCCCTTTATTTTGGTGTTTCATACCCCTTCTCCTCCCTGCCAAACATGCTGTGTGGTTCCTGGTTGCCTCTGAGTGGAGGGAGAGCTGCTGGATACAGAAAGGAAGTTGCCTGTAGTTTTCCTTCTGGGACTGTAAGGCAGGCACAGGTTAGAGAGTGGCTTTGTGATTTGCAGAGGTCTCTGGTGGGTCACTTTATTGCAGTGGAACTGAGAAGCCAGCACAGTTTTGGATGTGTGTGAATGTGTCCTAGAAATGGGGCTGGCCAAACACTAAAGCACAGGCAAGTCTAAATCCTGTGCTGGAGACAAAGAATAATCCCTGTGACCAAGGGTAGGGGCTCAAAACACGAGGTAACAGCTTTCCATCCTTTAATAGACATAATGAAAGGCATTGCTGCATCTTTGCTATATTGTGAAAGAGTAACAGGATAAGGACTGGGGGAACTTTACTTGGATTTTTCTAGTGGGTAAGTGCTGTGTTACTTTCTAGTTCATAGAATGGTTTAGCAAAACTCCAAAAATACATTAATTGAGACGGCAAGTAATTTGAGGCTTGTTTCAGGTGTTTGCTTCCAGACAAGGATTATACCATCTCTAGTTGCTCCTTGCCAGTAAAAATGGCAGTGTCGAAAGGGTAAGTCAGACTTGCAGTGACACTACTTATGGTGAATTACATTTAAAATCAGGTGAACTCAAATGTTGTTTTAGTCCCTTTTGATCCTGCAGAAGAGTAAACAGTGGCTTTTGAGACATCTGTGCATTTCTGAGAGTCCAAGCCACCTTAGAGTTCAAACAGAAATATATGCAATAACTGGGGCGTATTAAAAGCTATGACTTCATTTCTTAGAACTTTAACAGCTGTATAGCTCAAAGACAAATAATTCATCCCTGGCTGTTCCCTGTAATAACACAGACATCCAGAAAATGCCTGGAATTTTTTTGTTCACTACTTGGGATCAAATTCATCTGATTTCGTTTCCTTCTGGACTAAGAACAGACCACTCTTTATGTTGCAGCCCTAAGGAGAAATTTTGCATCCTGCTGTAGCTTTGTTTCTACACTTTATATGGTCCCTGGAAAATTCTCTTGTGTTAGCAGTAATTGTCCAGTCTCACATCCAGCCCCTCCATCAGCAGTGAGTTCCTGTTGCTTTGTTTAGATTTTCAAAGAAAAATGCATCTCTTTGCTCAAAAACTGCTTGGCAGCTCTTCAGCCTAACTGCTTCCCCAGAGCCCCTGCAAGCTCTGTAAAGAGCTGCTTCCTGCAGGACTCATTCTAGGTACCAGTTTTGAATGCTCTGACAACATTTTTTTCCCCTACAGAAACTTCCATGGTCAGAAATCCTGAGCTGCTAAGCACAGCATTTCAAAGGGCAGAAATTCTGAAATCAAAAGGAAATAAGAGTCTGTTCTGAGAGGAAAGGGAGAAGTGTTTTGTTTAAGCATGAGAGACTGAGCCAGATATGGCTCCTCTGCATAAAAACAGCAAGAAGTTAAGTGTAGATTTGGGAGACAGGGTGCTATTTAAATTCACAGTAGTGTTGGCATAAGAGGAATTGATATGTATTGGTCCTAAATTAGATTTGGAAGGAAGATAATTCTGGTCTAGTTTAAGAGAAGAAGTCAACCTGCTTTTGACATCAAGAATGAGAAACAGGCTTTAACAGTTCACAGGAAGGGCTTGGCCCTCAGGACCTTTGTGTCTCTGTCCTTTACAGAGTCTGCTTTGTGATGGGAACCCTGTTAGGGTTTCAGGGTAATCATCCTGAATCACTGAATCTAAACAGCTGCCCAGATTACTGCAGTCCCTGCAGTCAAGCCAATGGCATGTACAAGTGTGTTAGTGCATCCAGTCTATTTCTCTGCTATTGCAAGTACTACCATAGAGAAGGTTTTCTGGTGCTTTCACCCAGTCTACAGTTTTAATATGTTTTTTAATGCTTTGCTGGAGAGCCCTGTAGACTGCTCTTAAAGTTTTTTCTTGTCAAGAATCCTGGGTGTTTATAACTTGCCCTTCACCAGTCAGGTTTATGTTGAAATCCTTACACTTCTCTCACAACCTAGCCAACTCTTCAGAGCTTTGTTCTTTTATTCCTTCATTAATGGTTTGCACTGCCCCAAATCAAATATAGTCTTGAAGCTGAGAATGAGTAGAAGGGAGAAATTTGAGTGACAGTCTGCTGCTGCTAAATTGCTTTGATGCTTCTACAGCCCACTGCTGCTTGCAGGGGCCACTTTCCAGCAGAGCCTGAACTGCTGTTGAAAACTGCATTTCCTGCTACACAGAGCTCTCAACCAAAGCAGAAATCAAAATAAGAGCAAACCCAGTGCAGACTCTGGCAAAGATCACCCTCTCTTCATATATAAAAGGGAAGCATTTAGCCTGACCTCATAAAAGACAGAACTTGAAGGACCATTCTGCACTTTGAAATTCTACCCTCAATGGCATGGGAACAAAATGCTGACTTGGGAATTTCAGCAGCTCATTTCATTCTGCTCAGCCCGCTCTACTTCCTGAGCATGAAGTGGCTATTGCATCATCCCAGGAAAATGAAGGTTATTGGGTCACTGCCTGTCCTTATAATCTGCTCAGTAAGGAATTTCACAAGGGTATAGACTAGTGCCCAGAATAACATTTAATAATATCTGGAAAATTCTGCCTGCTACAACTAGAGGCCTCTTAAAATTTTGCAGGAGGCCTACCGTTTGGATGAGTTAGCAGCACACCCTGCTCTATAAATATCACTTCTGCTTCCAGAAGCCAAGGAGAGAAATAGCTAAGGGAGAGAGTCCACAGGAGTTAGCTAGAAGCTTAGTACCTTTCTTAACATATAGGCCTGTGTTAAATGGGGGAAAGTCACTATCAAGATCCTACTTGCCTCCAGAATGTGTCAGGCAAACTCCACCCTGGAGTGCAGGTATGGCTGAAACTTCATGCGAAACAGTAGCGTGTCATCCCTTGAAAGTGTTGTATATTCTCTGTATGTGAATTTTGAATTCCTTTTATTTGAGGGACAGAACAATATCTGGATTTGTGTACCAAACCAAAAAGGACAATTCCATGGCTTTGTTCTTCAATTGGATTGCACCTTTTCACTAGGGAATAAATCCTGGGACTTAAGGAAACCTCCCACTTACTGGACAAATGCCACAACAAACAAAATTAAGCTTATTAATAGCAGAAAAGTGCTGTCACTGTAGAAACTCAATGTGCCTTCAATTTTAGACTCTCTGTCCACTTGCTCTGGTGATAATTTGACTGCGAGGTTGGAGCTTTCCCCTAGCTCTTCTTCACTCAGCCTGCTGGTGCTGACAGTTCCTGTATGCCTGTGTGAATGACCCATTTCTGCTGTCTTTGCACTTGATCACTGGGAGGGTTTGACTGGAAAGCATTTCCTGCTCACATTTGTCTGCTCACTCTCTTTTTGCCCACCAAAGAGAGGTGAGTTGATGAGAAAGTGATTGTTCCAGGAAGTGATTTTGGGTGAGTTTCACTTTTTCATTTTCCATTTGTTCCTTACCTGTAGACAACATAAGAGAAAAGCTCTGTCAAACTTAACTGGTGTTTCTGGCAGGCAGCTCCTTGGGACCTCTTAATTTGGCTTTGCTTGATAGGAGCAGAGAGACTGAAAGGAAGAAGGTAGGAAGGAAGTAGGTAAACTTCATCATCTTACAGTGGACTCTCTGGAGGATCTTTCTTTCAGCAGTGACTCACAGTTGAACCTCATCCTACCAACCAAAATTAGCTTTGTTAATGTTGCTCCAGACTTGTCTCTTCTCAAAGCTGCTTTGATCTGTAAGCACCTCTCTGGCATGAAGGTGGTCTGGAACCTTCAAGGCAGGGTTTGAGCTATAGCAGAGCATGAGATCAAGCCACATGCTAGCAGGGGTGGCAGACATGAGCAATGCTCCTGCATCGCTCGCTCACAGCCACTGATGCTGTTTGCCCTGCCCAGCTGCAGGGATGAGCAGTGGAAAGCAGGAAGAGTGTTATTCCTGACAAGTGCTTCTGATTTCTCCTGTGTCAGCTGGTTCTATGGCTAGAAAAGCTGCTGCTTGTGCTCCACCACCTCATCCCAAACCACAACTACAGTTCAACCTCTTCAGCAAGCAATGCTGAACTGCATCACAGTTTTTCTTCAGGTAAAGTGTGAAACTGCAAATATACTAGTGAGCACAATTCCACACAGCATTCTTGCACTACAGAGGTAGATGAAATGTCTACCAACAGACAGAATGGTCAAAGCTTGAAAGTATTAGTGAAATAATTTCTAGCTAGTAAGTCCATTTTTATAATGAGTAACATAAGAACAAAAGACACAGGGAAACAGAGGCTTTGGAAAATGGAGCTTAATACTAAATTATTTATTTCATATTGTTTAAAAAAACCCCCAATATAAGTAGTGCCTAACTGTGATTAGATGAAATCTAAAACATCTGCAAGAACTCCTAAATAAACCACAGAAAGTGGCAAGAATTTAACAAATGTTGGGAAACAAAGGAACAAGAAGCTGGGTGGAATTTGTGTGTCTGCTTTAATATGCCAAGCTCTTCCCCATATTGTTGTCACCATTGCTACGCAGAAATCGTACTTTCACTCTTTCACTGTGTAAAACTTCTGTTAACATTGAGGATTTACCTCAATGCCTGAGGTAATGCCTTGAGGATTCACAATTCTCAAGCCTGAGAGATGAATTTCTTCTACCACTGAGCTATATGGCTCTTGGCAATTTTCCTCTCTCTTCTCTTAGTGAATATAGATAATGGAATTAATTTCTCTCTTCAGAGAGAGGTAGTTAAGGTTTAACTCAGGCAGAGAGTTAAATTGGCATAACTTCTAAACTATTTTAAGTAAAAAGGATAACATAACAGTTTGAAAAATGGGATAACCTTCAATGCTAATTTTGCCTCTTGTTAGATTATTTTTAACCTATTTTGCTTCCTCTTTATTTGCATCTCCAAAGACATTTGGGTGAGGTAGACCAAGCAGTGAACATTACCTTCTTTAAACATACCTGGGAATAGCCCACAGTTCAGATCCAGCACAACACTCTACCCCCAAGTTACCAACAGCACAGCCAGGTCCTGTTCCTGCCCCCTTCTCATGGAAAGAGTGCTACCCACACCTCTAAAACCCACAGAAGCACAAGAGGTGGAACTAGTGCTCATGAGGCATGGGGGACACAGGAAAAGAAATTACTTCACATACCTGTGGAGAACTCTTCCTATAACCTGGGAAAACGTTTGTATGGTTAAGGGTCTTTAAAAATTAGAGATTAGTTAAGCATCCTCCTTCAGGAGTCTAACAGATACAAGATTTGGAGGGGAAACCACTTGGTACAACGACTTCTGGGATAAAACACTGAACTGCATTGCAGGAATGGTCAACAAGATATTTTTCTCTTCATTTAGTTCTCAAATTTTTGCAGACAGCTCTATTTGAATTGTTTTAAAAATAAAATTCAATCAGAACAGTATTGCACACAGGCATGAGACCTAGGAAGTACAGTGGTAGAAAGCTTCTTCCTTTTTTAACTCCTCAAACTAAACTGTTATAGCTTTTTCTCATTCTTGCTATGTTTGGCTCAGAATCAACTTCTCTGGACAGGAAAAGGAAACAAAATGGGGGAAATATCTCAGTATTAGCATTACGGAGAAAGGAGGGACTTCCTCAGAAGTATTGTTTTTTTCATATGACTACTTCTGGTGTCTATTCTCTCATTTAAGACTAGTTTGAGTACCTCTCTGCTATATTTCTGCAAGAAATCTAATTCTATAAAAGGAAGAAGCTAACACCAAGTCTATGTATTCCTTATTGTCAGGATAATTCTTCTTTGAGGTGTAAGTCAGCATTGTGATAAGGCAGACAAAGATCCATTTTGTATACAAAAATGCAATTATTAACCACTTCCTCAATTGTCAGCATGATCAGGACTGCAATTCCACACAATACACCTCTCCTCTGTCCTTAGTTAACTTAGCTGCTGTGCCCACAGTGAAGCAGTGACCACTCCAAAATGCCTTCAGTATTAACTTGGATGCCAGCAATTGTCCCCAGGGAGCTCTGACACCCTTCCCAAAGCAAGGCTGCGTAGATTGCCTTAATATTTGCCAACAGACATAGCCTCTGGCAAGGGCTCAGCTGAACTGGTGTGGGAGGAGCCTCCTCTAGCCATCACTCTGGCACTCTCCAAGGCACTAACTTATGTTTAAAAAAAAAAAAAAAAGAGAGGGGAGGGTTGTGTGTGAGTACTTGTAGGGGTTTTTGCAGTAAAAATGCAACATTGCAAATATACTCTGTTGTAAGCCACTTCTGGTGTGTGGTGATGAAAACTTTCTGCTGCTCAGACTCATGCATCTGCAAAGGCATTTTGGAATGCTGAAGCAGGACCATATTTGGCCACTACTCTTCATAGTCCCTGTCTGCTTGTAGAGAATGCTTTTGTATCCTGTTAACTTTCCCCAACTGCTGTTAAAGGTGCATTAGAAAGCTCTACTTTCTATTTTGAGAGTTGTCAAACAGCCTTACAGAGATGCTGACCATTTTGAAAAAGAAAACCAGGCTTTCAAAACAACTAAACCCAGTCTCCATGCACTGGGTAATTTCACCACATCTCCAAGTAATTAGGGTGTATGCTAGGAAACAGAGCATCATATTATGGTGCTTGATAAAACAAGGGAAAATTTAGAATTTAACCACAGCAGTCTTGAAGCTTTTCATGCTGAAAAGGCTAAGTGATGGAGACAGGACAGAGAAGGGTAAATAGCAAGTGTACATAAAACTTTTCATCTGCCCCTAAAATCTAAGGGAAAACAAAGGTGGAGACCAATAAATTTCCATTGACTCTTTGTGCTTAATAGACCAAGTAATTTCAGAAATTTCATGAGATGTCTTTTTAAAAGTCATGTTCAGCTTCAGAAATAAATGTCTATTTGCCAGTACTCATACCAGCAACATTTCTAGTAGCTGTTTGTTACATATTGTTGCTGTAGTTCTCCAGGGTCCCAGCTGGCTTTTTCTGTTTTCTGGAAAGAATGGGAGAGACTTTGACTGTGAAGTTATGTCTCAATTCACTTGCTTCAGGGTGCAGCAGTGGGAATTAAGTCCCTGCCTGTGACTACTCTCCCATTAGGATGCCAACCTTTCTCAGTCCTGTGGAACTGCACACCACAGTCCAGCCTGGTGTCTCCTCAGTGTCATACCTCAGCTAGCAGCTATGTGTTTGAGGAAGAACAAAGCAATCTTTTGGTGATTTTAACATGAGCTAAACATGATGAAACATGATCTAGCACACTTGACTCCCTTCCTTCTTTTGGGTGGGTTCTGTGCTGTCATCTGATTCACAAGGAAGGAGTGTTCTCATCTGCACTGCTAATCTTATGCAAAATTACTTCCCTTTGCTCAGTTGAAGCTACAGGGTGGCACTGGTAGCTTCAGTGTTACACCTGGATAGTTTTGGTCCTCATTAGAACCAAAAAGTTGAAAAGGCTAATGACTGTCTGCCTTTCTACCCTAGAGCTGGTCTCAAAGCCACCTGTTTCTAGGAGTAAATGGTGTAGTCTGATGCTAGGGTGCTAGATTCTGCACACCTAAAGACCACACTGGGCCTATAAAGCAGTGTTTGAAAGTCTAGGGTTTATCATTTGGTTGGCTTGGTTTCCTTTAAATTAAACAAAAACTGCACAGAGAGATCTCCTGAGGCATAGGGAAAGGCTGGCTATAGAAACAGGACCTGTTATTTTATAATAGGAAAGAAGGTGCATGTTATCCTGTCAGCTCAAAGCAACCTTCAGTTTTGTGGCCATCTGTGAGTTTTCACCTGACACACCAATGAAACAGACATTTGTAAGACTGCCTCATTATTTAGATCAATACATATGTAGATGTGCAAGCAGGTTATGCTTCCTTACATAGACATGCCCACAGAGCTGGGAAACTTCCAGTAGTAACATGGTGCAGGAGTGCAGAAGTCTTCAATTTGCAACACTCAGTTCCCAGGCTGAGGACAGGTGTGAGAGCTGTCTGGCCTGGCCCTGCACTACCCAGTGTGATACAGGTCCTCCAGGATGTGGCCTACAGCTCCATGTAGCTCTGACAAGAGACTGACATGCCTACAGGCCTTGAAAGAAAATGGAAGCAGAGTCTGTCCATGTAAGACTTGATTGTTCATTTGCCTTTGCAAGAAACAAAGGGGTGCTGCCTCTGAGGGAGATGCTGCATGGCCTAGAGATGTCATAAGGTAGCAGTTCTGAAAGTACAATGATATGAGTCAATGAATGAGTCTTGATAATAGCATTCTGAGAAAATTCCCAGTCCTTGACTTGAAGCATGGGAAAAGCTTATGGTCCTAGGGTTTTTTAATCTTTCCATACGTTATTATTTGAATTTTTTTTTAACAAGCTGGATGTTTCTGGCTAAATTCCAAGCTAAATCACTGCATTCTTAATTCTTGCCACATCTCCTTCCCTCAGCATCAGTGGTGTGGGACCAAAACAACATTTGGCTTTTCAAGTGTCAGTATGTCAGAAATACCACATCTAGCACAGCAAGTCTAGTGTGCAGAGTGTGTTACAATCAAAGGCATTGAAAAAGCACCAGCTATTATATTACATTAATAAATATCCTACAGCTTTAACCAAGATCCTTATCCCAAGCAGTTTCAGAGCCTACCAAGGCAGGGAGAGGAGATTACATTCTTTCTAGGTTTCCCAAGGAGACTTGCTTTTCTCTGCTAACATCACAGTATTGTAAGAAAATGGATCAAAGCTGTAAACCCTCACAGAGAATTCCCTTCATTCCTTCCCTTTATGTGTTCACATGGATGCATTCATTGTCAGCAGGGACTCCCCTTGTTTTCTTTCAGACTCTGCTGCAGTGATAGAGGCAAACCTCCAGTGCCCCACTGGAGATGGTGTCTCACCCAAGAGATGACAATAGTCAGTTCAATACCTCATCCTCCCACAGACTTCCTGTATGACCTCACTCGTGTCTTTTAGCCTCTACCTCATCTGTAAAGTCGGATAATTGCATATAAACCTCAGAGAGATATTTGGCACGATTAAATGCACTAGAGACTGAGAGGTACTTTGATCTTATACTGCACTAGTTCCTAGAGAGCTTTGCAGGGATGTGAATATGCATCTAACTTGGAATGACATGAACCAATTTTCCTGGAGAAGAGAAATTCCCATGAATTGTGCTGGACAGCTGACCTGCTTTCTTGTTTAGTATTTGTCTGTATTTTCTGAAGGAGTTCAAAGCAATCTCTAATTTGTACTCACATTTTTATCACCATAGATAATTGCAGGTAAACAGGATTAAGGAGGACATCCCAACCCAGTTCCATCCTACTTAGGCAACTCTCCTGGAAGCATTTCTGTAGCATACCAGATGTCTACCAGGTCAGTTTAAAGGAACAGACTGCTGTGCAGTATTATTCAGGAGTGTCCCTACTTCTGTTTGCCAAGATTTAAAAACTTGACCTGAAGGACAGTAACAAGCTGAGGCTTGCTGCTTACCAGACAATGCCATTAAGCATATCATTGTAGAGAGAAGATACAATGCTGGTAGGATGGTGATAATGCTAAGTTATCTGAAGTAATCCCTTGTCAAATTCCCTAGATCCTTTAGGCAGTGTGTGGGCAGTTAAAATGTCAATTGGTACGGGAATGAGTTGGATAAGTTACAGTAGTTGTTGCTGTTGGAGATAGGCTTATCACACACAGCTCAGTAACACACTTTGTCTGGCACTCAGTGGTGTCAAGCGCTTCAGTCTGCTGCTGGAAATGTTACAGCCAGGGCTCCTCTGGTGAGGAAGAGTCTGCCAGCACTAGGGAATGTACAGAGCCTGGGACCAACATGCAAGAAACTATGACATCCCTGCTTTTTAATTTTTGGTTGGTATGTTCTGGGCCACAAAGGTAAGAATTCAAAGCAAGGAAAATTCCCTGCCCTTGCAAGTTCCCTTGGGGTTGGGAACACAAATAACTTAGTAGTAGTTATAGTTTTGATTGCAAATATCCACATGATTTTTCTTTTCCCTGTTTTCTCACACCAATACCAGTCATTTGATGAAACACAGAAGTATGAATTGCCAAAATGAAATAATGGCCATCTTGGGTGAGATTTTTCATAAGACTTTGAACAAGTGTAAGCTGAAATGGCTTCATTAGAATTACCTTAACACAGGCTGTGATAGTTTATGCGACCCTGGAGATCTGACCCACTGAATCAATCCTTCAGTACCTGTTCTTGAAAGACAAAAGGAAAATGTAAACCAGATTTTAGAAAACATAAAGCTGAAATATGCTCAAGCTCCCATTTCATTCATTTCTGTGGTTCAGGAGCAGTGCAGGGCCACTGGCCAAATTTGGTAACTCCTGCTTCTTTGACAGGCAGAAGAAGCAATTTCAAAATCAGACAAAATATGTCCAGGCAAACTTGTGGTGCAGCCTGACATTCAAGGTTTGGGCCCTCCTGCACAGTCCAAATACTTAAGAAATTCACCCTCACTTAGCACAACTAATGCCTTCAGAAATGCATTAAAAGCTACAGAGTTTCCTCCCTAGCAGCTGTTTTGCTCTGATGCTTTAATAACAGTTATGCTTATCGCCATCTTCTTCTAGTTTCCCCCCTGCTCCTTCTCATTTGCCAGGTTGGGATTCTTTCTTTGTTGTTAGCAACAACTTTGACATTGCAAGGTTCCAATTTAATGATGCAGTCAACAGCACTGCATTTGGTTCAGATGTGGGAGACATTTCAAATTCCTGACTAATTCCAATATTGCAGGGACTTATGTCTGAATTTCCAATGTCAGAGGTCAGTGGGTAGTCCTGGGTAAGTAGGGATGTCTGATGTTAGGAAAAGGCATGTAAATTTAAACATGAGCTCAACAACACAATGTTATCTTGCAAGAAATATCAAATAAACTGCAAAGCCATATTTTTCCTTGACCACATCTGTCAGCCAGTCAGAGTATGGGGCTAATTAATTACCCAATATACACCACGATCTCTGTTGCCACTTGCCTCTTGAACAGCCAAACCCCACTCTTAAGTAACTGGTGGTAGCCCCCAAATGAAAAAATGGGGAGCTGGGAAGGAGGCATTTGAAAAAACAGCTATTTGGATTGCACAGAAATTCTCTGCCTGTCAGTGAAGGTTTTGTTAATGCCTGTGTTGTGCTTGAGAAGCTTGGAAAGTTCAGTTTAAAACAGCCTCTGTTTATCTGCATCTGAAGCAGAGTGATGATAGAAGGAAGGAAAAGTGTTTGGCAAATGGAACAAAACCCCCTTAATAGTAAGTGGCTATGTGCAGCAGGACTAATTTATTCTTGAATGTGTATCTTTAGCCAAAAGGTAATTTAATCAGTTATTTTTTTCTCTTTCTTTGAAGCATTCTGAGGAACTATTAGAATAACAAGCACAGCTTTGTGGCATTCAGGCATATCCCAAATATCCTGGTGTGATAGTTGCCCTAAGTGTCTGTCATTAGGATGCTCACTAGGAATGCTGACACGACTAAGCCATTGCATTTCTAGTGTCCTGAGCTTACAGGGAGTGTGAGGAACTTCTGTGATCCCTCTTATCCCACTTTTGACTGCTGTGGATTCTGACTGTTGCAGCATTCAGGCAGTTTTGAGGTCTGTGATTTCACTGATCTTTTCTAAATAATCAGACAAGACTTGGGTATCAGAATTTATCCCCCTGTCCTTGGCATTGATGGAGCAAAGCATTTGCTATGATTGATCAGAAATGTCTCCATGCATGTGCTGTCTCTTTGAAGGATGCAGAGCATCTCTAGTCACACATAACAGGTCATTTTTCAGCTGATTCCTTCATGACAGCCTGCCTGTGATGAAAAAAATCTTATGGGGAGATGCTTAAACACAGATTTTTTTTTTTAGTGAAAATTAACTGAGATTGTGATTCCAAAGGCTCACAAACACTGTGTGTAATTAAACTTTGGCAAAGGCAGATTATACAACTTTGGCAAAGAGAAGCTTGCATCTATAAAAGGCAAGATCTGCCCTTTGTTTATTCTCTGCTAAATCAGTGAGGTATGTCATGGTATTTTAGCATCAACTTAGCATATTTTACTTTCCCTTCCAGTTTATAGGCCAGTGGAAAACAGAGATTGACCAAGCTGACTAATGACTTAGAGATTGTTCCTAAAAAACACTGGAAAGCAAACAGTTTGTCAGCTCTACAGACAAAGGGCAGCATCGTGCATTTATGGTGGGGCATTAAAAGCTTCAGGTGCCACAAAAAAGCTAAACATAATTTAAAACTCTGCTAGCCAACAATGAATTTAAAATGGCATTTAAACACACAGAGAGGTCAGGCTGTATGTATGTAACAAAAATTACTGGCACAGTCACACTATTACATCTAAAGGCACTGAGGGTTTCTCTGCAAATGGTTATCGGAAGGATGGTACAGCACTGACCACATCACCCATTTTCACTGCCTGTGGGACATAACATCAATCTTCATTAGCATTTTAATTTAGATTCAGGACTGTAGTTTTGATGTGAATCTCTTTGTTAATCTTACTTCCTGTGCTTTTGTTTGCATTGTTGGGTGGCTTTGAGGCACACACACTAGGTACCTTTTAGGTGAGACCAGAAGATGTGGTCAGACCCCAAAGCAGCATTTAGTCCAGACAAGACTGGTGTGAGTCTGAAAAAAACCTCATGTATGTAGGACAACTCAGGTCCAAATTATTTGCTCCAAAACTGTAACTTTTCCACCACTCTATTCGCTAATGCAGATACTATTATACTGGACTATTATTACACACACATATGTATCTTTAAGTATACAAATAGCTTCCTTTGATCATGATTTTAGATTTATTGGGTTGGATATTTAGCTAGCACAAGTCACTGCCATTTAACTGAAACCTGCCAATATCAGCAAGTAACATTTCCTAAATATTACAATACCTTTACAGTCAGCTAAGTTTGCCAGCTCCTCCCCCATGTTCTTTGTAATATGAGTTGCAGCAAGCCCAAGGATAGCTAGCTGGAGCTGTTCTAAGGAGTGGGATTCACAAGCCCAAAGCTAAGGAAACCTAAATTCAAATAACATACTTGGCAGAGAAATATGTGTTCTGATTGCTTCTTTGAACTGCAGTTTGACATGACCAGCAGACTGTGTAGATGTCTACTTCTTTGTGTGGACTGAAGTGGGTAATTCACTATAATGTTTCTTCAGTCTCTTATAAAAATTCCCATTAAGTGGATTAATTGCATATAAAAATGAATGCCAGGATTACGCCCTATCACAGGAATACTAGATAAACATTCAGAAGGAGTAAAGGTATTTCCATATTAGGGGATATGTTAAAAATCAAGCTCACTAAATAGGATGTTAGAAATAGATGAGTTAATATTTGTCATTAGTAACAACGAACAAGAGAACTTTCACTGTCCTTTAAAAGGCAAGTTAACATTGGATAAGGAAATGTGGGAGGGTGTGAGACTTAATTTATAAATGGGATTAATGATGAAAGATCACAGTCTTGCTTTCCCTGAAGTTTTCCATAACAGCAGGTTTTGAGGTTAGTTGTTAAATTTCAGACATAATCTAAATTTCCCTGTTATTTACAGGTTTTCCATTCTGACAGGTATGGAGAAACACCTTCAAAAAAGGTATTTTTTGGTATTAAAAATTTCAGACAAGAAGAGAAAGAAAGTGCCCTAATGAAAATTGCTGTCACAGTATTTTGCTAGTTTTGACTTGTTCTGTCATTGTCTAAGATGAGATTTCAAATAATCCTAATACGAGAAAGCCAACGTGAGGCGGTGTTCACTCACACTTCCTTATTCAGCATAGAAAGCAGCCAGAAGTTCAACCTAGTGAGAAATCCCAAGTATGGCTATGAAATCGCATCCGCCAGGGCTGACTGCAGCTGTGAGCTCCCTCTGATGCTTTTGCCTCTCTTCAGGCGCTGTCTGCCAAGACCTCACACTCTCACTGGTATCCTAAAGGAGATGGAAGCCTGTGCAACTCTTGGCTCTCTCCTAAAGACTGAATTCCATCAGAGAATTCTCTCCCGTACGCGCGTGTTCGCCATTCCTTCACTTCGATTATCGTATGCACTGCCATTTGTGGTAGCTCTTTCACTTGTGTTAAAATAAACACTGAATTTTGTATGCAGCCAGCAGCAGCTTTAATATAGGCAGGCAGCCTTTTAGCATTCACAGAGGGGAGAACACAGAGGTGCAATGAACTGCGGCTGTTTGTAAACTCTTTTTTTACCACAGCGATTGTTTTGAAGCATGAGTGATCTCCTGAAATGCTCCAGCTTCTGCACAGGCCTGTGTCACTTATAAAAACATGCATCTTCAGGATCCTGGAGAAGTGTGAAGTCATGGACATCTTGGGCCTAATTCTCAAGTCCCAAGCATAAGTCATACTGGAATGAAATGGCTTGTGAGATCAAAATCGGGACTTTCACTAGCATTTTAACTGGAGCTACTTCTCATCAGAAGTGGAGTAAAATAAAAATCAAGGGCAAAATGCTGCCTCAAGCAAACATCCTGAAAGACTTGGGTTTCTTTTTCTACCTTAGGAAAGAATGAGCTTATTTCAAATGTAGACGATGGAAAGCCGCTTCTGATTCAAGTGTTGGACCCTCTACAACAAGTTCCAGTCAAACTACCATTTGCCTTAAGTGGCATTTTGGCTAAATGTCTGAAGATCAATCCATAGGTTAGTGATTATTGAAGTGTAAGGAATTTGCTTTTGGGAAAACATGCATCCTGTTCTCTTGCAGGTTTCCTTTCCTGCCCATGTAGAACTTGCATCCCATTTCTATGTATCATTTTCTACAAAATGTATCCTTTTCTACAAAATCCAGTATAATTTATAAAACCTTTTGCTCTTTTTTCAGCAAGCTTTTGCTGAACTATATCCTTTCTCAGAATGGTACTTTTATTCCTTTAGTAGCAACAACTACAGCTGTAACACATTCTGAGAGATGGTCAGAATGCCTCTCAGGTGCAGCATCCAGTCCCCTCTGCTTGCTTTCTATTGCTGCAACTTTATTCTCCATGCCTCTTAATAGGCCTAATTGGTCTCTCCAGTTGTGCTGGTTGTATCTCACCTTCCCCTCTTTTGTCTGGTCCTTTATCAGACTTCATGACAGACCTGAACTGTTTATCTTCAACCCTAACCTGATATGCTTCTGATTGTTCAGAACAGATCAACCAGAACTGGTGTTAGCATTGCAGTGCTCCTAGAGGCTCCACAGAGATCAGCTGTTTCCCACAGAGGTCAGCTCTTCAGGACAGAGGATGTTTTAATCTGACTGTAAGGCCCTTGGAGCCATACATCATGGGCCATAATGCACAATACAAACATTTATGCTGCACAAACCAATGCACAAGCTTTTTGAATACTCCGGGTAAATCTGTTTGATTTAACCAGAATTACCAGTCAAAACTGAAGGTGGGGAAACCAGGACTTGCTAAAGTCCTCAGAACACCAGGACTTGCTAAAAGTCAGAAGGTAAGCAGAAAGTTGTATTCAGAGTTGAATCTCAGGGCACATGTTTCCAGGCCATTATCTTATCTATTAGCTTAAATATAATCATAGGTGTGTCATTCTCAACCATGTATTTTTATTTTCTGTTAACTAGTTAAGTCCCTTTTATTGAACAACTGTTCCCTCAGTCAGGACAGCTGCACAGTTTGGATGAAAGACAGCCACAAGTGTATCCCAACCAGAACTGTGGTAATTAAATCCAAATAATTAAGACATTCACGAGTGGCATGTGAAATACCTGGAAACTGGCAATGAATTTTTTTGTGCAGGCTCATGTCACAGTGGGCAGGACGTTTCCATGTGTGTGGAGAGGTGACTTCTGTGACTTTCTTATGGAGGAATGGATCAGTATGCAAATGTCAGCTTCCTAATTAAGCTCTATTTTCATGAGTTATTAAACAAATAACCCCCTCCTGCCCAAATTAAACCTCAAAAATATTTTGGTTTTACCTCAATATATTGGTTTTACCAATTTCAACCATTTTTTGAGACCAAAAGAAAAATACTCTCATGTTAACTTGTATACAAATCTTTCAGCAGACACAATTTAAATGCCAAGTTATTACACCATACTAGAGTATTTATACTGGAAATTGCATATGACCCTTTTAAAGAGCTTCAGATGCATGCCACACTCAGCCCATGGTGCTATGGATACACTTGAAACTGCAGAAATGTTTAATTCTTCAATTTAGCTTATGAAACTTCTGTAGATTCAGTGTGCTGGGCTTTAGCCCAGTCTTTAATACTCAGTCTGAAGCCTTACAGGGAGCGTTCTGGAAAATGTTTTTGGCATTGACAGACTTTTTTCTTACCTGCCCATATTAGACCAGAGAAACACTGGCAAAAAGTATGACTCAGTCACTCTGAAGACTCCATAGTATACGGATGTTGGACACAAACAACCCAGTTGTGCTGTAAAAAGGAAAGGGGGAAAACAAACCCTCAATTCTCTGGAGTCCAAGTATAAATCATAAAAATTCTTGTCAGCAAACTGAGAGGCTGACTTCATGAATTACAGAGTAACAAGACTCACTTAAAGTCTCCGTTCTAAGGCATAACAACATCCTCAACATCAGTGAAGGTTAGGTGGTAGATGAGGATTAATCTCAGCCACATAAATAGGCAGAGCCTGATTTTTCCTTCCAAGCACTTCCTAGATTCCAATACTAATATTCTAGTGGACAGAGCCTATCTAGTGTTGTTAATTAAAATCAAGCTATAGAAGATGATTGACTTATTTCCTAGAACTAGCAGGATTAACCTACTGTAGTGATCTTAGTAAAGAATAGTGAGTTAGAGACCAAATTTTTCATTTAAAAAGAGGTATTAGCCCATAAACACTCCAGTTCCATTTCCTTAACCCAACTGCCAGGGTCCATGAAGGGGCAAATAAAAAAAAGGAAGACAAGACACAGTTCTGCTTATCGGTAATGCAGCAAAAAACCACAGCCCTAATCTAAATCCAGAAAAGAGGCTATTTTATGTAGTGTTTTGATTACATGCTGCACATGTACAAAGATTTTCAAAACTGGAGACAGGAATTGGATCTCTGATGGAAGATGTAAAATACTGAAAGCATTTATTTTTCACTTTGTTTGAGTTCAGTCAGGAAACACAGAGGTCTTGTTGGAGCCTGCGGGCGAGTGCCCTGCGGTGCCTCCCACCCGCGGCGGAGCCGCAGCCCCGCTGAGCCCGGGATGCTGCTCACGTTCCGCTGCCTCCTGCTGCCTCCCGTGCTGTCACCGCTGTCCTGGACATCCCTGGGAGCCTCCCGAGGCTGGTCAGCAGCTCTCTGAATCCGCCCCTGTGCTTCTCTGAGACAGAAGGTCTCCAAGGCTTTTAAAAAATGCAGCTCACCTGTCTCCCCAGGCAAACTTTAGACCAGAGGCTCTGAGAAGCAATGCCATGGTGAGGAAGTCGTACTCATAGCACTCGAGTAAGGTTAACACAGAGCAAGATAGAATACATTCTCTGCTGCTGCTTTTGAGGATGCATAAAGAGAACATGATATCTAGTTAGAGGCATCTGCTTGCCTCACAATAGCAGTGTGTTGCTATTTACACATAATACTCTAACAACCTTTTTTTTTACTTTTTTAAGACACTGTAAGTCACAACTACATCTTACTTCAGTCAGTAAATTCTAAATTCTATGTGGGCATGTTTGGGCACAGCCATAAAAATGTACTTAACAATGAAATGGTGCCAAAACTCTAGCCTACCCTGCATTTGCAGGAGGTTTTTGTCTTCTGTAATTCTGCAGATACCATAAATTGATTCTCTTCTGCACATATACTGGTTTTTAGTAACCCTAATATATTTGCAGAATGGGCAGCAGATAAATTGTTGATATTGTTTCAATGACTATTCTACCAATTCTAAGGAGCTGTTGCTGTACTTCCTATGGCAGTCAATTAGGTGATTATAGACTTGTGGGTCATCATATTGCTCCAATATAAGCAGGTGGTTTACAAACAATGTTTAGAGCTGCCATGCCTGATCAAAAGTCTCTGAAAGTTCAGGACCCTTAAAGTGAGGTTTATCCTACCTCACAGGAAACAGACAAAATCAAGTAAGTTATTCCAAAGCAGAGAAACATAAGAAATATAGGCTGATAGCCACTGTCTCAAGTTGATACAAAACAAGTAATTTCTATGGCTTACCTCAGCTGTTACTTCCCTGCAGGTAAGTGTCTCAGAGATGACTTCAGGTGAGTATTCTGGGCTCTGCGCTTTGCAAGGCCTGGCATGTTTTACTTGACTGGAGGCTTGGACAGGCAAGCATTGATTCATCTCACTTAATCAAGGTAATAGCACACCTCACTAAAGCCTCGTAAGCCATGACTGTCCTGCTGTCCACTCTGACCACCTGCCAAAGCTTGCTGCCCTCTTGGCAGAGACACCAGAAAGGAAGAGGCTTTGAGGTCCTTGAGCCCTTTACTTGCACAGGTTGGTGTCTTTGCTCAATCAACTACTTTTTTGTTTTGTTTTGTAAACTATACTGGATTACATACTGGAGCTGCTCAAGAGCAGGGACATCTTTCCTGCTCTCTGTGGTGTGGGGAATGTCAGCATGGAGGCAGGGCCCTTGGATCAGGCTGATAATATTTCAGACTGCTGTGGTGTGGATCTCTGGAGTGCAGTCAAAGTTTGGGGGCCATTTCATAACCTCCCTTTGCCACTGAGCTCTGATCTTTACATCAGCACAATAGTCTGCTCTATCTATACACACTGACACTATACATGTTACACTACCTATAAAGGTTGTGTGGCTGATGCTGTATAGTTCAACCCTCATATCACTGAGCAAAATGGTGCTTTTTGCCTGTGGGTTTTGGCACGTTGGTCTTTCTGTGTAGATGTCGTGTCATCCCCCACTGTCAGACAGGCATGTGGAGGCCTTGGTGGTTACTCACGGAGCCCGGGCGTGCCCAGGGCTGTCTCTGGCAGGCTCCAGCACTGCGGCCTGGCTGCTCCCAGCACGGCACCCTCAGCCCCCCGGGCACCTCAGGCAAAGGGCGGCTATTTCTGCCGGAGCGAGGGCGGGATTTGGCAGCAGCGTTACCTTCCCATGACGTCTTTTCAAGCCGTAGTCAAAACAAGTCTGACTCCTTTTCTCCTCATAGACCTTTTCACCCTTCTTTGAGGTGCAAAATAGTAATTTCTGGGCCGTGATTTCCGTCCTCCTTTTGCAGCCCGCCTGAGGGGGTTTGGGGCGTTTCCCTCGCTTTCGGGAGAGGCGGAGCAAAAGCTACGGGAGAAAATGGCGGGTGCACCGTGAGGGGAGCGGGAGGCGCCTCAGGGCAGGTACCCAACGTGGCTGCCAGGGATGGGAGGTGAGGATGCTTTCCTGTTCTTGAGGGCGTCCTTCGAGCTGGCAGACCTGTCTCCTCCCTCTCCATCCCAAGTATCTGTGGTATCCCTGTGAAGAAATGGGAGAAAGTTCTAGCAGCCTGCTTCAAGCAGGTTGTGCACCTACCATGGCTGTCATTGAACAGGGCCGGGTTTGGCTCTGAGGCTCACATACATCAGACTGACAGGGTCGGGGAGGCTTCTGGTCTAAAAAATGCTCTACAGGGATTTTTGTACGTGGTGGCAGATGTTGCTCACACTGTCCTGAACTACAGAGCTGACTTATGAAGGGAGTGCCTGCTGAGTTTTTCCTAAGTCCAGACCCACCAGTAGGCACATGGCAAACTATGTGAACTTGTGAAGGTATCCCGTACATGACGTCCTTTATTTTTTTAGTGTAGTTTAACAGAGTAAAGAACATGAAGAAAGAGTAACACACTGTTCAGAAAAGTTACTTCAGGAGATTGCTGCAAGAGGGAAAAGCTGCTGCTGTCCTGTCTGGCTGAGTCCAACAGTAGAGCAAATGTAAGCCCCTAAGGAAGGAGCACAACAGACACTGAACTGGCAAAATACACAAGGTGAGAATAAAAGGAAAATAATGAGAGAGTGAGATTGTCTCTCAGATGCAGATCTGTATACTGCTGCATAGTTTTCATGAGAAAATGAGATATTTATTGTTATTTTCTTTCTCAAATGCTTATCCAGTGCACCAGCAAAACTGTTCAGATCTGTCCTTGGAATTGCTACATTTTCCCCTGTGCTGTGACTTGTTCTGTGACTTCTAGACCTGAGCACAGTTACGGTGTTCCTTGGTCTGTCCAGTCCTAACTGGTCTAAATTCTTTATTTTGGGCTAATTGGTTTTACATTTCCAATTCGTTATTAGTCCTATAATTGTCGATCTTGGAAACTATCCACCTGGTGAGTTATTTTCTTTTTTTTTTCTTTTTTTGTCTATTCAACATTAAGCAACTAGTTAGCCATATACTAGCCATTACATTGTATAGAAAGTTATTTATAAGTTGTATAATTTGAAAGTTATTTATAACAATGTAAGGTTGTATGGGTATAAAAAGTTATGCTTCAGGTTATATAGGTATAAAAAGCTGTGATTCAGATTATATTGATATCAGGTTATATAGATATATAAAAAATAATTATTTAGGTTATATTGTTATCAGTTTATATAGCTATATTAGGTTATATTGATATCTTATAACTCAAGCTATATAAGCACCTCATAACTTTGACCTAAGTTATATAGGCATCACTAGCAAATTCAAAATTACAGTTTTAATTGAATTAAATGAAAAGGAAACATTGATGTTATCATTGTGATGGTCTGCCTGTGACGTTGGAGTGGAGTTCAGCCAGCCTCTCCTTAGAGCTGTGGTGTCTGAGAAACTGGGGGGTTGCTGTTCCCTCTGCCCAGCCAGCTGAGATTTTCTGTGCTTAGGCACTTTGCCATGCTGGGGGTGTTCTTGGGCCTAGAGATCACATCCTGCAGAGATCTAGGGAAACAGGAGTTGTAGTTCCACATCCTCTGCTCTGCAGCATAAGATTTTAGGCTTCTCTTGTGAGATCAGATTGAACAACACGGGCTTTACACAGAAGCGTGCATGTGAGCTCACCTCTGAACAGAAGTGTCTCCCCCAACCCACACTTTTCTATTGGTCTGAGGATTTAGAAGTCTAAAAATCTGAGTCATTGCAGTAATTTTTTAAATCTTCAGAGGACTAGTTTTTGGGGTTTTTTTCTCCATCCCTACCCTAGATGTTGTGTACATTTTTTGCTAGTTTTCTTTCCTGCGTCCTTCTTTGTAATAGTGTTCTGGAGCTCTGCCTGCTGCTGATGTGCTTGTTTAAGCTGTTTCACTGCTTTGGGCCTTCTGTGGGTGGTGGGTTTTGACAGGTTAAAAATCTAATGTTACACAGAGCTCACAGGAGAGCATTCCTGCACAGCCTCTGTTATTGAACTCTCTCCAAATGATTTGGACTGATTGGGGTCTTCTTGTTTGCATCATCCCCTCTTGCTCAGGGTTACCTTGGAATGTGATGAGAGGAGAGAAAACCCCTTCATAAGTAGATTTTGTGTACCTTTCTACACTGGGTCTTGTTGTTTATAAAGTGTTTTCTGTGGGAGACTCTTGAAATAAAATTCTGTCAAGCTTCTACTTTCCTTTCCTGTGTGAGTGGTCTCCTAATTACAAGCCTACGCTTATTGAACAAGAGCCAGGCAGAACCAAAGAACTGCTCTGCAGTGCTATACACTCTGGACTATATTCCTTCTATCCACTGTATGAGCAGTTCTTCCCCATCAGATATCTACCTGGAGGGCAAACAGTTGTACAAAGAGGTCAAGTTTTTTCTCCCATCTCCAAAACAACTTGGAGCTTCAAAAAATGCCATATATGAAATTTGTGTCCAGTCTCCCGAGTGAGATCTCCCTTCTCCCACAGATCTGCCAAGCAGGATGCATTGTGCCACTGCAAGTGACAAACAGGGCAGTGTCTCATAGGCAGGCTGTCAGAGTGCAAAGGTGAGTTTCAGTTTGAAAGAGTAACAGTGAGAAAGGGCTGCAAAGGGGAGGCTTTAGCCATGTTTTTCTCACAAGTTTATAAAGACTCCTCCTATGCCTGGGTTTATTTTTAGAAATTTTTTTATATACAGATCAAATACTCAGACCCTTTAACAAAGTCATGCAAGGCAGTGCATCTCTTACCCTGGAATGTAAATGCATAGGGTTTTCTACCTCCAGCTTCATCTTATTTTGATATATAAGTTTTAATCTGGTGTTTGTATGTCTTGTTTGCTTATGAATGTGCAGTCCAAACAAGCTCTGCTATGAGATGCCCTTCTGAAAAAGACTCAGTATTTAATTTAAATGTGCTTACACCACATCTTGCTTCTAATCAGTGAAGGAGGGGAAGAAGTCATTTTGAGTGGGTGTAGGATTACTTAGATATTGAGGAATCCAGATCCTAAAGATCAGTTTCTTGCAAAAGCTCTCACTGATACAGGGGAGGGAAAACAAACAAGAAAAAGAAAGAAATTGTTTGCTTGAGCTTTTGTAGTCAAAACTCTTCTTTTAATGTCTGGGTAGAAGTTGGCTGTCCCTAACTATTTTTCAGGGTGTGCTCATACAGCTGAACTGTCAGGGGTCTTGTTGCAAAGACCTGTGAAATTGGATCCTCTTTCCTGGCAACAGACAATACGTGCCTCTGCCAAGTCCTTCTGCAGGGTTCAACCAGCCTGCAGCCAGCTCTGGCACGTTGCTTGTTTTCTGGACAGCCCCCACCATTGCCAAAGGTAAACTCTAAAAATCTAGTCTGCTGATGACACTGTTTGTTAGCAGAAATTTATCCCATGGACAGGGATTTCCTGGGGAAGTCTCTGGAGTAAGCAGTCCTGTGGTCTTGCTGCTTTGAGCCTAAAGTCTGTTTCCCAGAAGCAGATTAATGTTAAGCAGTGATGTTCAAGATCATCTTTGTACTGCTAAAATTTAGGCTGTGAAATCTTGTTTTACTGGACTCTTGATTAAAATTGTGATATCCATTTATTATTTCAAAGGAAGTTTTATTTCCCATTGTAAAAATTACACTTTTGGAAAAGTTCATAGACAGTAGAACTGAATTTTCCATTCTCAGTTACACAAGAGTCTGTAGCTTGAGCCTGAAATTCCTGTGTTTTTTAAAAGATCTCTAGCATCGTTCTGCTAAGCAATTAAAGAACTATTCCCTCAAAGAGAGAAGGGGCAAGAGATTTGCTGCATTCTTTGTGAGGTATTTAAATTCCTTGCAATGCTGAAGTTAGTTTGTTAAAGCCAAGTGAAAGATTTTATTACTGATTGAAGGTGTGTTGAGTCATAGTAGAAAATAGCTTTTTTAGCAAATAGGTAATTAAAAAACAGATGTCTGATGACCTGAAGAGAAAGCTGTCCTGTCCCACCCATCACCTTCCACTATTCCATTCTTATGGATATTTGCTGTATATTCAGAGAGACTGTGCCTACCAGTTATTAAAAACCAAACCTAAACAAAACAAAAACCCCCAGAGCTGTGACATCTGGGAGTTGAATCCTCACTGCTGTTGTATACTTTATACTACTCTCCTTAGTAAGTGGCAATTTGACAAGGCACTTTTGTCCTGGGAGAAGATATGCTGAAGGGTGTGTGTTCCTGATAACAGCAGACTGTTGGCTGTGTGTTGCTTCAGCCCCATAATACCTTCCCCATGCATTGGCCCAAGCTAGACAGGAGTGAGTTACCAGAGTGCGCTGTGTACAACAGTATCCAGTGTGTTGTGAACTTGGGAGTGTATTGGTTGAGGAAGGGCAGCATGGAGTTGGGATCTGCTGTCAGGCAAGCCACTTTTTTTTCTCCTAGGCAGGAAGCCCTTTTTTGAGTTCTGACATCGAATTAGAAGAAAATGATAACAAGATGTCCTTTTTTTCTCTATTGTCAGTGGTTGAGATTTGGTGTTGTGTGCAGCACACTGGTACGTATTGTTCCATGGTAGGCAACATCTTCAAAAATTACCAGCAGAGAGTAGTGATTCAGAATCTGTTTTTCTCAGCCTGTGGCGAGTGTGGTTTATTTCTCCAAGCAATGACAGATGATAAACATCACAAGGAAAGAGGAGTGGATAGTATTGGAATAAGGTTACCAGCTGGAGGCAGAAAAATTACCAAGCTAAACAGCATTGTTGCCTGATCAGGAATTGAATCGCCTTATAGAAGCGAGGAGGCCAGTTAAAAAGGCACAGCTCTGCAGTGAGGTGTGAGCAGTGCTGGTGGTGGTGTCCCTTCTCTGTGTGATGACCTGGCGGCTGTACATGCACGTCACCAGCCTCACAGCCCTCTCACCAAGGAAAGAAGGGAACCTGGAATGTCATACCTAGCATCTGTGAGACATCTCAAAAGTAAGACATGGACAGAGATGGACCTGAAATGGATCCGTATTTCCCAAATATTTCTTTTCAGAGCCTTGATTTGGGCCTATAGGTAGAAGACCAATTGTTAATAGTTTATTAAAGTGCTAAACGGGTGAAGAAAGACAAGGCAAATTTGTTGAACACAATGGTGTTATTAAATCAGGACAGTTGTATGCTTTTGTTTTCTCTGTTCGCTTGTTGAATTACTCCTTGCGTAGATCAAAATCCAGTAAACAAATGGATGAATAAAAAATGCGGTAATTTGGTTTAGGCAAATTAGAAGATGTCTTTCAGATATAATCAGCAAGATATTCTCTGCATCAAAGAGAATTTTAAATGCTATCAGGAAAATCTAATTCCTACCACATCGATTCTGTATTGTGGAGTTTGAGAATGATAAGCAGGCAAGCTTTTGGAAATCATGTAAGCAACTTGAATTGCTGGTACTTACAGAGGAGGTATGGTATGGGTATTCAGATTTCCTGGGAAAAAGAATCTAAAGTGAAAACTGTTGGCTGAAACTGCACAAAGAAAAATTATTAGCCTCCTTGCTGCCAATTCTTCATGCTTGATTAGCGTCCTCTGGGTCTTCCTTGGACTGATACTTTTCCTGTCCTTCAGATCTTAGGATAAGATATTTGAGTTATTTAAATGTCTGTGCAGGGTACTACTCTTTTCATGTATCTATTCCAATTGATTTCCTCAAATAAGCAAGACAAAATTCTTGGAATTCCTAGAAAGCCTGTCACAGTCAGAGCATCATTTGAAGAGCCTGTTCTTGGGCCCTCAGGCTGTTCCCAGACTACCATTATAAACCATGGTGAATCAAAAGAATAACAGTGGAACAAGATAAAAGATTTTCTTTTTGTGTAGGGTACATGAGACTCTCGTTATCAATTGGGAGCAGGGCAGTGGAGGTTGCATCATAGCTCATCTGTGAATCACAGAGCAGATTTTTCTGAAGGTGTGTCAGTATTGGATGAGAGTCTTCTGTTTGTGCATAGTTCATGACAAGTCTCTATTTGAATGATTACTAATCTCATGTCCTTCTAAATCCTCTCACTTGGGGTGTAACAGATCTCTCCTCTTTTCAGGAGGCATATGCAACAATTCTTAGCACAGTAGTAACTAATAAATTGAACCTCAAATTCCAGAGACACCTCTGTAATTTTGCTGTAAGAAGTTCAGTTGTTTTCAAGGTCTTTTGCTTGTAATACATTTTGTTTGTGTATTCATGGTTTGATTTGGATCCTATATTGAGATTATCTGTAAATTAAGCTAGTAATAATAATGGAATTTCTTCACAGCCATGTAAAAAAATAAATGTACTCTTTCATCCTCTCTTTTCACTAAGCAGTTCTCTCACTTCTTCCTTTTTATTCTTTAATCAAGCACAGTTTCATTTTCTTCTCAAATGCATTATTGTATATGAAATGTCAATGAAGCAGGAAACATGCTAGTGGAGCCAACAGAGCAGGTCTCCCGAGTTCTCTTCCAGGGATTTCTTATTTAGTTTGTATATAATGAATCAAATTGAGCTGCTTCAATTGAGCTGCTTCTTCTGTCTTGGAGGATCTCTTTTGATCTAGCCTTTGCTTTGGAAGACATTCTTAGATTATATTTCACATTTTTCCTAGCTTTATATGGATTAGGTCTTCTTTCAAAACTATAGCTTGACCACACAAATTAATTTAAAAAATAAAAGTTACTGTGTTAAATTCCAGTTTGAGACAAGAATGTTGATTTTTCTAGAGGAAACATCTCTAACTGTATTTTTAGAAAAAAGTATTAAGTATTCTCTTTCTTCCCTGTCCAGAGTGGTTTGCTTGTAAGGATCCTGTGTCTGCATAGCTGGATGATTAAGCAAAAACTCCTTGGTGGTGTTCATGTGTTTGTTTCCATGCTCAGGACGTGAGCCAGGGTCTGTACAGTGAATAGCTGGCACGCTCTGGGTCACAAGTTAAAGGTGTTGGGCGAACAAGCAGCCTCTGGGGCTGAGGTTATCAGAAGGGTGTTCCCCTTTCCTTCCTGCTCCTTAGGCAGGAAGGGCAGACAAGGGAATTTGGTGCTTTGCTCTCTGAATTGGCGTATCTTATGTTTGAATATGGGATTTGGAAGTAGACCCTGAGGAAGAGGTTGGGAAATGGTTTGTTAGGAGTTTTCTTTTTCGTGCCATGGGTGGGGAATATTTTGATTGGCCTCCTCAGTATATCCTTCAAGGTTATGGCTGAATGTGCAAGTAAGAGAGGGTTCCCCAAGCTCAGCTGTGAGGGAACAGAGCTGAGCTTTGCTACACCTCTACCACAGAATATGGTAGAGAATAGAATATTCTGTGCTGAGTGCTAGAATAGACTAGAATAATGCTTCTGATTTCCGTGACTAAACTGTAATTTCAGCCAGATGATGATAAGTGCTATTCTGCTTTTTCTTTGCTTCTGTAATAGGAACCCTTGGTACAGCAAAACAGGTTAGGATAGCATGTAATACACAGGATAATGTGGATCAGTTTCCAGCCTCACAGTCAGTTTTGACTCTTACAGGTTTTTTTAGTGACTGTATATTTCTGAAGCATGGCATAACACTGCTACTGTGTACACTATGGGTCATCAGAGAGGAACCTCCTGTAATTTATTTATCAGCATAAACAGCATCAAGTCGTTAACCTCTGTAATATGTAGGCAGTAAACAGTAATAGGGAAGGAAGCATGGAGAAGCAAGACGTGTTATTTAAATAAAGACAACATCCTGTGACATTGTCTGTAACTAGTATCAGAATAAAAGTTTTTAGTGTCTTAGATTATTTTTTTCTTATTCTCCATTGTGGGTACATACTGAATTGTTTTCTCTGGACCTTTACAGATATTCTCAGGTCACACCTCTTTCCTGGCTGTTCTTGGGGTGCACAAGTTGCTTTTTGTTTTAGGAATTTGAGTTCAGAATATGAGAGTGCTGGTGTTTGAATGCTACCATCACAAAACCTCTGCTTGATTCTTTCATTTCAAACTAAACCAGAATGTGGAGCAGAAGCTCACTTGCATATGCTGAGGCAGTACCAACTATAATGCAGGATTTTGATTTCTGAACTGGTGTGCAACAAGCAATGGAGTATAACTACGACATACAAACTCATCAGAAACCATAACTAAGCCTCAAGTCATCCATATTCCATTTAACTCATCTTTCAGGACTTTTTGCTTCTCTATGCTCTCAGCTGGCTAGAAGGTACAGAGCCATCATCAGGGTAAAGGAAAACAGGAAATGTGAGGAAGGAGCTCAAGGCCTCTTCTTGAAGTTTCAGCCTTTATATTAACTTTATACTAACTTTCTACTGTTATACCTCTGCTTGGGAGTTTGTTTCAGTAGGAAATCAAGCAGGGGTAACTATATATGCCAGCTCTCAAGGGAGAAAACAAAAATCTAGAACGTGAATAGGAAGGTAGCATTCTTCTTTTAAAAGGATGTGAACCTTCTATATCCTCTAAGGAAGGTAAGTTACAAGAAGTAATCCTACTCAATGATGTCATCAAATGGCCAGAATTTTCAATTCTCTCAACTCACTGTGACTTCAGGAGCTGATGATGTCAGAGAGCTGGGATTCCAGAAAGAATTGTTTACCTTACCTCACTTTGAGAATTTGCATGGGTTAGCTTTTCCTTACAAGACATTCTCCAGTCTTTCCTTCATGAAGGAGTTCTCATGTTTCATGTAAGCTGATTATGCTGCCTCCCTTTCCTGCTCTCATTAATTAATACCAGTGTGCCTGACTCTGTCCACTCTGAAAACAGCTATTGATACAGCTCACAGCTATTTATATCTGCTGGTGTCAACATGACACAGGCACATGTTCCCAGAAGAAATTATGCCTTTTTACAGCTTCTCCATCAATGCAGTTAAAAAAGCTTCAAACACAGAGAGAAATTGAACAAAACTTGAAGTGTTCTGTATTCATGCCTTTCACCTGAAGAAGATGCAGAAAGTTGCATGTTATGATAGATTTTAAAGTTTTATTTTAAACCTACCAGAATTTACCCCTGCATTTTTTTCAGCTTTAAAACTGAACTTTTTCTGGTCATGTTGTGTTTAATGTATACCCAGTGTTCAGCAGCAGATTAGCTTCATGTCCAGGAATGCAACCAGAAATGTTTACCATTCTGATCGAGTAACTTCCTTCCCTAGGAGTAAGTCTTCCATGTGCTTTGACATTTTGGTTCCTGAACTGCTGTTGTAATGCTAAGAAAACCTGGTAAGGATTGAGTAAGTCAGAGGCATTTTGTTCAGTCTCAGGGTTTTTTGGATTGTGTGTTTCAATGAACTCTGGTGCAAAATGCTAGTTCTGAAATAAGAAATATCAAAGCAATTAATTTCGATAGTTCAATATTACTAACATTTCATCCAAAATATTTCAGTGCTCTTTATTTTGCCATGTGCATTGAATTTTGACAGGTTTTTTCAACTCTCATGAAACATGACTCACATGACAGCATTGGAGTGTCATGCAAAAGCAACTCATCAGTTTTTATATATCTGCAAAAGAGTCATTTCCAGGGCTGATGGACCAAGGTAAAGAGTGAGGGAATCAATTTTTCTAACTGCCAGCTCCAGAAAAGCATGAAAGTCAGTGGGAGCAGAATCTTCCACAGGGTTCTCCAGCAGCCAAATGTAAGAGACAGTGTGGAGTAGTGGCATCAGAGCAGTGCCATATGAGCAAGCTCTCTGAGATGGGTAACATGAGAAGGGATAAATTAGACTCTTCCTGGGCTGAAGTGAATTTATGGGAAAGTCCCTCTCCAAAAGTTTCAGGAGCAAATTTCAATGCCTAAGGACAAACTAGAAGCAAGAGGAACTTCGTTTGGCATTTATGAATTGCAGAAAGTGACAATCCTTAAATAAGCAATGACAAAGGGAATAAATATTTCTAAACCTCACAGTGAGATGAACTAAAACCAGCACAGTTGCAGATTAAGAGTGATGACCAGCATGTTAAAGACTAAATAGCTGTAGTATCACTTGTAATTATTTTTTTTTTAATTTTGTGAATGTGCAGGCAGCTCTCTGACTAATCAGAAAGAAGTGAGAGTTGCGTTCTGTGTTGTTCTGAGCAGGAAACCAAGTTGTATGCATCAGAAAAACAAGAAAGAAAGCTACCAGACAGGAATTTCTGAGTATATGAGGTCAAGGGTGGGAGCCAGTTATGGTAAATTTGATGATCCTACAGTATCAGAGATAGTTTAGAGATTCTCTTTTCTAACAGAAGATGAGTTGTGGCTATGAAATTTCTGTCACGTTGATCTATTGTGTTACAAACACTGCTTATAGAGCTTTAAAGACCAGCAAAATAAAACAGCGTGAAATGTTCTTTTCAGGCTGAAAGGCAGATCCAGAAAGAATTTAAGGAACTTAGTGTGAGTTCCCTTCTCACCTCAGAGTATCTTCTCTTAAAAAAAGAAAACCACAATAAACCAAACAAAATAATTGAATAAGAAATTATAACAATAAATGTAACAAACTGAAACATCCCTATCAGATCTCTGTCCAAGAAATTTTAAAAGGTTTAGTGTTTCACATGCAGTGTTAACAGATAACCTTTAGTTGTTGCTGGGAGAGTTAAGAACTGCAGTATGTGATTCTGACATAATAAAGCAACCTGTATTTCTGAGCTCATTCAGTTGATTACTTTGTTTAATATCTTTCATGCTTGCAATGACAAGCAGCAGAACTCCCATGACTGAAAACTCCCAAGCAGTTACAGTCAGGAAATAAATTGAGATGTTGAATAAAGCACTTGCATGCTATGAATTTTTCAAAGTTCCTCTCTCTGGCATAGATGTGTATAATCTGCTTGTTTCTGGGCTGCCAATTTTGTGTCCAGGTTTCATTCAGTAGAAATAGCAATACAACATTCCTGTTTGTTCAGTATGTGGTGAACCTGTGTTGAGAGATTGACAGTCTGTTGTGCCTGGTAAGCAATAAAAAGCAGAACTGAAACATGGACTGCTTCCCCCTATTGTACCAGCTCTGCCAGTCTGCTCAGTGTGAGTGTTGGGCGTGCAGTACAGGATGATTTTCAGTGACACTCAGCTTCTACACCAATGCATGACCTGGCTCCTACAGTAATTTAAGTGCATAAGAATCTCAAATTAGTCAAAGGTAGGCAGAAGTTGTTTGTTTAAGTTACTGTGTATGGAAAAAAACACCCGGAAGGGGGATTTAAGTTCAAAATCTGGAAAGAGACTCAAGTTCAATTTATTATTACCATAAAATCATAGAAATTAGGGTGTTAGACTGTTCACTTCTGTGAGAGAGTTTGACTTACGATTTAGGAGGGTCAACAATACCCCTGCAATCTTATGCAACTACATCTCCTTATATCCAGCCAACTCTTACTTAGTAGCTCCATAGCATAGGTTCACACATATGGTTTCTATTCGGTTTTGAATTATCTGGTTTTTAAGCTAAACAAATCTGTCATGAGATTAACAGAGGAGGGAGGATGTGCTTAGCTAGTCCGAAATCTAGAAAATCATAGTCCGAAATCTAGAAAATCATAACTGACTTAATTTTCTTCTGTTCTTCAGAAAGCCTTAGAATGGATGTCCATCACTGGATCTGGCTGTTAGGTATGTGGAGTTATTAAAAAACAGGTGAGAAGAAGAACCACACCCTCCAAGTCTTGGCTTGGTTTGTTTCATCAAGATCTCCACATTACATTTTTTGCAGTTATCTGCAGAGGAATCAGTTATGAAGGAGAGAACCCTTCAGGGCTCTAGAAGCACTGAGTAGAGAGGGTCCGCTTCAAGAAACTTCTGTAAATACCAGTACACTTAACTTATAGTCAAAAGGACTGATGTGAGCATGCAGTCAGGTAAGGAAAGGAGTCCAGGTCTTCAGCAGCCCAGTTCAGTGCCAGATAACAATAGATGTTGTATGAGGAACTGTCTTACCCCATGTACAGAAAGGCTCAGGAGTTAACTGTGCTTTCTGACATCATCACAAATAACCATTTGTTAAAAAACATGCCACAGCGTTGTGGTAGCCTCTAATCAAGATTTTTGAGTAACAAACCTTTTAGATACTGAGGATCATTAAACTCTAAGGCACTTGTTAATGTGGGCACACTTATTACAAAGCAGATTGCATTCATAACTCATGAATTAGCTGTCTAGCACCTGTATTTTCATTAATTGCTTGCATTGAAATAAGTGCTTTTCTTTGCAGATATTCTTGGTATTTCATAAGCTTTTTATGGGAAACAGGTGATGTTTGGATAAAGGTGACATAACCCATACAGTAGGTTTTGGCAGAGGAGTTTTAGGTTTTGGTTTTAGGTTTTGTAGAAGCAAGCTAAGAAGTTGAGTTGGCAAGTAAAATGAGTGTCCACCTTCCAGTTCAGTGTGAATGGTGTTTGCTCTTGCCTAATTGTAATGGTTTCATGTTGCACATCCCTTTTTCCTATCTCGATTCAGGCTGGCTCTGGGTTTTGAGGTTTAAAAAAGTACAGGTGCTTTGCAAAGCAAAATTTATTGCTCTCAACAAAGGAGTGCTCTGGGATCCTCCTCAGTCTCTAACAGCTGCATTCTTTCGAGCTTGGTAATGTATTTAGTGATAATGAAAGTGAGTAGCTCATTGTGTTGGTATGAGCCAGGTGTAACGTAAATAGGCATTGTGCAAACATATCCAGACTACCAAGGCAAGATATTTCAAGTTGATCCTGGCCTCCTGTAAATACAGATGGATAACTGAGGGGAAAGTCTTTGTCTGAAAGCTTACCACTGTTATCTGCAGCTCTGACACCTGGAGATCTTCCCAAGGAGAAAAATGCTTCCAGAGCAGGATCCCTGCCATACTGCCTTGACAGAGCAAATACGAATCAGTTGATTGAACCCTTGAAAACAATTGTGTTTAGAACTAAGCTGAAGATCCAGCAAACCATTAGAAGAGAGCAGCTTCCAAATGATGCACTTATAGTGTCTCTTTCCTAGACCTGGAGTTCTCCAGTAACATGGAAAAAGAGCATCAGAGGAGATGAAAATGCTGCCTGTTGTTTCATGCATCTGTGACCAGCAGGCAGATTGTAGAAGAGCTTTCTGGAGGGGGATCACGAGCGTGCTGGTACCTATGTGTTAGTTAGCTGAAAGCTATACTGTTTAAAAACAGTGGTTGATACCAAGCCTTTAGAATGAACATTAGCCCCAGGCAGAGAAGCATGTTGGAACGTTGGTCTCCATTTCCCTTTGGTCTCATCACTAACCCATTCTCTTGCTACCAAGGCCTGAATATGAGGAATACCTGAATCTGTAATAATAGACCTGATGAGCATGTAAAACTGGATGAAGGGGAATTACTGGAAATCTGAGACCCCTCCCTGCATTTACACAGCAAACATCTTTATAATTGATGTGTGTATTTATGTGGTTTTACTAGTTTCAAATAGATAGTAAATAATGCCTCGGCAGGTCAAACATTTAAGGTACAATGAGTCATTCTCAATATTGAATGAGAAGTCTTGATCCCAGAATTTTTTATTGGGGCAAATCAGTGTTTTAAATGCATATCTCGAACTGCTTGTTAAAGTGAATGCCTGTGGTGTGACTGGGCTGGAAGGATGCCTGCTCTAACTTCAAGTTTTATTGCAAGTGCTCTGGTTTTGCCCAAGTGGACAGCAGCTTGGCAGAAATTTTCCACAATACCTTCTTTTTATGTATATTTCCCAGCAGTAATCTCAAAAACTGCTGAAATGAAACCTGTCAGTGAGACTGTCGTGTAAATCTCTCTCTGTGCACAACCCACAAAATGTTATTAGTCAGCTGTTGCCCCAGCCAGAAGGTGTTAGCTCCTGAGTTTGGGTTGTGGTAGCTCATGTGTTCAGCTTGGGAGACACCAAGTTCAATATGTGGAGTGCCAGCCAATGTGACTGTTCTGTCAGAAACAAAAAGCCTGTGGTGGTCACCCCCTACCTCTGAAGAAAAGGTCAGTGTGTCCGGGGAAAGAAGAATGCAATAGACTTACACCTTTTAGCCATTATGTCTTCCCTCCAGCTTTTGTCAGTATAATGTGGATACCACCACAGCAAAGAACCTGTCAAGTGCTTCCTTTAATTCCTTTTATGTCTGCTGTGACAACATTTTCAGCTCCATGTTTTCAGCGTAGAGTCATTGAATAGTTTGGTTTGCAAGGACATTAAAGGTCATCTAGTCCAACCCGCCTGCAATAACCAAGAACATGCTCAATTAGATCTAGTTTGTTCAGAGCCTTGTCCAACCTGACCTTGAATGTTTCCAGGGATGGAGCACCCGCAACCTCTTTGGACAACCAGTTACAGTGTTTCATCACCCTCATTGTAAACATTTCTACCTTATGTCTTGTCTAAGTCTACCTTCTTTTAGTTTAAAACCATTACCCATTTTCCTATCACAGGAGGCCTTGCTCAAAATAACCCCACTTTACTGCTGTACTGAAAGGCAGCAGTAAGGACCTCCTGAAGCCTTTTCTTCTCCAGGCTGAACAACCTCAACTTTCCTCACAGGAAAGGTATTTCAGTCCTCTGGTCATTTTTGTGGCCCTTCTTTGGACTGGCTCCAACAAGTCCATGTCCTTCCTGTGTTGGTATGTCCATAAGAAATTAAGTCCACTTTCTAGATTGATCAATATGAGAAATTTAGTACACTAAAGACTTCTTTACAGGCATTAGCTTACACTTTTGCAGAGACTGGAAAGATGATAGTATTATATCCAGTCAGAGAAGTGGAAGCAGCACAATGTCATTACATGTAAGGGATCTTTTCTCTTAGGTAGGTATTGTGCTTTAGATCTGCGATAACCAGAAGTGTTTGGAATGATTATGAAGTGGTAGAAGGAGCTTTCATCAGCATCACCTGTACTGCTGCTGTGTCCATAAATTCTAAAATTTATTGACATATGCTATCAAATCCTGTAATTCCCCTTGCCATTTGCTGGTATTTGTCTTTATTGCTCTCTAACCAGAATGATGTACAGCCAAAAACCTATTAGTTATTTCACCTATTTAACTTTTATTCTTGTGGCCTATATCAGAGAGCCTAAACTGAATGTAGATAATGCCAACAAATATAAACAATTCTATTGTCTGTCTTTGACACCTCCAAGTACCATGTGCTAGCTTGTTTGTGGGAAGATTGAGTCAGATATGTTGGTGAAACAGCAGCAGATTTCATCTAGAGAAAGAAATATGGTAATGTTGGAAGAGGTAAAGACCAACCACAAGCAAACATTATGGCCCTGATCCCAAAGCACCAAGGTAAGTTTGGAAAGCTCAGTACAACAGCTGTCAAAAGACATTAGAAGTTACAATGTATTTCCATGGTTGTGTCTTTGAGATCCAAAATATCTTTTGAGCTATGTTGCACTGAAGAGAACTACTTTGTTCTTGTAGAACACGTTCAGGAATTACTTGGATGTGACAGAATCTTTAGCTGGGTTCTTGTTTCATTGTTGCTAACTGGACAGCCATACAAATATTTGTATTATTGTTGATCAAATGTTAGAGTTCAGGGAACAAGCATCAGTCTTAGTTGATCATTAGCTCAACATGATTCTTTCTTTCTTGGGTTTATGAAGGGGACTACAAGTAAATGCCTAGCAAGTAGCCCTGTGTGAAAGGGGTTGGGTAGGAGATAAAGGGATAGTGGATTATAAACAAGTGGTGGTTTGGAGCTTTTTTTGTTGTGCTTTTTTTTCATCAACAGGGTTAAAAAATACACAGTGAAAATATTTAATAACTTAAACAAAAGAAAATCAATATGTTGCAAGAAACACTGCCCTAACACAAGAGCGTGTGGCGATTGAGAATAGAAATGCCTTGGGCCACAAAAGTCTGCTTTCTTGTTTCAGCTACAGGAAATAAAAAAAAGGAAACACAGTTGCCAGTGCAAGAACTAACTCCAGATTTGAAAGCCTTCCTGTTGAGAAATACTCCTTTCATAAGCGTGAAAGTGTGCTCTTCATAATTACAATCAGTCTTTCACCTAATTATTTCTTACTAAAGTTTAGAAAAATTAGCAACCTTCTACAGAAATGGTAATATCAGATACTGGTATTTTGTATGCTATGTAAGTGTAACATGAGCTGGTTTTCCATTTTTTCAAAATCAGTCTTGACAACTTCTGTACAATTCCCACAGATTCTCTCAAGCCAGAGAATATATACAGATGCTCATGTATCCAGTCCTTCTGCTCTGCGAGCTGTGCAGTTTCAATGCATCTATTAGTGTAGAATCCAGAAATAATATTTTGCCAAGCCAACTCCTGTTCCTTTATTTTTTAATATTTTTCTCTTTCTTTTCTTTTTTTCCTCCTCCCCTTCTTTGCTCCAAACAGTGTGCCATTCAGCATGGAATTTCCTGGAGGCAGAGCAGCAATGTAGTCCATTGGAAGTCTTCCACGTGTTCCATAGTACATGAAAAAGTTGTGCTGTCAAAACCAGGTTCCCACCTGTTGCCTTTGGAAATGCTGGGGTTTTTTTGTCTGGGAAGAGAGGCAGGGGCCCTACTTGGTGCTTCTTAGGGAAATAGCAATTTGCACAGTGTGTACAGCTCATATTTCTGAATTCCAATGTTTGTGGATTCCTGAGTTTAACATTGTAACTGTTGGCACTGAGCTTTAAAATGATGAAAGGCTGAGGAAGCACACAGGTGTATGTTAGAAATGGGAGCAGAGAGCTTGCCAAATCTTGAAGCATTTTGCACAGTTGAAAAGCCATAGCGTCCTTTTGCTCTTGGCTCCTGTAGTTCGCTTCAGCTGCCCAATAGATGTAAGAACAAGCTTGCTTTCATTGAAAACATATTTGAATTGAACTAAGAGTCTTTTCTGCTTTTACTGTTGTAACAGTCCTTACAATATGTATTGCAGGGATCACAGCATATCCTCAGCATGAACTTCAGGAGAAATTTGAGTGTAAAGACGTGTAGAGCAAGATAGATATACTTGTACTGCTTTTAGACCTGGATTTCAGAAGAGTCAGGCTAAAATTTCCTGTGATCCCTTGAAGAATGAGTATTTAAAATGTGTCTCTTTCTCTCCTGTTTGAATGGAAGCAATGTTCTTGCTTTTATGTAAAGATGAGCAGGTAACACATTTCCTGCCATGTGTCCTTCTGCACTGTCTAAATACTGAAACATGTCCATCATCTATGAATTCCCCTTATGCTGTTATTTGTGATCACAGTATGGTTTTGACTATGCTAGTCAGATCCTGAGATTTGGACTTCAGAGGCTGAAGTGGTTGGAGTGGTGTGACCTCTCCCTGAGTTGTACAGGACACCTGTCACCAGGTGTAGTAGCAGTGCCTTCTGTGGTAGGTGTTACATGTATTCTGAAAATAGCTGTCCGGAGAACACCGGTGGTGGGAGTAGTAGTAGTTTCTTTGTCAGTAAGTTAAACATGAGGACCTACTCAGTATTTAAGTGGCTAAGATCACTCAGTACTCCTGATACCATATATATAGTTCCTGTTCTTGTTGATCATAAGTACTTTTCAGTGTGTTGAGAAGCAGCTTTTTGCATGTGCTTGATCATATGTACAATATTTTGAAGTCCTTATATTCAGACCAGTAGTAAGGTTACATCTGTACTTCACCATTGATTACAGGGTTAGGAATATTACAACAGCCCCACTAAAGACTAAAGCAAGCACATTTTTCCTGAGGGAGTAGACTTCTGAAAGCAGCAGTTAGAGTCTTCAGGACATAGCTTCTACCTCAGAAGAGGTATAGACTCCTTTCCTGCCTCTAATACCAGACCTAATTATGCACTACTGTACTTAATGATGCATTACTGTATTGGGTAGGGAAGGTATTACATTCCCTGTCGTGGAGTTGACAAGGTTTATGTTGACTAGTATTACTGTTATTATCAGCCAAGTATGGGAGTGCTTATTTCCAGACTGATGCAGTGGTATCTGAAATCAGATTCTGAATCTCTGTTCTTAATCACATAATGTTCTAATTTCTTTTTGTTTGTTGATACAGCTTTAAGTGAGTGGTTTGATTTTTAGTCAAAGCCCAGGTAGTGCTTGATGCAATATAGGATTGATTTCCTGTTCCACCTTCTTTTCTTGAAACAAGGATTAATCCATGGTTGAAGCATTAATTTGAGAGGAAGACAAGTGTAACACAGGATTGTTTGTGCTATGGAGTACATGTTGTTGCCAACTATGTGTTATGTAGGGCAGACCAATCATGTGAGGATGGAATTCAGGCCTCAATTAGAGCCTGTGTGAGCCAGTGGGTGATGTTGTTCAAGGTTCTTAGCTGTGCACAGGTGCAGTCAGGTGCACATCCATCAGTGCAGATGGAGGAGCTCAGCACTGGAAAGGGACAGGATGAAGAGTCCTGCAGGCTGCCAGCTGGAGCACCCTTACCTGTGGGAAACTCTTCAATGCTTCTTCTCTTTTACATTATTGTGGCTATAGTCAGGTTTGGCTGATTGTCCAAAATTTCTACCAATAACATCACAGTAACAAAAAAAAATGCAGAACAAATTGCTGTTTCTGTGGTGCCTCTCACCATGAGTCTCTGAATTGTACCCAAAGTGTAGGTGTCTTTTACACCTAGAATTGAAGGACCAATTTTAGGATCATCACTGTGTCCAAGAGGCTTCAGCAATATCTGAAAGTGCAGGAGTGAATGACAGAACTAACTAAACACTTAACTTACTAGTGCTGCCCGTTGACTGTTATGCCCTACAGGTCTCCACTACACAGTGACAAAGAGCTTTTCTCCTATCATCTTTTAGCAGTCAGCAATCTTCAGCCACGTAAGTTTTATTTCTCTTCTAAACCAGACTTACCAATAGCAAGATGGTCCTCATGGTTCTTAATCAGGTGGGCACAGCATGAAAGGAATCCTGTGTCTGTGGAGCTCTGCAGAGCCTTTGCTATCATAGTAGTGGTTCTTAACTTCCTGAAGTTGCCTGCTTTCAGCTAAGGAGGCCTCTTGTGAAAATATCTCAGTTCTGAAACCATATTCATAGGCAAAGCATCATGTGTGTCAGGAACTATAGATTTTTTTAAAATATATTAATATGTTGGAATCTGTGTGTTCTACAACAACTATGACAAAATGCAGACTGAAATATAATTTATGCTTGCTTTACAATTCACAACTTTCTCAGTCTTGATTTTTTGGTGCTGCACAAACCAGAAATCTGCCAGCACCTAATTACAAATGTTCGAGGAGAGATTCATGTTATTTTGCTGACAGTAAATAGTGACAGGCCAAAGTGATGTCTGTTATCCTCCTGCACCAACTATGAGTCTGACCCACAGTCAAGCAGTTTTCTTACTCAGTATAAAAAGAAGACACTTTAGTTTCATGTTCCCCATGCTCACTTGAAGTTGTCAAATTTATCCTACCCTGTCATTTACCCAGTGAAGCGTGACAACATAGCTTAAAAGTGTCAAAGGTTATGGCTTTTTTTAAGAGTATCTGTTTTCATCTCTCAAGAGGTTATTAAAAAAAACTAACAACAACCTTGAGAAAAGACAGAAAAGGAGCTCTCATACAAAAGCAATCTCTGTAAAAACAATAACAAAACCCACCAACGTTTGTGTGAGCCAGGGTAGGGTGGGAGGGAAAGTGAAAAGATGCAAATTCTCCCTCTTAAGTGTTTTCTTCCTATCTTTTTCTAAGTGAGAGGTTTCTGTATCTGAAGCTACAGCCCCAAAGGGAAAAAATGGATTAGAGTGAGATATCACATTGCAGAAAATTAGTGTTGCAGTTGTCCCTGTACACAGACAGAACCTTGGGCCTGAGTCATGCCAAGCCTGGCTTTTCACCCAGAGGATTGTATGTCACTGCACATGTCCATGCCAGTCTTTAATGCACTTGGCAGTGAAATCTAGAGATTGGATTCTCACACATTACCGAGAAGCTTAAACCCATGTCATTCATGACTACAAATATATTTAGGAACTTTATGCAGTCAGGAATACTTGAGGATAAGTGTCTGTCTGGTTGACTGTTGGGCTTTACAATGATTCTGCTAATACTGGGTACCCCTGTTGTTTGGTTTCAAGCAGTGAACTGAAAGCATGCCCTATAATGAAGAAAACTTAGCTGGAAAGAATTCTTTTGTTCTTACATGGGTTTGCTGTCATCTCCTGAAATTTTATTCATTTCCTTTTGGAAATGTCTACAACAATCAAAGCTTGATATGGTTGCCAGCCATTTGGTTTAAATAAACAGCTGTATTGATTTACAGAGATGCTGGGCCCTGTGCCAGCTTTTTCTTTGCATTACTAGAGAGTCAGAAAGGTCCCTGACATAGTGTGCCCTTGGCTAGACTCTGTCTTGTCTGCTACATCCTACTGTATCCAGTTTCTTTCTACATGTGAAAGAGGACTGGACATTAAGAATGTAACAATTTATGGTGTGGAAACTGGAAGTAGCTAGCTAGCTCTTGGCTTGGTTCTTTTCATCCCAAACCCACATGTTTCTCAGCCCCTCTGGGAATCCCAGCATTTCCTTTTAAGCTGCTTTAAACATGATTCTCTTTCTCCATCTCTGCTTTTTATATTTTAGAAAGAAAATCCCTGGAAAATGGTTTTCTTGGAGACATTTCCTTTCAGAGACTATGCTAGAGCAGAAAATATAATTAGAGTGGAAGGCACTGAGGTGCCTAGGTTTTATACATTTGTCCTTTAACAGGCTATTTTAACACTGGGAGTAGTATAGCTAAGGCAAAATAGGCTGTAAAATCCATTTTAAAAGCTGGCTAAATACCTACACTGTGGTTTTTGAGTTAACCTTGTACCACCATGGCAACAGTGCTACTAAGCTAGCTCAGATGTGTTTGTGGGAATGATGGCAGCATAGTCCAGAGTCTTTGTGGCTACCAGAGAGGCAGACAGGTCCTTTCTGCGCATCAAACAAGGCACCCTGGAAATGGTCTGATAATCTCTGAGGCCTCTGAGCTCTTTAAAGCATGGCCAGTGGGGAATAAGCTGTCTGGTTTTAAACTTAGATAGCCGTCAAAAACGTCTGGCACTGCTATGGGACATCTAGATTTTGATTTCTTGTGTTTGTTGAGAGTCAGAATGACTAAAGGCAGAAAGTACAAGCTGTTCAATCTAGTGGCAGCTGCCTCTTTAGGAAACCAGTAATGTGACCTGTGATAAAGGCTAGGATACAAATGTGATCATAATTTAAAACTTCCAGTAAATTCTGACTAACATATAACCAGTAGGAAAAAGAAACATAAGAATCTTTATTCCAGTGGCTCATGATCAGCAGACAGAATTCATCTTAGATTGCTGAGTTTTGTGATTAGCTGATATGGCAGTTAGAACTTTTTTCACCTTACTCTTCTGGACTTTGATCTTATCAAACTTTTCAGGTCTGCAGGCCTGGGCAGTCTGCAGAGCCTTGCAGCATCTCCAGAAGCAAAAGTGGTTAAAACAGCAGCTCCCTTTGGGGTTCTGTCACCTCATCCAGAAGTTGATTTTTGGAAGTAGACTTTGGTATTTGCTGCTCTGCCAATGGAAACCCTAAGTCCAGTAGACATGGTGACCTGTTTTCAAATTTCTTCTGACACCAAACTGTGATTATTTTTTTAAAAAGTGAGTTCCTCTGCTAGCCTTGAAAATTTTCTAGGGTCTAGATTAGCATTCCCTGGCTTCTTGTTCTTGAGTCAGTGCAAGTTTATCCATACTTGGAAGAGAGCGGGATGTGTCAGAGTAGTGGTCTTGTCCTTTGTGTTCTAGGCCTTAGTTCATGTCTCTACCACTTAAAAATGTGGAGCAATACATTGAATCAGTCTGTTGATGTTGCAACCTTGAGGTGTTTTGTTTTTTCAGCTCTGGATTTGTACAGGTTTTGTTTCAGTGTATTGGTTGTATACATGTAAATTTTGCCTTCTGCTTTGCACGTAGATCTCATGAGGAAGATGGCCAGTAGGCCTTGTGTTACATATTTCCAAAGGATAAAGGAGCTTTCTGGTTGATCTGATAAACAGCACATTCCTTAGAGAACAGCAAGGGCCTGCAGGGAGCTCTTTGACATCCCTGACTGTTGGTGAGGTATTGCAGAGCAAGCTAAGGTCATTCCAGAGGTTATGTTTTGATCTTCTGTTTCTTTAGGTCAGCATTGAGTGGAGGGGATTAAGGGATTTTCAGTAGTCTGTGTGAGGGGTCCACTGCTAGCAATAGCCTCAAAAAGAATGTTTGTCATTCCTACTGCCTGCTGTGGGAAACTCACAGGATCACTGCATCAAGTGCTGAGATTTCTAGAGAGTCTTAAGCAAGAAAGAGCCTGAGGCAAGATACATCTTTCTTACCTAGCTATGACATTCCTACAGCAGATGCTGGTTTACAGCTTTTTGATGGATTTCGCCTACAATCTTAACTCTAAATTTAGGTGGAGGGAGGAGGGTGGGAAGAAAGTAAACATTTTGTCCAAAGTCTTTCTCTTGGTTTTGCTCATTTTAAATTTAATTTTTAGCTGTTTAGATCACAATACTTAGAGGAAAATTGCTTGCCTTATAATTTGCTGGTTTTATTAAGTGTTAATTGAGTAGGTCATGCATTCATATGCTTAAGTCATTTTTCTCAACCTAAATGTTAAAAAGTGACATCTAAGTGTGAGTTTGGCTTGAAGGAAATCAATGCAGTGAAAACAGGGGATTCTCTTGGGGCAAGCTGCGAGTCCCAGCTCTGGCCCTGTTGGCTTTGTGCTGCCACGTGGGTGCAGAACCTCGCGTTCCCTGTTGTGTAATTCAGCCTGTGCTGTGCTAAGGATGCACCCACACACAGTGAGGCAATGTGGCCACAGGAAGGCTGCGCTCCTCCACGTACATTAGTGGTGCTGAGAAACAAGGTTTATTAGCTGGTGTGGCTCAGGACAATACAAGTTTTTCCACTTCCAAGATCCGAACTGGCTTTTGTTTTCATAAAACAGTGTATTACACAGTCCATAGCCAAAAGGCACTAGAGGTTGAACCTTTTAACAATTCTACCAGGATTTTAAACGTACACATTTTTGTAGCTTCTGCTTTGAATATATTACCTGGTTATTTTATAGAGATATCCATGCCTGGAGGTCTTCAAGTGCTTTTAGATTATTAGCAAAATTCTCCATTATTGTATCCTTTATCTGTCATCTTCCTTCTGCTTGACTTAGATGTAATGTTTCCCAGTGGGTGACAGTACTGCAGTCAACATCAAAGTAAAGAACTCTTTGTTGTCTTTGCTCTGCACTATACTTACATATCCCAAGTATGATCAGAAATCTTCTGAATTAATTCTGCCTACCAAAGTCTGTCATTGAAGATAACAACAGTATGGCATAAAAATCTCTGAATCCCAAAAGAGAATTTTGCATTGTGAATATTTGGTGAAGAGAAAGGTTCTGATTAGGTTTTTAACATACTTCAACTTCCTGGTTTTGTATCTTGTATTACTCAAACCATCAGTTACTAACAGCTATTTGTCACAAAATCCCAGTGATATTTCAAGAAATGAATTGTATCGCTTGAAAACATAATACACCCCCAGAACAACCAAAAGGAAACAGGTTTTGTATTTTGTATTCGTATTGCAAGACACAGACAGTGGAACTCGTCTGTTTCACAGCTGGGAGGGTCATTGTTATCTTTTCATTGCTAATTGTCTTACAGAACTGATTTCTTCCATCAGGAACTTATAATAAGATAATCTAATTGTGAATAATTTTGTTCACCAGACAGTTTTCCTTAATAATCTAATCGAAGTTTCTCAGAAATTTATCACCTCAAATACATCCTATACTTGATCTCCTAGGACTTCTTCATTAGTGCTTCTTTCCTGGGTTTTTCTCTCTTACCCTTGATGATTGATCCAGAAGAATAATTTTTCACTATTTTAATGTCCTCCCATTTTGAAGACCTATCACTTTAAAGATATAATTCTCTTATTCTTATGCTTTCCAGAAGCACAAGTATTTGAAAGAATACCTGTATTTTTTTTTTAAGTTAGTAAGAATGAAGGCTAGAAGGTGTTATTAGAGGCCTATACTGCTCCCCATCACTGCAGAATATGAACATATTCCATTTAAAATAGCAAGGCCATTGTGGAGTATCCATGATCTTCAGGGTGTGTTCTGTCTCATCTTTTCACATAATTATAAATGGGAAATAAAATTAATGTAATAAATTGCTGGCTTTTGCAGATGTGCGATTATTGTGTTGGATACTTGCCTTTAGAAAAATCAGCATTGCATCTGTTGGCATGATGTGATCCAAGAATACTGTTCCATAACTGTTGTTTCCTTCCACATCTCCAAGGAAATCTGCAGGTTGTTGCTGCAGCAAACACTGCCCTTATTGCTGACCATTGCCACATCTGCTTCAGCATTGCAGCAGTGAAAGTGTGAAGTGTGGGATCAGGTCACTTGGCATTCTCAGATGGATGGATGGCACCACCTTCCCAGGCTTGCCCTCCTATTTTCTGTTTATTTTATTTTTAAATTTCCCTCTCTCTCATTATTTCAAAATTAAGCCACATGAAACCTGCCCCCAGAAATCCATCTGCTGACCAGAGCTGTTAAATCCTGGTGCCAGAGAAATTAGTCTGGCCTGACTGGACTGATTAAGTTGACCAAGGCACTTGAGACAAGCTCAAAGAGTCACAGTGGGAAAGGGAGAGAGAAACACCAATTTCTTATATGCAAGTATTAAAGGAAACCATCTGCTCCAGAATAGCCTTGGTTAGTGAACGTCTCCACGGGCAGTCTGCTAAGCGAGCAGTATCTGGAGCTTAGTGAAATTGACATTTTAAAAAGCAGTACTTGAAAAACAGAACGATCCATTTTAAATATTTTTAATCCACTCCCCCTTTGTAGTCATTTGCTTTCACCCCAGCTTCTAACAAATTATACTTTTGCCTTCTGCAGCTTTTTTTTTTTGCAAGACTGCTAAAGGGTGTATGGGACCATCCTAGCAGGAGGGCCCTACACAAGTTACTTTACCCTCAGGGTAAGAGCTATGGGCTAAAGCCCTCTTCTGTTTTCCAGCAATGGCAGCAGCACTGGACTGCTTCAACTCCAGAGTTTTTGCTGTTGCTGCTGCTTCTGTGTGCTTTGTTGGTTATGCTGTACCACTTCCACCTTTAATGTTTTTCTGTTTTTTTAGACAACAAGACAGAAATAACAATGATTTGAAAATGGAGCCAATAGCAAATGTGAAGCTGAAAGTCCCATGTCTTCTTTGGCATGTCATTACTGAAGGATCTAAGAAACATGTTTCATGTATTGTCCAGTATCTCTTATAGCATAATTTTTGCAAGTGCTAATAAATAGTATTTCCTAGCTGAAATACACACTACAGTGTGAGTAACTGTATTCTACCTAAAATTGCTCTGCAGTTTCATTTGAACATGTTCTTGACTTCCCAGGTTAAATTATGCGTCACATGAATTACCAAATGGCAAGTGCCAACTCTTAGCTCTGTTCAGATGTGCAGTCTCTGAGAAAGAGGAGAGCGAGGGTTTGTCCCTATAGTTTGTTGTTAGTGATGTTTCCTATGGCTCTTCAGAGAGTCCAATACACATCTTCATTTCAGTGAGAAAGGAATACAGTGGGGAGTATCCAGCTGAGATTTTTTATGTGATCAGTTGTAATGAGGAAACAAAGCTGGACTCACAGTCTTACCAGAATTCATCCTACACCTGAGCTTTGTATTGTCAAGTCCTCACAAAGAAAAATAGCTTCTCACCTCTTCCCCTCTTTTTCTTGTTTTTTCTTGCTACTGCATCAAAAAAAGGTGCAAAGGAAAAAGGAATGATTAGTTTTTCAATATTACATTTTATTTTTCTGTACCTGGGTGAAGTCTTTAAATAAGAATCATGAAAGCAAGATAAGGAGTGAATAGGACTTCCAGAAGAGATGTTCCAGCAACTGCTTCACTGTTTTCTTAGTTAGGAGCCCTGAGTGTAAGTCCCATCTCTCAGGAGATTTTCTACTGTAGGTAAGTGGCTTTACTTTTCTACATCTCAGCTCCTCAGTTGTATGGTTAGGCTGAAAGCATTGCCTTGCTAGAGCTTGCTGTAGTGAATACCAGCTCACCCTGTTTTCAAGGGGATATCCACTGGCTGGGAATCACTGCAGCACTGGTGCTCCTCTTTTTATCTGCTGAGAATGTTAGACTGTGGTTCTAGTAAATGCTGTTACAGATTTTACTCATTTCTTACTTCTCTAGTCAGAGACTGTGAGAAAGGGAGAGACCCGAGACCAGTGTGGTGGTTCTTTTTCAAAGAACTGATGCAAGAGCTAGCATTTTGGGCAAAGTGTGAGGGTGTTTGGGCTTTTGCTTGCTATTTCTTTTGCTCCACAGAAAATACTGCAGATTCTTTGAATGTGTGTGCACAGTGGGAGAACATGCCCAGCTGAGATCCAAACACAAATGAAACAGAATTCAGAAAGTTCAAAGTTGACACAGTCCAAGTTCTTGCTACTAGGGGGAAAAAAAGTTTCTTTACTTTTCCTTTATTAAAACAAACTAACAAAAATCCCAAACAAACAGTAAAAAACCAAAACAACTCCCACCCCACTCATCTTCCTTTTTAAATGCATGCATTTAAATCAGCACACTCCTCTTGGAGATGGAAGAGAGAGAGAGTTCTATTCCCAAAGCCTGTTTTTAATCATCAGATGATTTTTGAGAAAACCTCTGAACATTCAGCACTTGTGGTCAGTTTTCCCTGCCCAAAAAATGAGTGGTTTTTGCAGACATTCCATAAACACAGGAAGCTTTGACTGTGTCTCTAACAGATAGGGAAACAGAAAAGTAACATACACACAATATGAAGGCAAAAGCTAAACTTGCCATTATAGCTCAGAAGTCTGACTGTATAGCCAGAGCCAGATGTTTCAAACAGAATATCTCAAATCTGTAAAGTACAATTCTGACACAACCTGCCTATGTTTAGATTTCTTTTTAATTACTGATTTGACTTCCTGAAGCGTGGCACTATATTCTCTTTGAGTCTCTGGTTTTATTTTGTTTCTTTGGAGGGGTAAAAGGGACAGCATAAAGGGCTAAAAATCTGCTGTGAAGAATTCCCATAGTGTTTAGCTTCCTGATCATCTCATAACTGGTTTTAATTTTTATCTGACAAAATATTAGCCTCAGTTTTATCTGCTGCAGAAAGTTTTATCCAAGTTTTCATCCATTTCAATTTTTTTGTTTTCTAGCTGCTTACTGTTTCATTTTTCTTCTAAAGACTAGCTAGAAAGAAATTGCTGATTATCTTTTCCTGCACTATTTGTTATTTTTATATAGCCTAATTGTTGTTAGTCTCCTTTATAAAAGAAACACTTAAGTTCCTTTCCTTTCCTTTCCTTTATGATGATTTCTGTGAATAAATTGTCATTGTTGGAATAGCTGAATGCAAGGGCTTTTAATCATTCTGAATTTAGAATATGAATCAGAATAATGTCATTTTTTTTTAATTAGTATTCTTTGACAACCTTCCTAATTTTTAATTTGTTTTCTAAAATTCTCTGTTAATATGATTTCTCTCTTCATGGATCCTGTCATCGTTGTCAGCCTGTTTGTCAACAGAAACCCTGTTCCAGAAGTTTTTGCTCTGTGGAAATGTTTGATACTAAAAGAATTAATCAAATGAGACAAAACAACCTCCCAAGATTTTGAAATCTTCAGCATAGTGAAAAAGAAAATACTAAGTATCTTTCATGGTATTATATAATATTGGTGGCATTAAAATAGCCATGGAAAACAAGAAAAAAAACAGTTTTACTTTTAGTAATGTGTATTCCTCCAGATGTTTCAGATTTCCATTGCACTCTTCTGTGGTAAATTCCTCTGTGAAATGTTTAGTTACCATTTCATTAAGACAGGGCTTCTTAAATTTTGGTGTGGTATTATTTTACCCCAACTCCTCTGTGTTAACAAAGACAAGTTTAAAATATTGTATGTTCTATTGCGCTCTACAATTAAGAATTATAACATCTAAAATATTGTGTTCAGAAAAAAAATATCAATAACATATCATTATTGGGTTTATGCTGAAAGCTGTTTGTTTTGGTGAAACTCTCTATTAGCATCCCAGTTGGTTTCCAGTTAAAATCTGCTTTTGATATATCCCTGTTCCATCCTTCTGCTTTCTCAAATCAACTCAGTTTGAAACCCACAAACTCCTGTCCCATGACTAATAGACACTGATGCAGCTCCTCCCTGCAAGCTCTGCTCCCTGCTCCTTTGGGTGTGCTTTGAAACTGGTCAACAATAAGGAACAAAAGACTCCTGGCCTTCCACACTGTTTTATCAAACTTGCTGCCATGGTAGCTTTAGCACTGCCTATTTCCAACCTTAAGCCACATATGATAAGAAATACTGTGTTTCAGTAGGCAGTGTAGTCAGGTGGCAGCATAGTGCATAAGCTGGAAATGTTAAAGTGGTTCAGGTGATGTATACAAAACCTCATCTAAAAGGGAACTCTGAATCAGCTATTCTTAACTGTCAGCAACCTTGGAGAATTCCCTGCTGATAATCAAATGTCATCTGACCCCCACCAGGTAAAGGCTAAAAGTGATTTACTTTGGGCTTTTTAAAATTGAAAGCATGCAGTGTCTTTGCATCCTTTATTCTGCTGAACCATTGTTTTCAGCAGTGGTTTTGGCTAGTTCATCCATCACAAGCTTCTGTGGGAGATGTAGGCAACCCCTGTAAGGCAGGGTGCAGGTTAAATCACTTGCAGATTTCCAAAGGCAGAAATGCAGCAGTGAGACTCCCTTTTCACAGGGAGCAGCTGCTGCCCAGTGTAACAAGATGTCTGTGCCACCAGTGTCCTTTAACCCAAAAGGATTTCACCCAGTCCTGTGGTCCTGTCGTTTTGTTTATGAAGAGCTTGGGATTCTGTGGACAAAGAGTGCCCATGATGGTGTTACAGACAGATACTGGATCTTTTTCTTGAAAATTAATGGAGTTTTGTTTAGTTGGTCAAAGTTAATGGGGTTTTGTTCGGTGGTCAGTTGGTCAGTGGGATTTTTCTTTTCTGTGTGATAATTAGGCATGGATAATTAAATACAAGATTTTAGCAACTTTGTGGAAGTAAAGTACTAAAGGATCATTATGAATAACTGTTGCAGTTGTCAACATTTCTATGCTGTTCTGAGGCGATTAATATGCAGCCACAAAAATTCGTTCCAGGCAGACACTTGGCATTAAAAGATGCACTCCAGGATTTTTTTTTTTTCCTTATGCTTGAATTTAATCCGCCAGGCCATTTTTAAGTAGGAAAAAGAACTTTGTTTTTGAAAGTTGAGATTCCTGACATAGTTCTGGTTTCAGAGGGAATATTTAGGGAATGAACAAGGGCCACAGGACTCTGCCTCATATTTTGCCTCTATTCTGCCTCTCTTCATCAAACCTGTTCTGTGTTGTTATGTTCTTGTGCTCTATCACAGCCTGTGATAGGGACAGATAAAAGTGTAGTTCTAGGTTTGTTATTCCTTATTTTTCTCTTCCACTCAATAAAAACCTGTGACTGGTTATGCCTCTCAGTAGCAGCTGAGGGCTTCTTTGGGAACTTCTGGAAAATCTCATCTTGGTTATGTATTCTGTCCACAGTGACTGCTTCCTATGCCCACATCTAAAATAAATTAAGCACCCCATAATGTCCTGAAAGTTGTCGTCTTTCCCCAGTCGTCATAACTGTCTTCCAACAGACAGGCTTTCAGCTATTTCTGGAGTAAATGATTTATTGCGAAGACAGGAGAGCAAAAATTTATCTAGTCCCAATGCTCTTGCAGTCATGATTCTACTGCCAAATTTCTGCTCTTCTGGGGGAAAAAATTTAGCATTAACGTAGCAAATGTTTCATCTTGATTTAAAATAATAAAGGAAGTCAGAAGAGGAAGAAGAAGAATGTTTAGAATGTTAAAAATATACCTTTAAATTAGAGAGAGATTAAGAAAAAGAGAATTAGGAAATTTCCTTACTTATAAATTAAGAACCCCTGAATGGAGGGTTCTCTCAAAATTTTGTGAGTTGCAAAATGCTCAGCTGGGAGGGAAAATCACTCAGTGACTTTTTCATTTTTCTTTTAATCTTGAGTGTCTAGTTTTGCTTTAAAAATAAGCAGTGTGGGTTCTGTGTTGAATTCCAGTACTGAGTAACATAAACCCTGAGGATTTTTTGTAAGTTCAAACAAAAAATGTGCCATGAGGTAACAAAGAATCTACTATTCTGGGTCTGAGTTTTGCTTCATACATTGTCTGTGAACTTAAGACTATTACTTGTTAATGTTACACTGTGTTGTAAAATGGGCTTCTGCAGCCCTAAGATCTGAGAAAAAAAAAAAAATCAGTGAGGGCTCATATTTGAAACATAAAGAGGAAGAGCAATAATCCCCGTTTTTGTCAGACCCAGCATGTGCATGCTGGCTTTGTCAGAGATTGCTCAGGCTGGCCAAGACAAAGCTGGCCAGAGGCTCAGGTAGTCTCATGCCTTTTTAGTCCAAGCTTTTTGTCACCAGCTGTATTCTCTCAAACACAAGGCTCTCTTAAAAGGACATTCGGTGTGATTCTATATGGTTTCTAGTTCCAGTGATTTTAATGATACTTCATGTAATTATTTTTAAAGTTTTAGTAAAATTTTCACCCACTTCCTTTGATACTGATGCTATGTGCTGTATAGATGCCTAGAAATAAATAGGATATATCCTTGCTAACAGGAATGTAGTGGAAGACAGCAATCTTCTTAGTTGTGTACAGTTCTCACAGTGCTTCATAAATAGCAATTTTCAGCCTGTTTTCATTTTTTCACAGACTCAGAAACAGACACAAAGCAGTTAAGTTACATGGCAAAGGCATTAACTAGGAATCAGTGGTAAGCCCTCATTTAGAAGAGGATTCCTTCCATTTATTTAATCTCTACAATGTTACATGAGCTTTTATAAAACTTCTCTTTCAATTAAAAAAATTACGTAATTTTTTAGACATCCAATCCATTGAAACAATTTAGTTTGCCCTTTGTTTACTGTATTTAAATTTAAAGGACATGTTTCAAAGCTGTTATGAAATTTAGCATTGTCATTTATTGAATAAATTATTTATTTTGGGGGGAAGAAACAAAAAATGTCCCCCAACTATTTTGTTAGAATTCTTGAGAGCTTGAGGTCTTCATGCTCTGAAAGCAGTTTTTAAACAAAATAAACTTCATGCAGGAAGTAGTGAAATTTAATGTCATATAAAGTTCAAAAAGGATAAAAAGAAACTTAAAGAGCTTATTCTCAACACCAGGCTCCTATATTAATACTGAGAATTGATTCACCTCAGGTAGGAGGTGGAAGAATCCTTTCGTTTTTAAATTGTTCACTAATATTAAATATTCCATACATAGCATTTCAGACCAAGTTTTTTATTACATGTTTTTTTAACGTATGGTGCAGGAGTATATAATTTTCCCTGTATGTAGAGCACTCAACAGCCAGGACTAGATGTTTGATCTGTGCATCCATCCTGAGGCTGTGTTTTGCAGAACAGGGGAGGTTCTGTAGATACCCTGTTTAATTAGAGAAGCCAATGACCAGGTCTGCTCTGCTCCAAATTAGCAATCCCAGCTTCACCTCCACGCAGGCTGCTGAGTCAGTGTTGGGCAGTACAGAATCATGCAGAGATACTAAGCAGAATTTGGTCCTGGCAGTGCTGTAAGTGCTAATTAGAGTTTATACCTTTGGGTACTGAAGCAGCTAAACATTTTTCAGTTCTGCCACTGATTTGTCTGACACTTGCTTGGGGATTTTTACAGGGTGCTCATTATGTGATACATACATGCCCAAAGGATCTGTAAAGTGAACTGGGTAATAAGTGATGCTGTGAGAAGAAAAGTAAGCATACCAGGAAGTTCTGAATATATCATTGTCTTAAGTACAGGAATTGCAATTATACCCTGGAGTATTGTAGAAACAGGCATCTATATCTTGCTTTGCATCAAAGTAGTGTGGGGAGTGTTTAGGCTGAATAAGAAGGGCTCAGGTGAAGTGTACAATGTGCTGTAGTGATTTGAGCAGTTGTAGACAACAGAATTAAACCAGTGCTGTGCTTTTGCCAGGAAAATAACATGCAAAACAATCCGGTTTTGTGCAACAGCCCTGACAAAAACATGGTATATTGCTTTTCTAATCCAAGTTAGGGTTTAACTGCTCAGCATGTACCCCATCTTCTGACTCAGGATTTATTTCAGCAAACCAACAGATGTTAAAATGTGATTTACCTGTTAAACACTCAAATTTAAATACATTACAAAATGTTTAACAACTCACACTTTTTTCCTTATATTCACTTGTCAGGGTGCACTTACTACCTATCTGCTGTCTGTTACTGGATTTGTTAATAAAAGCAGGAGCAATGAGCAAACACTGCCAGATCTTGCCTTAAAAATCCTTCAGGCTGTTGTGGTAATAGCCAAAAACTAAAACCTGCACATAGAGAAGTTGAGCTGGCAACCTGTTAAAGATCCAAAAATTGCCTCAGTTTGAGACTTGTAGTAGTTGTCAGTTTTAACAAGGTCTTCAGAAGGAATAGCTGTTGGCATGCAGAACCCTCACTCCATCGGTGATGAAATGAGTCAGAATGTCCCACTCATGAGTCCTGCTCATCTCTGTAGCTTAGATGAATGAGTCCAGAATATCTAAATCTCACTGACTCTCAGCAGCTGTATGTTTTGAAGCCTTGGCTCTAGAGCTGTATACTAAAGAGGAGAGGTTGTGAGCAGCCTTCAGTTTCATCAGGATTTGTGTTTGATGTGTTGATGCAGCCTTTGTGTTAGAAGTCATCATCTTTCCACATAAACTGCTGAACTGAAATTGCAATTAACAAAGTAAAACTTCTGCAAAAAGGCCACGGGGGAATTGTGGCTCTGGTTAAGCTCACTGCTGCCTGCACTGGGAAGGTGTGCGGGTGATTCTTTGTTAAGTGTGCAGTCCAGCCACCGGCTTCCAGGAGCTGTCTGGCAGAGGGCTCTGCTAACAGTCCACTTGTTTGCTAAGCTTGTTGTTCCTGTAGACAAATGAATGTTAAAATAGCTCCTAATGAAACTTTAGCTCCTGGCTGGCTCCTAGGCTATTATCCAGCTGTAGCAGCTATGCCATTTGAGTGCCAGTTTTCAATTCTGCTTGATTAACAATTGCTGCAGACCATAGGAGGGTTGAGTTGGATGTTAAACACTCTGACAGGCAGAGGATTACCACTTCCAGTGGGTTTATTGTTGACACTTGCAAACTGCTGCTTTGCCACCCACTGTTACAGTGCCAGTGAGGAACTGGGAGAGGTGTGACACCAGCTTCTAGACAGATTTCAAACCAATGTAAAACCGATTGAAATTTGAAACAGATTGCAAATTTGAAATAAAGAGGCCGTTTTACCTGCCAAACGAAAAGGAGCTGTGAACTCTAATTATCTGTAATGGTCTTAATGCTTGGCACCTGCATGCTGAAATATACATGCTGTGATACACTGCATTAATTACAACGGTACCTTTGTGATGGGTGTGCAGAGACTGTTCCCTCTGCTCTTGCCCGAGGGCTGTTGTGTGGCAAGCCCATGGCAGTCTTGTGTCCAGCATCTGTGAGTGGCTTTCCCACACAAATGGAAAGCCATTAATTTTGGCATCATGGTATGTGAGGTAATTTTAACTAACTCAGTTTTTCTCTGAAGAAAAGTAGTATTCTTCACTGAATTTGTCAACTTGCTATTTCAGATACTCCCTTTGCGTCTGGTAATTTGGATCTTACGCTGGAACATAAAAAATATGCCTTCTGAGGTTTGATGAATTTACATTCAAATCAGGATTGATTCCAGGAAAACGATCTGGGAATTCATCTTTTCTGTTTCATTGGGGCAGGGAGCAGTATATAAAAGAAAATTATACAGACCCATGAGTTCTGCCCAAATAGCTTTTCATAGCAAAAATAGCATGAAGGTTAATGAGAACATCAAGTAATTTCTTTAACAATAAAAAAACATTAACTGCCAAGTAATTAGTGAAATGTTTCAGAGGAAGAAAAAGGAGCTAATGAGAGGACAGATTAGTATATATTTGTTATTCCTGTGGATTGGATTTCTTGTGTTTACTACTGCTGAATCTCATCTGTCATGCTAATAACATATCAAGTTGCAGAGATCCCAGTGATACCAAATGCATGTTTGCTGTCAGGGACAATAGCAAAGACCAAGATAAGGTTGTGGGACACATGGAGATAGATGTCAGGACAGAGTCTGCACCTGGGCTGCACTCTTCCTGAACTGGGACTGAACATTTTCACAGCTCTCTTGCTGTGGCAGCTGGTCTCAGGCTGTACAAATACAAGGTCTGAAGAGAAGGCGATAAAGTATTACTTGTTCTGCTACATGATGAATGGTTGTTTATAAGATAAGGCTGCATGCATCTTTCTTCCCTTTCTCTCCTCTCAGAAAAAAAGGCTTCTCTGGGTTTCAGTAGACAATTTTTTATTTTAAGTGTTTGTTTGTGGGTTTTGTTGTTCCCCAGTGGGTCTACTTTTGATGGCAAAAAACACCTTTGGCCAGACCTGGCAGGGTTAGCTGTTGACAAAAATTTACACTGCTTAAAGTGAGACTAAATCAGTTTGATTCTCAGGATCTTCCCTGATCCTGAGAAAGCTGAATATTCAGGTCAAATAAAAAGTCTCCTGTCTTCCAGAAATAACCTCTTTACCTTCTAGGCTTATGTAATGAATTTTCACAGTTTAATTACTTATTTTCTTGAGGTATACACACAGTTTGATTGAAACAGAACAATTCCTGAAGGTTAAGTGTAATAGTAACTTTTTTGCTGTTAGCAAATTTGCTCTTCCCAGAGCCAAAATCACGCAGTAGAAATTTCCCACTCTGGTATTTCTTTTTGGTAGAAATCTCTTAAGACTTCTGGGTAAATTCCTTAGTCATCAGTCATAGGTAGATAGGTTAATTTAGGTTGTATGAATGTGGACATATTTTCATACATCCTATCCAAATTCAGATCAATGCCTTGATGTGTGATAGTTGAGAGCCTCCACAAGACAAAAGTAAATCCTGTCAGGAGAGGAGCGCTCACATGGACAGCCCAACAGCTTCTGTTCATTCACTTACTGCAGCAGCTTTTCTTTTTTCCTTCGGGGCTGCAGGAGTTGCTGCTGCTGTATGAACTGCTGTGAACTCTAATATATGATTTCAGAACATTCCTAAAACACTTGAACTTTTCCCAGTTGCAGCCAAGAGAAGGAGAATAGCTGTCTGCCCTGATATTTCTCTACAGCATCTCTCTACTGTTATATCAAAGGGTGGACATCAGAAATGTAATCAGGTTTCTTGTTTCCTATTTTTCATTCCTGCTCTGTTCTACTATTATATTTTATTGTACCAGTAAGATCAGTTACACAAATCTGTTAGAGGTAAGCAATGGTAATTGCTCTTTGTTCTGCTGAGGACAAATCCCCAACAAATCTGCAAAGCTGAATTTCAGGACACCTTGTAGTCTTGTAGATATGGCAGCAGATGTTACAGTGATAGTGTATTTATCTATATATAGCTCAAAGCACTGGCAAATGGACTGCCTCACAAGGATGGAACTCTGCCTTTGAAGCTATTGGTCTTTTTGTTGTCCACAACTTTTTCTCAATTGTGTTCAGTAGAACTGGGTGTGATGTCATTTGGCAGAGTGTAAATCAGAGGAGATCACAAAATTTAATGCAATTTCTACACCACTCTAAGGTCATGAGTGGACTCTCACCAGAAGAATTGCTTCTTTTTGAATTTATTGATTGACAGTTCTTTTCAGTTTGGTGTTTGGGTACAGTTGATTTTAATATTTCTTTTTTTCTCCCCTCGTTGCATATTAATTGCCCTTTTCTGTTACTCTTCACCATTCTTCTTTTCTATTGCACAATACCATACACTGCATCAAAATGGACTGGGTATTCTTTTTCATGACTATTTTTCAAACACTTCTTTTAAAATAGAAGATTACTTTAGTCAGATTTAAGTGACTTGAGGCTTCACTGAGTGGGACATAAATCCAACTATATATAAATACAGATAAACAATTTTAAATGATCTATTAATCTCTTTTTGGTCTGAAACACTCTGAAGCTATAAAGAGAAAGCTATAGGAAGACATCTTACCAAGAGTGAACTTTGGGTTTTGTCTTTCTGTTACTTGGTTTTTGTAGATTTTTTTCAGAGAATGACATTAGTAACTCCTAACTACCAGCTGAAGCAAATCTGATTTTAAAAGAAAGCACAATACAGAAACTTGGGAGACGTGTTTGCTCAGCTGAAATCTAGCAAATAACAGTAGTGCAATTAGAGTGAAAGGAGTCTTAGGGAAAAAATTAAAAAAGACCTTCTCAGAGCTATTTTAAGATCTTAGGTCATGAGTTAGGTCATGTGCTTCTTAGCATTTGGTGTGGTATCTGAGTAGACCCTCGGATTACAGATCAGGGCAGGTGCAGAAGACTATGCTATAAATACTTTATTACTTAAGGAGTTCACTAACTTCTTGAAAGACAAACCAAACAGAAACACTAGTTCTGAAGAGGAAAATTATTACTATAATTTAAAGCTTAATTTTCCAACAAATCATCCCATAGTTGCTAATTACAAAAGCTAAACTGCTCTCCACCATTACCTAGGAAATGTTACAGAAAACCTTTGACAGGGTTACAGCATGTGTTAAGCATGACTGGCATGTTCTGGAGTATTTCTGTATTTGTTTGCTGCCTACTGAGCTGTGCAGAGAACTGGCCATCAGGATTCCTACCTTCTGTTTTAGGGCCTTCTCTTCCCTTATGGCTCAAGCATAGATGACCAATTTCACCAGGGGAAATTTGCTATTTTTATGCTTCTTTTAGAAATATTGTCCCTCAGTTTCTTTAGTACAAAGCTCTTGGAGATCCTTACAGGATAAAATACACTGACTGTACTAGTAAAAACTGCCTGATTTCATCAGTATTATTTTATTTGTTTTTCTAGGTGAATACAGATGTTTTCAATTTCCTATTTTTTATAATATCCTACACTCATATTGTTGGCTCCCTTTGTCCAAAAGGAACATTCCTGTTTTACAAGGGCAGCAGAGGTCTCAGAAACCTTTGAGAAATTGGTTTATATTTCATTTATATTTGCCTCTGTGTGAGGGAACACTCCACTTTTCAAATGACATACAGGCCTGTGAGTTCACTCTGACTGACCTAACTTGAATCCTTAATAGTCTTCTAGGAGGCATGTTTTATAGAACTGGCAGAACCAGTTGTTAGGTCTCATTTCCTGTATATTCCTAAAAAAAAAAAAAACCACAAAAAAACCCCCAACCCACAATCCAAAACAAAAAGAGACCTAGGAGAAGAAGAAGTAGGTAAAGCAACTCCAAAGGCATGTTCGAAGTTTTTCCAAGTGATTATGTCCACCTACCCTTTTGTCTGTTATCATAATCAACCCCCTATGACCAACCCAATCTATGCCCAAAGAGCAGAATCTCCTCAAGGCAAATTTCTGCCCATGTCAAGGGACAGGTGACATGACAGAAACATCATTATATAAACAGGTCCCAGCCTTACTCTGTACTGTATTGTCAGTAAGCCTGAATTGTGACATCACCTGCTCACAGAAGGAGTTGTGAATTTCAAAACTAGCTTTCCTTTCTTGGTGCTTTGAGTTTGCTGTCTTGATTTTCTAAAGAGCCCAATTAAATTAACAGAATTCAAAATTTATTCCCCAGAAGAAAGTGAAACTACTGCTAGGGAGTTTCTGCACCATTTATTGATGAGATGAGATGAGCCGAGCCATTGTGGTGAAAAACAAGAGGTGACAAGCAACATTAGAGAATTAGTATTATGACATAAAAACAAAGTTTGTGCTGCCTTCTTTTTTTAATAAGTAAAATTAATTTGCATACAATCTGTCTTCACATATCAATTAAAGAGGGAGAGACTATAGAAACAATTTCATTTCTAAACCTATCTTTCTTGGCCATCTGAAACAGAAGTTTCCAAGTAGTTGGAATTGTTAATGAAAGGTATAGCAAGCATGTTAACACATGTCTGTACTTTTCATATTCTCTCCAGGAGGAAAAGAAGAATTAGATCACCATCAGCCAGTTCAGCCCCATGGATACAGGTCATCCTGTTATAAACAAAGCTTATTAACTGGACATTTTAATGTAAGTGGAACCTCAAGATTTTTTTTTTTTCTCCTGTAGAGGTGATACCATCCTTCAGGGTTTTGGTTTTTTTTAACTTTGAGTTCCTTTCCTTCTGCCTGTATCTCATACTTTCTCCTGTGTCCTAGAGGCTCCCATGTCATGGCTAACATTCTTTTAGAAAACTCCAACAGGAGCTGCACAGGCATTCTTTTAAGAGCCTATCAGCACCACTCCCAAATTAGCCAGACAGCTGTTTGTTTAGTTTCGCAAGACATTTTCTTTCCCCAAAGTGAGAAGAGCTACCTCAGTGAATTCCCAGCCATGATACTCTGTTTTTTAAGGCATCTTCTGTGGCAGAGGAGTATGTTCTCCTAAACTAGGGTTAAAACATCCTGATACATTTGACAAAGCAATCAGGTTGTTGAACAATATGTAACTAGATATCTTTTAAATATTCACTATACTTACCTCAGAAAGTCCCTAATCCGTTCTAATTGACTATAGTGTAAAATCAAGGTAAGTGAAAGAGAAAAACTACACTTCAGAGGTGGTTGAGACTAAATCTGTAGACTTCTTGTGTTTTAAAACATTCTGTGGAAGTGCAATGTTTTACTCAATAATTTTTACAGTTATTGTTGTACTAGTTTGGTTATTAAACCAATGCAGTGAGAAAGGACTACAGTGAGAAATCATCTTTTCTTGAAGTAGGCATAAGGAAAGCTTCTATTTTGATAGTGGACTTTGCTCCCTAGGAGCAGTACACATGAATTCCCCATACCAAATTGTGAGTCTCTGAATTTTGTATAGTTCCTAGGTTAATTCAGATTATGGCCTTTCTGAGGGCCTGGGGACTGCAACTGTTGGTCTGAACCCTCGTCAGGGGGCTTTGCTATCTTGTAGAGCTGAAGCTTTGTGGTGCAGCTTGTTTAAGCTCTCCAGGAGCTGGCCTCCAAGGCCTGCTTTGCAAATCCAGTCCTTAACTGCCCTGGTAAGTACCACGGGCCAGAAGTGGTAGGACATTCCCTCCTCCTGCAAAGTAACATCAGTTCAGCTGATCTAGTGACAGCACCAGGGAGGAATTTCCAGCTACAAGTCATCTTGCAGACAAAGAGGCTGCCTAATTTTCTCTTTGTGCAACCCACATCCTGTGGGACTCATGCACATCCCTGTACTTTCTACACTGTACAAGGGAGCATGCATCCTGAGGACAACGTGTTGTGTCTTGCTCACTCTGCTGATGAGACCGTGAGAGACACGCTAGAAGTGAATTAAATAGGTCTTCACTTAATTATATGTAATTTTGTTAATTGTCTATCTGCTGCTGTCCCTCGCTGGCATTACGAAAGGGTGCAAGTCACCTCTGTAGCTAGATTCCCTGTCCCAGCTTTTCCTGGGCTCTGTCCCTCCAAGCTCTGGATACCCCCGGCAGGGCATGGCCCCACCACTGTTCCCGTTGAGGGTCACAGTAGCTCTCGTCCTCCTTTCCTGTTCACTCCTTGAGCGTGGTACCGAGACACGTCTCTCTGCAGGGCCAGGAGCCCCGGCCAGGTACTGCAGAGGAGAGCGGTGCACTTTGGAAGTGCACTTTTGTCTGGTCTGTAAGTTTTTCTTTCTTGTGTTATGTACAGCAAAATCTTTGCTATGGACAACTGTATCCAGCTACCTCTGGTTAGAGAAGCCGGTGGCAGCCGCTGGCACCTCTGCCCTGCCCCGGCACTGCTCTGGGGGTCAGGGTCGCACCTCAGCCCCTTCCCCTGGGTGTGGGTCCCGGCGGAAGGCCAGCCCCGCCCGGGTCTCGCCGCAAGGTCTGGGCTGTGTGCCCGGCGCTGCACTGGCCGGCGCAGCGCCCGCCGCCCCCGTTTGCTGCAGCCTGGCTGTTGAGTAGAGGTGCCCCCTCCTCCTCTCCTCCGCCGGCTGCCGGGGGAAGGTCTCCGAACGCATTCATTCCGTACGTGCATGCGATTAACCCCTTACTGCCCGGCCTGCAGCTCCCGTGCCCCTCCGCCCCGCTTTCCCCTGCCGCCTGATGCGATCGGCTCCGCCACCCTCCCGCTGTAGAACGGATTGATTGCCACGGGTGGGGGCGGCTCCAGCACGGGGCCGGTGTCACCCAGACGCCCTGCCCGCTGCGAGTAGCCTTCGCGCCCTTCTCCTCCGCTCCCCGCGCTCCGGCTTGCTGCCTTTTTTTTTTTCTTTTTTCCTCCCAGGAGTAGCAGCGAAATGTCCCGTCCTGCCTATTTGGAAATGGGAACAAATTGCTCCCCCGCCTTACCTCGCCCATCGCATCCCATATATAGTCATATCTGCGGTCAAATGGCAGGCGGCAGCGAATGGGAAGGCTGTGGCTCCCAAAAAAACCCGGGGGGCAGTGAGAGAGGGAAAGGGGTAGGGACGAAAGGAGGAGGGAGGGAGGGAGGGAAGGAAAAAAAAGCCCTTTCCAAAAAAGTATTGGATGTCTTGAGGAATGCAGTCAGCCCCCTGGGAAAGTACATATCTGTGAGGCGCTCCCTGCCCGCCGCTTGCATTCGGCCGGCGCCCCGTCCCGCACGGATCAACCCCGCCGCCCGGCAGCTCCGCTCCGCTCCCCCGGGGCCTGCGTCCGGACTCGGGGCTGTCCCGCAACTTTTCAAGTTTTTCTTTCGGAAGCAGTTCGCGCGGGGACGCGCCCTAGCCCACCGCCACCATGGATGCCATCAAGAAGAAGATGCAGATGCTGAAGCTGGACAAGGAAAACGCCTTGGACAGAGCCGAGCAAGCCGAAGCGGACAAGAAGGCAGCGGAGGAGAGAAGCAAGCAGGTCTGCACCGAGGGCCCGGGCGCAGCCAGCGCCGGGGCGCAAATCTTTCCAGACTATTCTTTTTTTTTTTTAAACCTCCTTCCCTCTTCTTCCCCCCTCACCGTACTTTGTTCTATTCCACCCCCGCCCCCCTGCAGAACTGGTTGAACTTTCCCTAAGGCAGAGCTTCAGCCTGGCAGCCGCCGGCTGGAGGTTCCCGGGGGCGCGGCAGGAGGTCCTTCCCCCTTCCCCACCATTCCAGCTGGGGAGCAGGGCCCTGGGACGGCTGCGTGGCCTCTGTGCCTTTGTCACAGGGGGACGGCTTAAAGAGGCTGCCCAGAACACTTGGTTAGCACTGGATAGATGTGCGGTGATTTGGCAAATGACGGTTAAAGCTGTGTTCGCCCACTCCAGCATCACTCAGCAGATGTGTCCGATTCTAACTGCCCTCCCGCCCTTCTCCGGACACATGCCTCACTTTTTTGTCTTTCTCCAAGCCCCGTCCTTTACACCTGGGGCTTTACTCGATTCGGGGAGGGGGACGCATTGTTCGCACGTTTCTGGGAGATCCTGAAGGGAGAAAGGAAGAGTGATTTATAAATTAATTTCACAGTTTTCTAAGCCAAGGGAGAAACATATTTGTGCGTTATATTTCCTCTTGTGCACCTAGTTAGAGGATGACATTGTGCAATTGGAAAAGCAATTGCGCGGGACGGAGGATACAAGGGACCAAGTGCTGGAAGAGCTACACAAGTCTGAGGACAGCCTCCTCTCCGCAGAGGAGAATGCTGCCAAGGTATCGTGCCCTTGCTGCAAGCAAAGAGGATCTAACTGTCTCTCCTTCTTTCTCTCTCTGTCTGTCTGTCCTTTTCTGTCTCTTCTGCACTCACACCTCTCCGTTTGCACGATCACGCTGCCTGCTGCACCTTTTCCTGCCCGCCCTCCCCTCTCCACCACTTTCCACCCATATCACAGCTGGAGGACGAGCTGGTGGCTCTACAAAAGAAGCTGAAGGCCACTGAGGATGAGCTGGACAAATACTCCGAGTCCCTTAAAGATGCACAGGAAAAGTTGGAACTGGCTGACAAAAAGGCCACAGATGTAAGTTACCCCCATCCCTTTCACAACAAGCCCGACAGAGAAACCACACACTCCCTCTGCTCAGGACAGCCTGGACTCCTACTCAGCAGCACTGCAAAGCTTTGCTGAAGGCAGAGTCCAGGCACCTCCTGAACAGGGAGGTGGGAAACACAGCACTGCCTCCCTGCATGAGGTTTGCACACTATCAGAGGTGTCTGATTGGGTTTCTGCTCACTTGATGTGTGCTTTTCATGTGTACTTGCCACTCTAGATGTGAAAGTAAAGAAATGGTGATTTATCTATTCAGGTGATGGGTAAAACAGCTCAGGCTGGAACAGCGTTGTCTTGATAGTGAAACAGAAGCAGAGACTTAATAGTGAGTAGGTGCAGGAGAGGGAGATCCAGAGGAGCAAGGGCTGCTAGTTCTGTTTTCAAGAAAGCTGTTCCTAGGTGTGCATGTGTTAGAACTGCTGGTAGATACTGGTTTGGCTCACTGGTCCCTGAGATAAAAGGTTCTCTCCTAGATTTTGCTATTGTTTTCTGCCCTTGGAAATCAGTGAAACTGCTTCACTTGTCAAAGAAAAGTTCAATCTTGTGTGACGGAAAATTGTCCGGAAGATGATACTTGCTAGTTTTGCAGTTCAGAGGACAGGGATCCTGGGAGCAAGCTGGGAGATATATATAGCTCAGCACTTTATATGGTAATAAGGCAAGAGCCTGTGCCTCTCCCAGGCCTTCATCCCACCCACCTGTCTGTTCCTGACATGCATTTAATGGATCGCATGCATGGAACCATAAGAGTACAGTCTGGGCAGTTAAGGTCTTGGTCTCTATTGCTGCTGTTGGACAATTCAATTCTCCTTCAGTAACTCTCAGGTCTGAATTACAGGATTAGATGAAACTACAGTATTTCCAAAGCAATGACCCTCCTTTTCCTATAGCTCAGCTTTAAAAGTCAACCTCAAAGCCAAAATGAAAAGGAGTTGCCACAAATGAAGCAAGCAAAGTTTTTCAGGGGGAGGAAAGATACTTTCAGAAATTAAAATGTTACAAACAACAATTTTGCATAAAAGACAATATGATTTATCTTATTTTACTTCTAAAAGGAATAAAGAAAAAGTTTAGCTTCAGAATGGCAACTAAGTTATATAGCTTTGAAAGAGAACCCAAGAACTTAACAAACAGAAGTGTTCAAAGGAACAGGGGAGAGAGATCCGTGTATAATGTGGATCAAATGTCTGCTCTGTGCAGGCTGCCATAGGAGAGGCAGCTTCCTAGCAGGACATTTATTTAGCTTGTTCAAAGGAACCGCATATAGATCCAAGGGAGATATTCCTTATATGGAAAAGTATGCAGACTATTTGGAAATAGCTTGCCTAGGATGAAGGCAGGAGAAATGCTACTAGATTCCTGTTCTGAAACTAAGGATCTTCCTAATTGATCCCCATGTCACCTGCCTCTGCTGGAAAACAGTGTTTGGAAACTAGTTGAGGGCAATTTTATTTGCAGTCTTCCCTCAGGTGGAGGGTGGGAGAGTGTCTGGCTTGTTTTCATCGAGGTAAATTCCTCATTTATTTGTATGCATGGAATACGTCTGACAGTTTAGGGATGTATTTCTTTTTTTGGCAATGCAGAGTATATTTGGGGCATTGTAGTTGACCCAGTATTTGCCTTATTAGTTTGGATAGTTCCAAGTCTTAGGAAAAGGGCAGAGGCAGGGAGGGAGTGTCGGCTCGCTAGGATGGACTCGCCTTACACTGGGACGAGAAAATCTTACCTGTCCGGTATGACTCATCTCCCAAAAGCCAGGCACATCCCCGGAGCCACCCCACCCGAGAGGGGGCAGCTGCAGCCCCCTCTCCCCTCCCCGTGTCTCAGGAGCCGGGCCGGGTGCAGCAGCATCTGGCGGGTTCCTCGATGTCATTTTATGACGCTCATAGGGGGCAGTTTGCAGGGGGAAAGGTGGGTCTTGACTCCAGGTCCGGTCCGGTCCGGTCCGCGGGACCTCGCGGGCTGTGCCGCCAGGCGGCGCTGCTGCCCCAGCGTATCCACCGGGCACGGCCGCGCTGCCGGCAGGAGCGGCACAGCCCCGGCAGGAGCGGCCCATCCCGGGCCGGACCGGCCTATCACCGGTCAGGAGTGGCCCATCCCCAGCCACGACCGGCCCAACCGCGGTCGGACCGGGCCAGGGCCGGCCCATTCACTGCCGCGACTGGCCTATCCCGATTCAGGACCGGCCGATCACCGGCCAGGACCAGCCCATCCCCAGGACGGCTGGACCATCCTCCATCCCCGCCCCGCTCCCAGCCCGGTGCCGGCAGCCCCGCCCCGGAGCGCTGCGGCGCGGGGGGACTTCCGGGGCTGCGGCGGGCGGAGGGAGGCGGCGCGGGCTGGGCGAGGTGCGGGCATGGCGGCGATGAGCTCGCTCGAGGCCGTGCGCAGGAAGATTCGCAGCCTGCAGGAGCAGGCGGACGCCGCTGAGGAGCGGGCGGGACGGCTGCAGCGGGAGGTGGACCAGGAGCGGGCGTTGCGGGAGGAGGTAGGGCCGCCCCTCGACCCGTCTTGGGCCCGGGGATTGGGGGCGCGGGTCCCGGGGCGCGGCTGCCCTGCGTGCCTCCCCGGCCGGCAGAGCGGCAGGCCGCTTCCTTCGCCGCCGTGTCCGACAAGATGGTTGTTACCTGCCGGCCGCTCCCACCGGGCTGGCCGCGGGGTCGGCCCGCAGTGCTGCATTCCCTGGCTCGGTAACCCGAGCGCTGCGTGGGCCGGGCCCAGGTGCAATTCGCAGGGAAACGGCGCTAGGTGTGCTGGCCAACAGCAAAACCCCGAGCTGGAATGAGGTTGGACTTAAGCGAGATGTTCGAGATTACTTGTTTTGTATTAGGCTATGAGCAAGGTTTTATGGGGTTTTTACCCCCACAAGTCCTAGTTCTGTTATCCCATCCAGACGAGTTCATCTGTGTGGGAAGTCAGCATGGCGACTGCTGGGAAGTACGCAGGACTGAACCTGAGACGGCCCATAGCACCTGACAACACCCCGACAGTGCGAGCGTACAGCCCCAGTCGCTGTGCAGCTGTGGTGTGTGCTGTTCATTAGAGCTGCTCGCCTAGAGGGGAAAGGAACGGTAGCCTTGGTTTTAGGCAGAGGCAGGGTCAGGTGTGAGCAGCATAGGCTTACGTAGCAGAGATGTAATTATGGGTGGCAATCACAATAAAAATACCTGATAGGGCTGTCCTTTGTCTTATCACTGACCTTTGGGAGTTACAGCAGCTGTAGCTTCATGTTTCCTGCTGTAAAATGTACAGCATTCTTTGAGGCAGTTTCAGTGTCTTCAGTGGTTGCATAAAAACAAAGCAAAAGAACAAAGCTTTTGTGTAGTTTATTACAGTTGATAAAATAATGATTATTTGATTTCCTTATAATATGGGCCTTTCTGCACATTCTGGGCAGTAAGTTCAAAGGAAGAGCCTCCTGATTACTTTCAGGTGATCTTCCTTATGGAGCAAAATATGGCTACTTGTGCTTGTGTAACTATTGCATTCTTGCAGATCACTTGGCATATCTGGTTTTTTTGGTGAAGAGCCATAAGTCACTTCATAAGGGTTTCTGTTTTTAAAAAAACTTGTTTTCTAAGCTTTGTGGAGTAAAAGACACAAATTTTTCTACTTTCAGTAACATGTATTATTCTGAACAGCATATTAAGGAATTTCTATTGGAAAGGGAAGTTTTGCTGTTAACTTTTGTGGCAGAAAGAATAGTGCTGGAGGAGTGATTACAGCCTTCTGGTGAAGCCTTCCCTTAAGAGTTCAGCTACATTGCAGTAAGGCTTAGGACCCTAAAGGTTAATGTTTGTCTCTTCCATCGAGTTGGTTTGTGTGGATGATGTGGAATTCCACAGAGTACATTTAAATGGTATTTAAGTTTTTGTGTGGAGAGATCAGTGCTGGGGTGAATAAAGGCTGAAAAAGCTGAACTCCCAGGCACACGAAGCCGTGTGCTTTTTCTGCAGTGCTGGCTACAGATGAGGGGTTTTATTGTTGCAGCTGCATTTCTGCATGCTTGAGGAGGGAGGCTTTGCGAGCTCTGCAGCAAGCGAGCTGAGGTGTGAATCTGCCCCTTCCCTCAGTGTAATGCCTTTACATGTATGGCATGTGACCAGCTAGGGTTGTTAGGTGAGGGGTTTTTTTTTCTTCCTGTGCAAGGTACAGATAGGCAAACAACAAAAATCTACAGCTGTGGCCAAAACATAGCACAGCCTCCAGCTTTTGATTGTTATACCAGATTGTTAAAAGTTTCGAGGCTGTGATTAGCAGCCATTCTCTTAAAAAAGAGTCTTCTGTTTTGAGTACATACATCTCAAGGGGCTGTAGGTAATCACTTTTTCAAAATGCATTTTTCTTCCTCCTTCTGGAAAGCAGAATTTCCTTATAATAGTGATAATTAACACCCAATGGTAACTTATCCATGTCATCGCTGGTTGTAAAAATATGTGGTGTGTAAGTGCCATGGCAGAAACGCAGGTTGTGTTTGCATGGTAGCAGTGGGAGTGCCCCAAATGTCACTGGGGGTTTTTCCTTCCTTGCCATATAAGGAGTGAAGTCCTGCTCTGCAGAAGAATAACTGGGGCCGTATAAGGCTGATTGGTAAATCCTTAGTGAGTTACTGGAGCAGGAAGTGAAAACTTGAACTTTAGTCACCCTGTGTTTTTGAAGCACATTTTATGCTCTTATCATGATGAGGAGTCTTGACATGATAATTATTAACTTGTAACATTACAAATTTCCCTAGGGTAGCCTTTATGAAAGGTCATTTTCTTTCTTAAATGTGAAAGTTCAAATTCTTACTGTTTTAAAGCCAGAAGTCCAAAACCAGAGGTTTGGAATACTACTGCGTGATTACATAGCTAAGTATTTTATATTTGGATTAATATGGATCTCTAAGGAGGAAGTCTCTTCTCCTTCTGGTTCTGTGTGTTCACTGCCAGTGCATATTAATGTTCAAAGATGTAATTGCTTCCCTGTTTATGTGTTACTTTCAGTCATTCTAGCTGAACGTTGTTACTTTTATGTCAAAGGTTGTTTTATTTGTCTGGTCTGTAAGTTAATCTTTCTTGTGTTATGTACAGCAAAATCTTTGCTATGGACAACTGTATCCAGCTACCTCTGGTTAGAGAAAAAAAGCACCAAACTGATACTTTTCATATCTACTTTTGCCAGAGGATTGGTTTTCCCCTCAACTAGACATCATTGGAAATTTGGATGTGTACTTCCTCACATATAGCAAATATATATCATATATGGTTCCACTACTAATTAAGTGCTATTCTCTGAAGTAATTAACTTTTTAGAATAGTTACCTTTCTATTTATACTTTGTGCTTAATATAGTTTTAAAAGGAAGTAAATTTAATGATGAGGTTACCACAAGAAGGCTGTTTTAGAATTTACTCTGCAGCTTAAGCAAGTCTAGGTTTGGGGCTGTAATATCTAATAGCTTGTAATGATAAGAGGCAGATTAGTTACAAATGTTGCACAGAAGGTTAAGTGAACAGGTAATTCAAGGAAGTTCTATCCTCAATCTTCCCCTAAATTTGCCTAGGGGAGAAAAAAAAAAGATGTTTTAAGGGATTGCTCCCTGTACCAGGGCCCTTGCTGGTGCTTTTTTTGTCAACTCTTGCACAGCTTGCCTGTAAACAAAACTTCTGGGTGTCTGAGCACTACTTAAATGTTCTCATACTCCCTGTGTGTCAGCTGTCTCCTTGCAAGTGCAGATCCAGGTGTGTTTTTACATGTTTACACTGAACCATTCTTATGGAACTCAAGGAAATATTGGGACAATTCTTACAAAATATGGTGAAAGGTCGTAAATAAAGGAATTGGGGTAACAGAAGAATTGAGTCATTAGCTTGTGTTGATTTGATTTTAAAAAGGGAAGGTCTGTAATTAATGTCTGCAAATACAATAACAGAAAGTATTTGGGTAATGGTGCATAATTCTTCCTGTGCAGTTCTTTCTAGTACAAATTGTACAGTCCTTGATGAGCTTCATTGAAAGCAAGCATTAATCACTTTTTTCCTCTGTTAAGCAATAACTTCACAATTCAATCATGCACTTCTCTGTGTATGGACTTTTTAGTGGATGAAGTCAGAAATTACAGAAGTGCTGTTAAATGGCACTAGCAGGTAATGGGGTAACCTTTTACAAGGGAAGATGTGTGCCTTACTATGAATTAATTTCTGTTTCTTCCTGTGCTTAGGCTGAGAGTGAAGTAGCTTCTCTGAACAGACGCATCCAGCTGGTTGAGGAAGAGTTGGATCGGGCTCAGGAGCGCTTGGCCACTGCCCTGCAGAAGCTGGAGGAGGCTGAGAAGGCTGCAGATGAGAGTGAAAGGTGGGTGAAGCCACGCCTGAATGGATTGTTATCCTTCTGACAAAGATCATAATTGCCAGGGTGTGGGTTAGGGAAATAAATTAAACCACTCCTAGGTCTCTGAATGTGTGTGATCTGTTCTTCCTTTGTGTACATGGACTTCAGTTAGAGCTTGTCTGTAGAAATGTCCCAGATATCTGGGCTTGGATTCTTTTTCAGTTGTGAATGTGAGATTTAAGTGTGATAGGTCTTATGGTGTATCGTGCCACATCCTGGGAAAACTGCTTGGCCCAGCCCAGACTTCTCTTATTGGGTGACAACTCCTTGTGGTACTCTTGTGCTGTTGGGTGATTCTTGCTTTCATTGTGGGTAGAAAATCTCACCTGGAGAGTAGCAAAGTGCTGGAAGAGGCTTTGGTTCTCCTGTTGGCAAGATTGGTATGTGAAGGGTGAGCAAAGGAAAGAGACTGATAATTCCTTCAGATTTCCAGAAGTCTGTAATGTAAGTTAGGAACTCAAGATTCGTGATTTTGGAAGATCTCTCTTCTTCCAGTTGTATTTTATACCTGTGATAGAGCCTTTTATTGTGAAAAAAACCCATACATTCTGCATGTGTATTTGTACGTTGCTAAGGATGCAGTCTGTTGAAAAGAAATGTGCCAGAGATTCACAGTGTGTTTTGAAACATTTAGGGTAATTTTGTTTCAGACATGTGCAATACACAGTGTTTCTTGTTATGATGGATTTAAATTTTGTTTTTGGAGAGCACAGAGAGCTTCTAGGGCTCTGATGTGGCAAAATCCAGGGGAATCTAGCCCATAGACATGATTCTTGTCAGTCCTGCAAGGGTTCTAACATGCTGTTGATGAGTGTAAAAGCACAGATGTTTTCAGTCTTGTTAGGGCTTTAGAAGCAGCACCCTTTGTTTACCTTTCTAGAAGATGATTTTTTCCTGCAATTTAAAATGAAAGAGAATTCTACAACTGAACTACAGTAAGAGCTGAACAAATCACACTTTTTCTTCCTTCCTAAGACGTGTTTTGTTCCTTGAACTTCTGAAATGTAAGTGCACAGGACTGAATCTGTGGTGTGAAGACTCAACCGTCTGATGTGCTTCACTCACCTGAATACCACTGTCTGAAAGTCACATACCACAAGTAGTAGAGCTGGAGATAAACTGGCAAGCCCTGAACCTTGCATTTCCTGTTTTTCACGTTTTTCAGAGGAATGAAGGTCATTGAAAATAGAGCCCAGAAGGATGAAGAGAAGATGGAAATCCAGGAGATCCAGCTTAAAGAGGCTAAGCACATTGCTGAAGAGGCTGACCGCAAGTATGAAGAGGTCAGTTCTTGAGTGCTGGTCATCTCTTTCTAAAGCCCATTAGGCTGTGCCAGTAATTTTTGTTTTTCTTTTTTGCCTTTTAAGTTCAAAAGATCACAAACACCCCTCTTCACAACTGTAGAAGGAAAATCAGGCACTCAGATCCCTCAAGGGACAAGGTGACAGGAGATCTGTGCTTAGATCTGTCACTAAAATGTTTGAGAGTATTCCCTAAGCTCTTAGGGAGAGAAATATTTTTCTGTTGCCTTTTGGTGAATGAAAGGGAGGTCTTGAAAAATGTCAGATAACTAAGTCTCAAATAAATAGTGAAGATATCCCATAATCAAAACTCATGTCTTTACCAAAAAATGAAGAGACCCAGCCCCCTGCTTTGTAGAATCTAGAAACAGGTGACACACAGCAACATAATATCCCTGATTGTCCCTTGCCTGTCCTTGTAGGTGGCTCGTAAGCTGGTGATCATTGAGAGTGACCTGGAGCGTGCTGAGGAGCGTGCTGAACTATCAGAAAGGTAAGTGTGGAACTGCCCTGATATGTATGTGAGGTGCTAGAAGAGAACTATAACTGCATGAAACGTTGGCAGCACACTGTGTGTTCAGCTCAAAGCTATGTTTTGCTCATTTATTGTAATCGTTGAAATAAATGGTCAGTGCCAGAGTAAACGTGTTCCTATGTGTGTGCGCGTGTTTTGTCACTGCATGCTGTACCTGCACACTGATTTTGTGAATGGCTTTTGTGCGTTTCATGTGTTCACTAACAGCCAAGTCCGACAGCTGGAAGAACAGTTAAGAATAATGGATCAAACCTTGAAAGCATTAATGGCTGCAGAGGATAAGGTACTGATACTAATAAACAGTTTTTAGGTTTAACTGCAACCCAAGTGTTTCAGCTTCTGTAGCCAGTTAGCTCACTCAGTAGTAACAAATAAGTCCTTGCTATGCTCTTTACTTTCCCTTTGCATCTCGCTTTGGTGGTTTTCTTTGGTCTCTTTTTTTGTTTATTGATATTTCTTTAAAACTGATCTCCTGTGCAGCCAAAAGAAGCTGAACTGTCTCACATGTAAAAGCTCTGTAAATGTTTCTGTGTAAGCAAAGAGCTGTAGATAAATTTCTGTCTGGTCATTGTCTTAATGTGCACTTGAACTGGTATTCGGCATCACAAAGAGTTGCTTTCAGTCTGTGATGGATCAGCTGCTTTTGAGGCCGTTCTTTTGCCCTGTAATTGTTTTCATTTTTCTCTATCTTTTCCCCCTATTTTCTCCTGTTTCTTTTGCTTGACTGAATCTTCCATCCTCCCCTTTCCTGCCTTACCTCCGAAATAACAGCAAATGTGCTGAGCTTGAAGAGGAGTTGAAAACTGTGACCAACAACCTGAAGTCGCTGGAGGCTCAGGCTGAGAAGGTAGGCTAGAGACTTATGTGAGAATGTGTCCCTTACATTGTCATCTGGCCTATGGGGTTTTCTTTGTATGCCAATCACTTCGCAGCATTTCTTCAGGGCTGTTGTCAATAGAGGCGTTTGGATTTACTACTCAACTCATATTTGGCTCCTATTGGAACGTAGCTTATCTTGTAGTTCCAAATAGGTCAGTATTATTTGGCCACATGTTCTGTTGAGTACTCTGACAGGATTAAGTGTTAATTATAGAATCTCCCTCAAAATGGCATTGTGTGCTAACGTTAAATTTCTCCAAAAGACATTCATCTTTAAAACTGTAGTACTAATGTCTTCTCAAAGTTCCCACCATATTGCACTGGCATGTAACTCAAGGGAAGTTTGACTCTTGTAATAAACCATACTACCACAGCCTTCCAAGTGGAATTAATTTTGTTTTACCTATAACAATTTCTTGTGTACAGATAATCTGTTACAAGAGTTTGAAATGTGAAGTTTTTTTGGTATATTTACCCATGTAATACCAGTGATCCTCTTTCTAATTACAGTACTCACAGAAAGAAGACAAGTATGAAGAGGAGATTAAAGTTCTGACTGACAAACTGAAGGAGGTAAAATTAGAGCTATTCTTTGCAACCTATCTTCCAGTGCACCTTTGATTCTTTTAGTATAAACAGTACTTTGATGCTGTAAGGATGAACATACCATTTTGGAAACAGTTTAATGTTAAATATCTCCCCTATAAATTAGTTTATATTAGCCTTATTATTTGCCTGCTCGCACTGTACTTTTTTCCTCATTTGAATTATTTCTCTTCTACTCCTAAGTACTGTGTGTTTCCTAAAGTAGTCTGTGTTTGTCCTGACTTCAGGCTGAGACCCGTGCTGAGTTTGCTGAGCGGTCGGTAACCAAGCTGGAGAAGAGCATTGATGACCTAGAAGGTATGGGGGGCTGTTTTTCCACTTACTTTGGGAATACATATCTCTTATTCTTCTCTTGTGTGAGGACTTTTGTTGGTTTTTTTTCAATACCCAATTCTACTGGGCTGACTTGTCCTGCTTCTATAAATGGGTCTGCCTAAAGAGTAGACAAAACATTTTCTGAATTAAATATATTGATAACTTAAATGCTTCAGGTGAACAGTGTTTTGCTCTTGCCTGTTACTTTTTCTCTTATGTTCTCAAGACTCCTTCCATTTTTTTTTGCTTTATACTCTTCTATTTGGAATTATATGAATGCTACAGGGTAAATGATCAGATGACAAGTGTTATTATCATCTTAGTAAAGAGCTGATGAAGAGTTGCATCATGTTTGCAATAGTTAGGAATGTAGCAAGCTAACCTAATTTATTACTGCAATAAGTGTGGGTCAGGGCAGGCTTTTTGTGACATAGACCAGTTGTTGGTTTTTGGTAAAGCTAATAGATTGTATACATAATCAGAAGGACAGCTTATTCAACTTCAGAGGGTTTGTTTGTATGGTTTTGATAAATCTATCAGAACTGCAGCAGAGTAGTAGAATGTGCTTTCTACCTCTGGAGAAAACAATGCAGTAGGACTTTGTAATTTGAAGTTATATGGAGTTTGCTATTTAGATGTATTACACTAAGTGTAGGATTTGAAGAAGCTAAATTGTGTGGCGTGGCAGGCTGGATTCTGCATGAAGGTGATGAAATGCCTAAGTAGCTGCTGAAAATTTGTGGTCCCTGACTCAGGAAGGAAGCAGAGAAGAAAGATAAGTGTTTAGAAGGAACAAAAATTGCTGTAAGAAGTTGAGTTTGACATCACACAAACCAGAGTGGTTTAAAAAAAAAAAAAATGGTAGAAAATGGTAACATCCTCCTTGAGCCCCATTTTTTGATCTTTTCTCCCTAGCTCCTGTGTCCCCTCTTAATTAAAACAAAAAAGCATTAAAACAAAAATCCAGGGCAGTGAAACATGGATTTTTGCTTCTTTTGTACTTTCTTTTCTTTGTTTTCTGTATATCACAGGTTGCCCTGTTGGCAGTGCAGTTAATGAACTTGTTGTCTGGAGCTGTTCGCTATTTTCTTTCTTTTATTCTTCTCTAATTTTGTTTCATTTGGTCTGTCACAACACTTCTTTCTGTGCACTCTTCCCATTTCCTACGGCTTCTGGATGGTATCCCCTGCCACTACCTTCACCTTCCATCCCATGATCCTGCTCCATTTCCTTGCACACCTCTGCCTTTCCTGGGGGAACATCAGATGAGCTCTATGCTCAGAAACTGAAGTACAAAGCCATCAGTGAGGAGCTGGACCACGCTCTCAATGATATGACTTCCATGTAAATGTCTTCCCAGCTTGTGCCCGCTCCTGCTCCCCTGCCCTCACTGATTGCGCGGTACCGGCCTTGTGAAGTGATGCTCCCTGTGTAGTGGGAGATGCTTTCCTTTAGAGAGAATAGGTGTACAAAATACCATGAACAGTTGCTTTACCCTGGCAAAGTGTGGGTGAGTGTTGTGCCAAGCCTGGTAAATACTCATGGTGATTTTGTAAGCTTGTGGTTACTTTTTTATTTTGTGTCTGCAATCCTTGTGTCTTGTGGTTGCCCTTTGTTTGTAGCTCTGTGTTTATCCTTTCAGTTCACCTCTGTTCAAACATTATCTACCAGACCCATCATGTTTGTTTTACCAAAGAAAATTGCTGTGGTACATGTTGCATTCAGAGTGTATGCCTTTGCCTGCTGTCACAGTTTTTGCTCTGGCAAAGTTCCTGCAAAAATGTCAGAGAAATTTAGATTTAGCTGTGTTCTCTATCAATGACAGTAGAAAGTGTTTATCTAAATTTTCATAACTGCTCTGAAAATTTCAGCTTTTATCACTGAATTACATATGTGGAAGTGGATTTAAAATACCTTGTCATTTAAACCCATAAAGGGGACAATTGAATTGTAGGATTCTTCTGCGTATTTTCTGGAGAGCAGTAGTGATTTTATTTGCATACACCAAAAATATGGTAATACCAACTTTAGTCATAAGGAGAAAAATAAAGAGTGGCAGGAAAGTGGGAGAGTCAACAGCTGTAAGGTGTGACTTGTAGGTACAGTGTTTGACATAAAGTGAATCTTGTTCCGCGGACTCTGAACAGAGGTCAGCTGTGCTACCTTCACCTTCCCATGCATGAACACTGCAGCTGACATGGGAGAGGGGAAGAGCTGTGGCTCTCAAGTGCTTAGGAGGTGCAGTGTTTAGTCCCAGCATTCCCTTTCGGAAGCCCAGGCATGCTTTCAACAAGTATAAGGTTTGCTTAGAGCTTGAAACGTATTTTGTGTTCACCCCTATTTTTAAATGGTTTTCTTCATGTATTTTTGTCCCTGTGTGTGTTCATTACTTTTCTCCTTCTCTCTAGAAACATTTTAGTAGAGATTTCATATTGCCTGCTTTGTATGCTTTGATTTTTTTGTTTTTAAATTCCTCCCCAGCATATGGTTTTGCTTAGTGGCTTATCAAGCAAATGGGTTTCTTTTTTTCCTCCTCTCTATACAGAGATTACAGTATTTCTCCAATTTGGGGTATTTCTAAGTGGAAAACAGACTTAAAATTGTACTCTACTGGTACATGAGGACATGACTGTATCATTCCAGCCCCAGCATGGTGTGCTGTTTCTCTAGCATATTCATCTCAGCATGCTGGGCTCTGCTGTGCCATTGCTGCTTTTTTGAAAGTCTTTACTGCACCTTTTTTCATTTTCTACTTTATCTCACTTTTTCTTTTCATGCAGATAATTTTCTTTGCTTCAGTTCTCCAAAGACATCTTCATCGGGTTGGATAAAACATCTTTCCAAGCTTTGGATGTTTCATGGGTTCATTGTCCTGTCTTCTAGCTTAGTTGACTCTTCCTCTATCACCTGTCTCAGAACATGCTCTGTTTGTGCTCTGCTGTACAGAAGTTACATTTCTCAATGTAAAATAAATATCCCAGCTGTATCCCTTTTGCTATTCCTTTGCCTTTTATTTATTTAAATAACTATTTAAGTTATTAATAAAATTTATGCTTTTATGCCATTAGGGATTTCATTTTTTGGTGTTTTCATTTTTTAGCTGAAAACACTTTTGTCTGAATGTTGACAATGTCAAGCCAGTAAGTGCAATGTGTGAAAACTGACTGGTTATTATCTTTGTCATTTTATCTGCAGCAGAGTTTGAGAAGAACTAAGAGATGTAGTAGGAATGTTTCCAGTTGTTATTGTTAGGACAGAATTTGCAAGGACACTACTTCCTTGGGGTCACTTGGTCGTGGGAGCATGGCTGAGAGAGCAGTTACATCCTTGATGTAACCAGATCCTTCACTTTAAAGCCTGAAATATTTTCCTAGCTTTATACTGGAGACTTCTTATCTTTTTTTAAATGTGTTTATTCATTAACTTATATATTTGAGACAGATTTAAAGAGGCAGCATTAAAAACTTTAAATTCTTTTTTTCACCCAAAAATAATCCTTGAAATGTCTTTCAAAAAAAGTTTTCCCTCTTTCACACCTCAGTTATTCAGCAAAGATGATGCTTGCTAACATTTTGGGGGTTTTACAGTATATTTTTCTTGAGTGGCATGATAATATTGGAAGTTCATCGAGGAGGTTTCAGTAGCTTTCCACTTGTGCTTAGTTTAGACTTGTGAGTTTGAATTGCAGACTCATGAGAAGTGTTTCAAAGCTGGAGTAGGAAAATTCTTGTGATTATACTGTTAATGAAATTACTGTGCTGCAAAGTGGAACATCATGGATTTCAGGTTTCAGCTGATTTGTCACTGTCTGATGAAGGATGAAACATTAAATACTGACATCTTGTGCTCTTTTTGTATTGTTATTTGCAACTAGGGAGTTTATTGCCTTATTTTAACTTTATTTACGTCACAGTGAAAGAAGTTATTTTCCAGTTCACATGAAAGCGAAAACCAGATTGATTTCTGGTGATGCTGTAACTCTATATATTGCTAAAGTTCCTAAGTCACCAAAGCTAAATAAATTCATTATACTATAGCTCAACTGTAGTTTTTAACTTTCAGAGTAATGTAAATGTCTCTTTCTTGTTCAGCTTCAGGATTATTCAACAGTGCAGTCTAAACTAGATTTTCTCCCCTCCTCAAAACTTGTTTTCCAAATAAGGCTTGTGAATGGATGCATGCCCTTCCTGGCCTGCCATCCTTGGGTAAATTTGGCATATCCCAATTTTCTACCTATGGCACATCCTCATGTTGCTGGCTGGGGGAGAATGCCAAAATACAGGATACATATCAGCAATCACAGATAGTTCAAGTAATAAAGTTCAGTAACTTACTCCTCCTCAACTTATGTACAGTAAGTGGCTGTGTGTGAAGGGTAACCAGCCAGAATGGGATATGTAAAAGTTAACCAAATGTAACAGGATGAGCATTTGTAAAATGACTGAGCTAATAACATCACAAATGCAAGAGTTAGGGGGATTGTGGTAAACTGTAACTTGTCATCTGAGCCAGAGTAAAATATGCTACAGCAACTCCAGCTTCTTAATCTATTTTATTTTGGTTTTTTGTCCACTGAATTCCATGCAATACTGGTGTTTCTTAAGTAAACAAAAAAAGCAAAATCCATTGTAGGAACCTGTCAGTTTTTAACAGTGATTTTAAACATCACTATTAAAATTTTGCCTTTTTTGTCAGTCATACATGATCAGCTCTGCACTGAAGGATGACAGATTGCTGGACAGAGTGCTGGAAAAGAGCAGTGCAATGTAGATCCCCAGGTAGCTGCATGCAGAATTCCTGGCTGGTCCTGCTGCACTGATCTTCACTCCAGGGAGCTGTTGTGGTTCAGCACTCTTGTCACACTCAGTTGTGATATTGTACCTACCATGTCTGGCTGTTCTTGTGCCTGCAGCTTCTTCCCAAGATTGCAGGGCTGGTTCTGGGCTCTGCTGGGCAGAGGCTGAGCTTTGCTGACTCTACACAGAGCCAGAACTCCCTGCTTGGCTGCTGGGGCTCCTGCAAAGCCAGCCTCTGCCTCTGGAGCAGATGGACACATGGCCCATGGGAAATCAAGGACTCACTTGGGAAGTGCTTTCCCTGCTTTACTGGGGGATTTAGTTGTTTTGAAAGTTGAGAAATACTGTAAATCTCTGCCTCAGTCAGAGAGGAGATTTCTGTGATGATGGTAAGAGTAAGTTCACATGATTCATTTTTGAGTAACAAGTACATACACTTTGCTAGACAGAGTGAAATTTTAGTTACTCTAAGGCTTTGATTTTTTTCCACATATATGTGACATTATCATGATGAGAGGGACAAGATCCATTTGTTACTGGTGCAGGATCAGAGCTGTGAAATGTGCCCTGGCTTTACTGAGCTGGCTGTGGGAGTTTAGGCTAGGGAGGAAGCTGGGAGGAGTCGCTCACCGTACAAGCATGTCCTGCAGACCAGCTCACTGCACAGCTTTGCCTTTACTGTGTCCAGTGCCTGCAGGGGAAGAGGATTCCTGTGGAAGCTGTTAGGCAGCTTGTGGAAAAGAGTCAGAAACAGTCATTTCCTGCAGGGGAATAATCTGGGATCAAGAGGTCAGGAGTGCAGTTAGGCTATTGAGAAGAGCATGGACAATTTGAGAACACAAGATAGTCAAAAGCCATTGTGGAACATTTTTTTCACTCTGCAGAGCAACTCTCACTAAATGTGCTGTCACAACATGGCTGTGGCTGTTCTGTGTCAACATGAATTGTCCTCTCTGTTTGCTGTTTTTGAGCAAGGTGTTCATCCTTCCTTTTCATTTTCACCAAATGTGAGTCTGTTTTCTTACAAAGTAAGACTTGGGAACTTAAAGGTATCAAAATGTGTTGATTCCAGTAACACCAGTAATATTTACCTATCAAAAATAACATTTTTGATGGGTAAACAATTCCAGTAATATTTAACTATCTAAAGTAACATTTCAGCCCATCAGACTTCCTAGGAAAAGAGTATGGGCTGAGTCAGACCTAGTGGTAGTTGCCTACTAGCATCTCTCCTGCTGTTACTTATGCTGGCTGTGGTGCAATTGCTTTCTCTCTACTGGCAGATGAGGTTCCACCACACCTTGAATACTTTGCCAAGAAAAATGGCACTCAGAGAACAGATTTTTCATACACTGTACATAAGACTAAAGCAAGACTCAGTACTTCTAGGAATATAGCTGCAGTTCTTCCATTTCTATTCCAGTTTGTGTCTCACAGCTGTTCCCCACAACAGGATTGTTAGCCAGTTCTTGATATGGTACAATAGCTGTTCCTTGGAGTAGCTATTACTAGAGTTCTAGAAACAGAGGTAAAATGTTTCTCTCTATGTTACTGAACTGTCTGTCATGTGACCAGTTTCTTTAGTAACTCTTATTTAACTGTTTTCTCTGTCTAATCTGTCTTCATTCTGCCTCTTTTTTCTCTTCTAACCTGCTTGCTGCCTGTACAGACCAACTCTACCAGCAACTTGAGCAAAACAGTCGCCTAACTAATGAACTAAAGCTGGCATTGAATGAGGATTAAACTTTAGTGTGACTATATTGTTAACTTGTTTGAAAACACCTTCTTCTAAATTTCCTTTAAGAATGAATCATTAATTGTAGAAATAAGCAAGAAACTTAGAAATTGATTTTTTTTTTTAGCTGTTGATTCTGTGGTAAATTAATGAAAGAAATTCTCTTGGGAAAATATGGAAATGCTTCTTCTGTATGAGGCTTTTCATTATGTGTTTGCACACGTGTTTTGGAGGAGCACTAAGCTCTTCTGCTGTGCAGTAGCTTCTTTCCACTTAAATAAAGAGCTACAGCATTTTACTAACAGTATTCAAAAAGTAACTGCCTGCATTGCAGAAAGGCACTCAGTTTATCCAACAACATGAATTGGTTCTAAGATTTTTACCACAGTAAGAGAAAAGTATTCACTAGAATCTGTATTTCTTAATTTTGAAACCAACTTAAAGGATTCATACAGCTGTTTTGTCTGGAGACTTTGATGTGATAATTTTGCCTTACTATGAATTTGGCTTGTATTTGACATTTAAAAAAAAAAGAATGGGAGCTCCATCTGACAATACCCAATCAGTTTAAAGGTATGCTTGCATAGTATGAAATTACTATTACTGGATCCTGGTGGGATGCACCACCAGAACATTATGCTTATTTATTGTATTAACTATGTGTGTTAAGTGATTGTCCTATAAAAGTGTGCATGCAACATAAGGCTACTAACTTTGAGTTTATTTATTTTCTAGAAGAAATAAATTTCTTAAAGGTTACTTTACTGAAAACTATAATAATTTTAATTTTTTTGTTCTTTGTGTTTTTGAATCCTATGAAACTTTTAATTCTGTATTGGCAAAGAACTTCTTTTCTTTCTTGTCTATTTTAAAAAAAGAAAGAAAAAGCCATTTATTGTCTCACATACCTATAAGCAAAGAGCTTCCAGAACAGTGTGTCTCTGTTGGCAGTGCATTTTCTTAACAAATGCAGCTGTGAACAGTTCTAAACTTGCATTACTTGCTGTTTGTTTTATTAATTTGGAATTCTCTCTAGTTGTGTTATCTGGAAACATTGGTATTTATGAGCATGCACATTTCTTAACTTTCTAAACCCTCTGAGAGCAATGATGATTGCATGCCTTCATGTTTTGAAAATCGGTGCCTCCAAAGAACTGCTATTCATGTTTTAATTTTCTAATCCCACAACAGAGAAAGTGGCGCATGCCAAAGAAGAAAACCTTAGTATGCATCAGATGCTGGATCAAACTTTACTGGAGTTAAACAACATGTGAAAACCTTCTTAGCGGCAACCACACTATTTGTTTTATTCTTTTTACACCTGCTTGCCGTGAAGCCCCATAAACATGTTTTTATTTTAGTTTCACCACAGTCACAAGAACATCTGCTAAATTATCAAGCAGGGGTCAGGGAAACACCAAAATGGGCAAGCCATATGCGGGTTAAGCGACATGACATTATGGTTTAAACGTGCCATTTCCCAACAAAAATGTTACCTACACTTTGTAGAGAGTTCAGCAATTTGGTATGCTTAGTCTTTGAAGAATCCTGGCTGTGGCAGAAAGTGTCCCACCTCAAGTGCCAACTACAGTTTTTACACAAGAAGAATGGTTCATGTTCCAGAGAGATCAGGTGGAAATGGTGCTATTTTGAACAAAAGGTTCTACTTGAAGTCTTTTGTTTGATATCAGACAAGTCAGGAGTTGTCCAGCACAGTAATTTATTTTTATCAGGACTTGACTGATCTGTGAGAATTTGGACTTTCTGTGCCTTTTAATTCAGTAAAACGAAGATATATAAGCAATGGAGACAAGTGAAGGCTTCTGAAGGTTTTAAATTGTATTCTTGCAACTCAATACAGAAGTGTAGGTCAGCATTTCACCTTGAGTTTTCATTCGATTGTATTTTTCATGTTGAAATGAAAGATTCAATAAATTCAGGACAAAACATTAATTTGGAAGAGATTGTGTTAAAATGTATTTTATTTGTGGGGATTTGGGGTAGGGGAGGAATTTTTAAACTGATATTTGCCTCACTTTTTTCACACTTTCTTTGAGCAGTCTTAAAAGTATACCTGTATGTAAACATTGTATAATGATATGAAATAAAATGCACATTTTAGGACATTTTTTAAATTTTGTTTTCCTGTGGTTTGTTTTTCATCACATCAGTTTCCTGTGCATGCCTGTGTAAACTCTGCGTGTGTGCAGTGTCTCTCATTGTGTGAAACACTGTTAACACACTGCCTCTGAGTCTGTTCTGTGTTGTTGGGCCAAGCTAGGGAAATGTGGTGGTTTGGACAGATGTGAGCTGTAGCTGCTCAGAGGGGCCCTTTGAGGGCCATATTGCAGGAGCCAGGCCCTGTCACTTGCCTGCATGCCCAGGTTTGTGCAGGGTGCAATTATCCCCTAGCAGATGGTACAGCTTTCCAGAATTACTCATCACTGACCAAAATGTTTTTGGTAAGACCATTGCAGAACTCCCATAGACCTCTTTGGGAAATGAGTGCTCTTGGAAACACTACCATCTGTTTGTATATCTTACCTGGTAATATCTGCTAATTTACTTCAATACAGTGATAAACCTTTGAAAAGCATGTGTTGTATTCATAAGAGATACTTCCACTCAGCTTTTCACTACTGGTTGCTAATTTCTACATGTGCATGTGTCTTTATTTGAATTGTGAGGTCTGTCAATGGGCAGCTTCAGGACTTGAAAAATAATTTTTTATTCCTTCTTTTTCTGTAGTATATTGCTGAAAGCTGATGCTGTCCATCATTCTAGCAGCAAGAAACTTGGTTGGAGACAGGTACAGATAACCTTCCACATCACCAAAGAATTTCCATTAGTGGGCCCTTAGCAAGCAACTGAAAACAGATGATTTTATCAGCCACTGGTGTAAGCTGGTAAAGGGGTAAAGTAATACAAAATAACTCCAGTTAAGTGGGAGTCAGAGAGGGAAGGTGTACTGGTATGAGCCTGGCTTTTTTTGATTGTGTTTTAAAGGGAGGAACTTGCTAACATTACAAGCTTTTGTGTGGTTTATTGGCTGCTGCCAAGTCATCCTAAATGGAAAGGATGAAATCCTGGCTTCATGTTTCTCTTGTGTTTTTGGGGAGAAAAATACATGTTACAAGGCTCCTGCAAGGCCTTAGCTTGTACTGGAGACTGACATAAAATTCCAATCACGTAGTGCTGAGGTAAGTTACTCTAATCTCTTGCTCCTTCCTTGCTTAGCACAAGGGGGAAGTGTCAGGTAGTTGAACTCTAGGAGTCCAAGTCCCCCAGCACGTGTGGCTTCCTCTGGTGCTGCTGGAGTCAGGAGGGCTTCCCATAATGAAGTACTGTGCTGGGAATTGTTTGTGGAGTAGGGCCCAGGGCCACCCAGAGAGTCAGAGGCTGTGCAGGAGTAGAACAGAGGAGCTCTTGGCACTGGGCTGCAAGTCTTACACAGCTGAGTGTGCTGCCAGCCCCACTGGATTGCTGTTATGGTCCCTTGGTATGTGCTTGAGTCCTAAACAGTGTGTCTGAGTGAGGTCAGACCCATTGTTTGCTGCTTAAAATTGCTTTTCAGGAGACCACAAACAGCTTTGTGGTTTGGGGAATCTGAGTTCAGCTCTGTGTGTGTAAGGGTATGAGAAGGCTGTGGTTTTCATATCTTTTAATGGTATCATGTCACCATTAATAGGGCAAGCATGTGCAAGCAAGGAGATAAGAATTAATCTGAAAAAAGTCTGTTTGCAGAGTAGGCTTCCCCAAAGTGCACTGTTGCAGATGGATCCATAAAGCTTCGTAATAGGTAAGTAAAGCTTTCCAGTTTCAAGGAGAGCTGAATGGAGCTGTGAATGTGATGTTGATGAATTTCACCAATGGCTTTTTTGCTGACTAGCAACAGACACATAAATACACATAAGAGTATATTTGCTGGAGCAAGAAAATTGTTTTTACCATATCTCATAAGCTGCTACTCCTCATGGGTTCTTTGGATACAGTGTCTAATCAGACAAAATTCAGTGAAGCTACAAAGCACTGGCTTGTAAAAAGAAGTAAGCTGATTTAACCCCATTCTAGCAAATTTGCAGCTACTTTGCTGTTTTAACTAAAAAATCGTTAAATCACAGAACCCTGCATCATTCAGCATTCCTCAAGATGTATGTCCTGGTTTGGAGTGTTACTCACCCTTTCTTTTAATGCAAAAACACATTTGGCAGTTTGAAATATATCCTAATTGTGCAGCCATGCTCTGTAATTGTCTGGTTTGGTTTTTGAGCTGACCTGTCTCAATGAAATGAGTGGTTCTGAGAGCACCAGAACTGGCAAAACCTGCCTTCTTGCAGATTCATATCTCATGGTTGGCTGTAAACTTGGAATTAATTATTTTCCAGGTATGGAGACATTTGTGTTGTCTCCTGCTCCCTCTTGGGCTATCTCTGACACTGAATAATGTACAAGGCCTGTTGCAGGGTGTGCTTTCCTTCCATCACAACCCTCAGAGGCATGTTCTATCTTAATGGTTCCTTGTGTTCACACAACTTGCAGAAATGTATTTTATCTTCTAGAGTTCTGTTTGGTCAATGAGTTCAATCAAGAGTTATTGAGTGGGTGAGAGATAAGAAAGAACAGGAACTTAGATTAGGAAACAAAGCTAAAGCAGTAGGTTGCACCCATAGAGCACTGCCTCTCAGCTCTGGATCTGTAAGGTGTCGTGTATTAAATGCTACTCAAAATCTGGGTTGTCAAACTTCACTGTACTGTTAATATCACAGGAATATCTATTACACCAGGCTGTCACTGACTGCTGTAATGTTTGTTAGTGACAGAAAAAGAAGAGAGTGATTAGCCAACTAATTTTTAAAATGGGGGATGAAAATACTTTGCATGACTCAGCATATAGAAAAACAGAGTACTTTTTCCTTCAAGTGTTCCTCTGGGTGGGCTTCTTTTAATAATAAAACAGGAACATCAGTGAAAAATTAAGTGGGAATTGCAGCAAAAAGGTCAAAGCAGAGGAAACAAGGATAATGCTTTTTATCTTCATGGAGGATTTTTTGAAAATGCACACAGGAATAGCTCTTTTAATAGAGGGAAGCTGTACAACTTACTGTCTTCAGTGTGTGTTGTGTTCTTTCCAAGGTACAGAGAATCTGTACAAGTTTGCATAATCTTCTTGGCTTCAGTTACAAACCCATCTAGTTTTCTGTAAGTCAGAGCCTTGCCAATTTGTAAGCTGCAGCTGAGAATTGCATAAATGCAGGATGCCCCTCAATGCCAACAGCTTAGTTGAGCAATCTAGATAGGCCAGATGGAAACAATGGGAAACAGAAGCAGACAGAAGTCTTACAGACACATGGAACCCCATCACTACTTTCCATTTGTTATTTCCTGACTCTTAATGCACCAAAATAAAAGGACTTTCTATAGTATTTTGGATTTGAGTATTGTGGACCTTAAGGACACCACAGCACTGGCTTCTTCCTGTTTCTTTGCTGGTGTGAGGAATAGCTGGGTAAAGATTAAACAGCATCTTTTTCATTAAAAAAAATAAAGCAAAGACACACAAAACACCAAGTCCTGCAGACCCAGCTGCACCTGCCAATACCACATGTCATAACACACTGACATGCAGGGTTGTGAGAACATTTCTCTATTCTTCACATCAGGACTATATGGATCCTGGGTGTGAAGGGTTGATAGATGTTTGAGGCCATGATCCAGCAAAGTGTTTTCAATGCCTTCTATTCCAGGGCCTGACTATGATCTGCTTCTTGGGATTGTTCTGTTCTTTGATGTATTTTCATTCTTTTCCCTGAGACACAAGGAGAAATGTGGAGGAAGAATCCATGTGGTCTGTCACAGCCAAAGCTCATGGCAAACAGTGTTTCCTTGGCTAAAACCTGCAAAGTGCTGCACCTAGTGATAGTTGGCTGTGCCACTGAGGAAAATTATGCAGGTCTGTTGTTTCTACAGTACATTTTGTGAAAGAATAATCAGCGTGTTGCAACTGCAAAGCTCTGGTAAATTTTTTGACTTGGGACACGTTGGTATTGGTATTAACATGGAGATCTGTGTGAGTTTCCAGTTTAAAAATAGAGCATTTCTTTGCAGGCCCAACTGAGTTTCTTATGTTTTTCTTGACACGAATATTACTTGGAGAAATAGCCTGGGAAAATGCTTCAGAATCTTTCCTGGGTTATGTTTTTTTGCAGCCAGCAAGGATGACCCTGCCAGACTTCTTTCTATTTAATCTGGATTGCTGTGCTACTTCCTTGTTTTTTATTGTACACATGTAGACCATGAAATAGGATAAAAGGGTGATGTAATTTCTGCAGGCTGTCCAGAAAAAAAAAAATCTGGAACATGAAATAGGTGAGAAAATAGGAAGGGAAACAAGAAGATAGAATTGCACATGGGGGCCAAAGGCCAACTGGGAGGGCATAGAGAACATGGAGATGATCTACAGAGGGATGAATCCTCCCTTCTAAATGCTGCTGTGTTATGCTTTGTCCTGCTCCTACAGCCTCCACATGTCTGTGCAGCCACCACATTCCTTTGCCACAGGGGAAGATGTTTGGCAAGGTCTAGGTAACAGGAATTCTTTGTCAACCTCGTCTGGGTTTAAAATATGCAAGAACTTTTTCTGTAAAAATCCTTTCATTGGTTCATGCCGCACTGGCAGAATCTGGGTAAAATTTCTCTATGCTAGGACTTCATTATCAATTATCTTTAACCAGGAAATTTTAACATTAAAAAAAAAATCAAACCCACCATTTTTTGCTGCTTGTCAGCAGGTAGCAAACATGCAGCACATGTGTGTGTGCTTTTATTACATCCACATGCTGCTTTATCTGAGAGCAAGGCATTTCCAGGAAATTAACAACTGCTGGGAAAGATTGTAGATGCAAGGGACAGCTCAACTAACGACCCAAACTGGCTGTTAGTCCATGGGAGGTGCTCAGTGCTGAGACTTACTGTCATAAATTGGAATGAAAAGCACATGAGCTAATGTGTCTGTGTGCAGGAGATACAGACATTATTGCCATTTTGAGCAATCAAGTTATTGACTCCTCCCTCTGCATCTCCTTCAGTTTATGTGCTGCCAGCAGTAGGAACACTACAGCTGCCAAAAGGACTGATAGGAAGGGTTTACTCTAGATCCATTATATTTAGGAATCACAGGCTATTAACAGTTTGGATTTAATTAAAGAAAAATGGTAAAATCCAAGTTTAAATTGAGTGCAGATTATGTAGGGATTTGTGCCATTTCAGCTAAGTTGTTTTAAAGATTATTTTACCAAACCACCCAGGTGCATGCACAGCTTTGGCCATACGCACATATGGAGTATATACAGCTAAGGCCTGCCTGTTTGCCTAAGCCTTAGTCAAACAAACAGTTCCATTAGAGCAGAGTCTCAGTGTTGCAGAATGAGCTTTAATAGCCATTGCACAATGAAAAGTTCTCTCTTGTGTCAAAGCTGCTGGATCTTTAGCTGCTGTGACATTTGATATGTAGGTTTAAAGACCAAATAGCTGCCCACAATGAGCAGTGCAATGTTATATTTCAATTTCTAAGGAGAAAGATGGTGTTCAGAGGTGCTGAGCAGTTCTTTTTGATCTGAATAGGACACCTACATACTGTGTTAAAGGTGTGAGGTGGCAGGAATCCCTTTTCAAACTACTTTAAACCCAGAAAGCCCTAATATCTGGTTTCTTAGCTCCTCTTTTGCCCAAGTCTGTTTTGCCTGTGGATCAATAATGAAGGCATTACTCTCTAGCATCAGGTGTGTCACTTCTCAATTATACATGTATTTCTCAGACAACATGGGGATTTAGCTTTGCTTCTATTTTATTTTCCTGGCTGAGAATTTAGAAGAACACAACAGCCCACATAAAAATTATTTTACTCACACCTGTTGGTTAAATTTGCCAGACACTAAGTCGAGTGGGAACTTGTTAGCTTTCATTGCAGCACTTGGAAAAAATGTCGTCATCCACTAAGGAGAGCACAGCCTCCCCTCCAGCACCAGCACACCTTGAGCTTGGTTCTCCTCTGATGGATGTGTCCTTATCTTGCTTGCCTTCACACTGCAGATTGCTTTAATTGGTGATGAAAGGATGGAAAGAACCCAAGCTGAGTGGCAGACATTGGGATGAGTGTGCAGGTAGTGAAACTGTTCTACTGAGTAATGTTAATCACACAAAGGCATAACTATAAGTTAAGTGTGTGATGTACATTGCTATACACCAGAAACTACCAGTAGCATCTAAAACAAGGAAATGGTCCTGGTTTTGTTCAAGGTAAAAGAAATAAATGACAGTATTTCCAATTCAAGCAGTTGATCAGTTATTCCAAGTCACAAGAGAGATGAACTGTCTTATACTTAGGGCATATTAGAGAAGTCACTCATTCCAGGCAGTTGTCTTCCCTCAGTAGTAAAGTTTTTAAAATTTTCTTAGTTGTTTCCCACAGCCCTGCTTGCAAAGGTAGAAAAGAAATACCCACTTCAGTTTTTGCAAATGTGCTATTGCAGTGTAAACCTGTGCAAATGTCATTAACTTGATGGAAACTGTATGGAAAGGGAATAAAGTAAAATCCCTGCTTACTAATTTGTGCAGCATATAGTAATTAGACATCTTTAGAGGGGCTCTTTTGAAATATATCTGAGTTGGGGAAGAAAAGTATGAAGCAAAGGAATGGAGTTTGTAGTATGCATGGACTCACTCCCATAAGAATATGCAAGCCCAGTGCCAAATGCCTCCACCCAAATACCCGAGACGTTACTAATTTGATAAGAGTCCTTTTCCTGTTTTTTACTAGCCTGTGCAGTTTCTCAAGCTATCTGCACTCTGTTCCCACGAAGAGCAATTTTAGTGGCACGGAGCATGTCTGCAAAGCAAAATGAAGGTGTAGTTGCAGCACAGGTAGGTGAAAGCACAGGAGAATGGATGGTCAGAGCAGTGAACGTGTGGCAAATGGGCTGGCAACCAGCCTGCACATATAGCTGGGGGAGTATTGGGCATAAACTGCAGAAAGCCTTGTGCTTATGGCAGTAGGTATCAGTAAAAATACGTGCTGGGGCTTCCAATAATGTTGAATGGCTTGGGAAAACTGCTAGACAAGGTACTGAGCAGGATCCAGAGTGTTCTGTCTAGAAGAATAGATAAATACAGTAAATGCAAATCAGGAGTGTATTCTTCAGACAGTGTATACCTGAAGATTCACACAGAAAATCTGGAACCACGTTTTTCCTCCTGCTGCTGTATCTGTCCAAGCAAATGTGCCTGTTGACTTTCTTCCTGACTTGTAGACACCTGCTGTGGAGGTGGCACTTGGTGCTGGCACTTCAGGATGGCTGAATGCAGTTGCCTGGCCCACTTCTCTCACCAGTAAGTGTCAGGCTGTCAAAGTCCTCACAGCCACATCTTTGACTCACAGACTCTGGGACATGTTCATTTCATTAAGCTTTGTATTTTGGGGAGAAAAGGTGGAAAGAGAGGTAATTTACCACCCAGTTGTGAGGAGCTTCTTCTAGAGCACACCAGCAAGCTTTCCCAAGTGCCTGCACATGTAATTCTATCTGTGGGCATATGAGCCTCACAATACCTTGTTAATGTGTTTAATCTTTCAGGTGTTTTACACCTTCCGTGGCTCTTCGTTTTGAAACAATGTGCTTGAGTCTGAAAAGATACTACTGGAAAAGTCAAACTCTCTGATGCTGTGTGGTGCCTCTGGCAGCCTGAGTGGTGATGCACACCATCATTTTCCATGGTGACTTGTACCTCTGCCCAGTAAGTGGGAGAAAAGCTGGAGAGGGTAAAAAGGTCATACAGACCAAGTGAATTCTAATGATAAATGTGAATACATCCTCAAGCACAAAATTGTTCAGTCCTCTCTGTGCTGTTTTCTATCAGAAGAGGTTGTTACCTGGAGAATAACTTCAGGAAAAACAAAAAAAATTCTGCATGTTTTCTTTTCTTTGGAGGGAGAGTATGTATGGTGGTTTTCTCTTTTTTACACTGATGTATTTCACAAATGTTCCTTCACTACATACTTTCAGCTGGGGAAAATTATTTTTCCTCTGCGTCCAAAAAAAGTTTCAAGTAGACCCTGAATTAAAACTATGAGAAAATCACCACTGCAAAACTGGAATTTCAAAACTAATGTTTTTGCAAAGAAGAAAAATAAGTGTGTGTGCCCTTTGGCTGATCTGTAACCACAGCATGGTCTTTTCAACATTCCTTTTCTTAGCATGCAAAATATTTTCCCAACTCCCATCTTGTTTTTTTAGGAACTGTGTCAGACTGCATGCAGCTTTTGAAACTAAGGCAGTAACAGCGTGGCACTATAAAACTTGCATATTCTATTTCATTGAAAGTATATAATGGCCAGATGATATATCCTGAGTACACAGGAAAATGAAGTGAATTAAGCAGAATTGATGATAAACATCTTGATCTCACTGTCTGAAGACCCACTGCTTTTAATCCTGCTCTTTCTCTTGGTTCTCTTGTAAGATATCTTACATTAAAGATTTGTTCCTGACTGATGTTTCTCAGCTGACCTATGACCTTATGGAAGAAGCCCCAAACCAACCCAAACAACTCAGGGAAGATTTAAATCTTAAACTCGAGCTGTGAGTATGCCCTTATTTCTGTACCTTTAGGGGATGGTGCCTGGGGTTGTGGCTGGGTCTGGCTGTGCCGGCACAGAATGTTACAGGTGCAGATGGGTAGGGCAGCTCTGTTACTGCAGTGCTGCATACACTGCGATCTTGCAGCTCTTACCTTCCCTGATCAATAATAATACTCTGAGAACTGCTATACTGACCAAGACCAAACAAAAAAAACGCATGTGGGTGAGGAGACTGTAATAACTGAGTTCAGTAACTCTGTGACAACCAAGGAAGCTCCCACGGCAGTGGAACTCCCTTTGCTAGCAGCTGGTTAAATGGGTGAGAGTTTTTACTGCCATCTACTGTGCAAAGGCTTCAAGCTAGAGGGAAATAAACATTCTGTCTCTTGGTTCTCAAATAAACGAAATTGCTCCTGAAAAGAGAAAGAAAGCAGAGCTTGATTTCTCTCTACATCTAATATTCCCTTTATTTATCTTCTTTTCTAATTCAGAAAGAATTTGGATCTTTTATTTCTTTCCTGTGCTGAGACTAGAAACATCAGGTAACAATCAAGGTAATCGTTATCCCTTCACTCTTTGCATTTTCCATCAACATAAATGTTCCACATACCTATGTATACATAGATGATATTTTTAATTGCTGTTTTCTTCATTTTACCTAGTACAAATATAAATTACAGTCCTTTTTGACAACTTTAGCCCTTGTCTGTTAATTATATTCCATTAGATTCAACACTTTTAGATCCAGAAATCTTTACAGAATTTAGTCTTCAGTTATTGCAATCCAGTTGGAATAATGGGAATCCATTGGATTAATGGACCATTTAGGTGTTTCACAATAAATCCAAAAAAGAAAACAAAGGAACTTCCTTACACTACTACTTTCTTCATTTTAAAAAGCTCTTTCCTACACATTGATCCTGCAAGCTTCAGTCTGGGTCTGTGGCAGTTACAAATGGTATTTAACAATCTGAAAGAGCAGAGATGGGCTCATGATTTCAGGTCTGACCAGCCCTTTATCAGGGGAATACTAATATACTAATCACTTGTTTTCTGTCTTTCAAACCTTACATGTTGTTTGTTAAAAACTACCCATTTTTTCAATGGAAGGGCTACATTCAGGGACATGTCACTGCAGAGTTTGTCAGTGAACTAGAAAGCTAGATGAGATCATCATAGCAAAAAATAATGTGATCAAAGTCCAGATCTAAAGTAGGAACAGCCATAATAAAATCTGCTATTATTGCTGAGACATCAGAATCCACAAAAGCATTTGCAGAAATGGAGAAGGACTCATGGAAGCGATGAAGTTGCTTTCAAAATTCCTGATTTTTGGGAAATGTTGTTGAAGCCTCACAATTTGCAAATGCCTGATGTTTCCCCAAACTGGTGACCATCAGCAGCAGAGTGAGCATATTGCACCTTTTGCTGGTGGGCCCCAGCATTGCAGAACAGCACAAGAGCTGCTGCCCACCTTCCTGTGGCTCCCCAGCTCCCATCACCACAGTGTTATGAAAAGCCAGCGAGAGCTGTAGCATGCAATTGAAAAGCAAAATAACTGGGAAGATGCACCAGCACTTTGTTTGAAGATCTTGTATTATTGAGCATTTGGTGTTTGTCTCAGAGGCTCTAAAACCTTAAGGGATTCTTGATGGTGAGACTCCAGAACTGGCTCCAAGTGGAGGTGAGGGAGCACAGCTCTGCATTGCTGAGAGACCCATTGTCTCACACCATTCTTTATCATCTGGATAAGGCATATCTCAACACAAATCCAGCAAGGATAGCCTGGCCAGGAGGCAGAGCAGGGGAAAAATCAGCTGGTTTAGTACTAAACCAACCATGTGGGGATTTTTCCACCATGCCAGAGGGGTCTCCAGGTTGACTTTTCTGATTGTGTTACATAAAGAAGATGGATTACAGCTGAGACTCTGTGCCTATACTTCTGAGTCACTAATGGACAGGAATGGAAGAAAAACATTGTCTTCTTTGTTAAATTAGAATTGGATCAGCCTAGTGCTTGCTGTCCTCATTTTCTATTGCTATCAGGAGAAAAAGAGTAGAAAATCCTCAAAGCATTGTAAGCCTGATACCTCACTTCAAAGTTAGCAAACCCAGCAGTTTGGAGGAAGATGAAACAGATAACAATAGGCCAAGTTGTGCTACTGGACTTAGCACAAAGCTCTGCATTAAGGCAATCAGAGAAAAATGGCAAGCTCTGTTTCTGGCCCATTCGAAAGTGTGATGTCAAAGAGTGTTCATGCTGAGCAGGTTAATGTAAGAATGCAGAGAATCCTGCTGCAAAATGCTTCCAGAGACAGTTTAACACTGTGAAAATGAGTTACAAGAAAGTAAATACATCATCTTGTACCAGTTGGGTATGAAGTTGTACTGTGATAAGCAATGGAGTTTTATTGAGAAAATACTAATGAGCAATAAATGCCTGCAGTGAAAATGGTAGCATCTGGTCTGCATTTCACTTCACACATGAAAGCTATTTGGCCTGACTTGCTGCCAAATCCTACCATTTTTGGGATCATCAGACATGAAGAAGATTGAAATTCCCTAGGTTAGCATCTCACAGGAGTGAGCCATACTTGTAAGCAGAAGTGGGGAGTCTGTCCTTTTAGAACTCTGCATATGCCAGCTGTGCCATCCACACTCTTCTAGGCTGAAACCTGACACCACAGCCAGCACAGGAAGATTCAGTATTGTAAGTAATTCCCGACAAACCTAGTTTGGTCATCTTGCAGTTAAGAGGTGGGTGTTAGCCTAGCTTGCTGTGCTTCTGACTGACATACATTTAGCAGCAGGCTTTTTTCATTTGATTCTGCAAACATTTGCTGAGGAGCACAGAGTTAAGAAATTATTTGGCTTCAAGTATTCTTCACCTTCTCTATCTTTTTCTTATGCATCAGAGCAAGGAAAGTGTTGGTTAATACCGAGTTATTTTGTCAGAGCCACACTGGTGCTGATAAGAGTTACAACCTCACCTCCATCAGGAGGAAGAGTGAGTGGTGCTGAGCCTGCTGGGGGCTCTGGGCATTCCAGTTACTTGGCAGAGAGAACTTGTGCTTCAAAAACCTTTATTTTCAAAAAGTCTTTGGGGAGGATTCACAGGGATTTGGCTCATTTTGCCAAATACCACCTGTAACTGCACGTGGACACAGCTGGTGGCTTTTGTGGTTAACTAAAGGAACCAGCTCTAAGTCCCCTGTACTTGGCACTGGTGAGGCCACCTCTCAAGTGCAGTGTCCAGTTCTGTGCCCTTCAAGACAAGAACACCCTGAGGTGCTGCAGTGGGTCCAAAGAAGGACAGTGGAGATGGGGAAAGGTCTGGAGCACAAGTCTGATGAGATGAGGGAGCTGGGGATGTTTAGCCTGGAGAAAAGGAGATTCTGGGGAGACTTTACTGTTCTCTAGAACTCCCTACACCAGGAGGGTGTAGCCAGGTGGGGGTCGGACTTTACTGCCACACACCAAGTGACAGGATGAGAGGACAGTCTTAAACTACGCCAGGGGAGGTTTAGGATGGGTGTTAGGAAGAATTTCTTCACTGAAAGAGTGACATTGGAATGGGCTGACCAGGGAGGCGCTGGGAGTCACCGACTCTGGCCGCGTTCAAGGCAAGGCCGGACGTTGCCCTTGGTGCCGCAGTCCAGTGATGAGGTGGTGCTCGGCCACAGGCTGGGCTCGCTGACCTCAGCGGTCTTTTCCAACCTGATTGTTCCCGTGATTCCATTTCTCGCCCTGGCCGGCCAGTCGTGCCGAGCCCCGGGGAAGTGGCCCGAGTGCCGGGTGTCCCGCTGGCGGAGCGAGCCCGTGGTTTACCCCGGTTTGCAGCCCGTGGCGAACGCGGGCGAGCCGCGCTGCCCTGCGCCAGCCCGCTGCAGGCCCCGCCGGAGCCCGTCCCAACGCTGCGGCCGCGCCGCTCCGTGAGGCGGCGGCGCTC
>VWZV01008161.1:899855-966853 GCA_013397155.1 Irena cyanogastra | reverse complement strand
GGGCGGCGGGACCGGGGCGCGGCCCTGGGGCTGGGGGCTGGCGCTGGGGCTGGCGCTGGGGGTTCGGGCGGCGCCGGAGGGAGGCGAGTCTGAGAGCGGGCGGGAGGAGAAGCCGCCGTCCCCGCGGGGCTTCGGCGCGGCCGTGGAGAGGAGCAGGGACCTGGTGCGGAGGATCAAGGTGCTGAGCGGGGACACCGCTGGAGGCAGTCGGTGCTGGCGCGGCTTAGGCCAGCTTGATACAGCGTGTGTGAACGTGTGGCACAGTATGGGGTGTCTTGAGAACCGGGGGGGCTTTAAGGCTATAGACAGGAGAGGCAAGAGCCATACGAGGGCACTTGGTTCAGCCTGGAGGAGAGGAGACAGAGGGGAGACCTCAGTGCGGGCGGCAGCTTCCTCATGAGGGGAAGCGGAGGGGCAGGCACTGATCTCTGATCTCTGCCTTCTGTGACTAGGGAATAGCAGGAAGTTATGTCGGGAGAAGTTTAGTTGTACATTAGGAGAAGTTTTTTACTTAGAGGGTGGTCAGGCACTGAACAGGCTCCCCAGGTAAGTGGTCGCGGCTCGCAAGCCTGACAGAGCTCAAGGAGCGTTTGAGCATCGCTCTCAGGCACAGCGTGGGATTCTTGGAGTTCTCCTGTGCAAGGCCAGGAGTTGGCCTCTGAGATCCTTGTGGGTCCCTTCCAACTCAGCATATTCTGTGATTCTGTTTGAAAAACACGTTGTAGTTACTTTGAAAATCCAGCTGAAGCTTTTTTATAACCTTGCCTGCCAGTAGGTGATGCAGTTTGCCGGTTGCACATTAACTGTCGTGTTTTGTTTCTTTTGCATGTTCCGTTCAGTAATTTAATGTAATTATTAAAGCAAAAATAATACCTTGCTATTCTTAGGTATGTTTTTCCCAATAGCTGAGTTAAAATGTCAGCTTTGCAAAAGCAGTCTGTACCAGTTCAACCAAACTGGTACATAACAAAATTTCAACTATAATTTGACAACAATATGCAGGTTTATTTGTAGGGGTTTTGTAGCTTTTTCAGCTCAAGGGCTTGGGAGGAGGTGTTTTTTAATTGTAAAGTTCCTTCTAAATGTCTTCTGTCCTTTTTTTGGCAGGATGAAGCAGGAATCCCAGGTATATTAGTTGGTGTTTCTGTAGATGGAAAGGAAGTCTGGTCAGAAGGTTAGTATGTGGGAGTAGTCATTGTGCATACTGTCAAGAACTTATGAACATTTTAAAAATGAACCATTCAGACAAGCTAATCAGACTGGGATTTTGTTTACTTGATATCCGATCTCCAGACAGTAGCCAGAAATGGGTGTTTAGGGAGTATCAAATCACACCTTCCTTGGTAAACTTCAATCATTTCCAGGAATTGATAATTTGTTAACTTCCTGAATATGCTAGTATGTCTTAACAGTTAGATTGGAGAACCTTTTTTCCATTAATTTTTCAGATTAGCCTTTGAATGTACTCTGGGCATAGAGCTGTACAGTGTTCTGGAAGCACTGTGTGCAGGAGGTAAAGAACTGTTCTCCCCACAGGAACTTCCTTTGTAGTCAGAGGAATAAGGTGACCTGTCTCCTGTTAGTGGGCTGAGCTGTAGTTTTACTGGGAAGGTACTGGGATTTAACAGGTGTTATCCTTTCAGAAATTGCAATTGATTTTTCTGGTTATACAGTTTGGTTTTGAGTCTGTTAGTACTTCTCATATCATGTAGACATTTGATGTTTAAAAAAACCCCATCAAAATGTGTATCTATTATCAGAAACATTTTCATGAGTTTCAAAACACCCAGTTCTGGGTAGTTTGGGTGTCCTCCTCCCTTCTCCATGGGGGGCAAAGTTGGAACAGGTGTAAATTGCATGTATTCTGTGACCACAGTACTGAACCTGTTTTCTTGCTGATGGGAATGGTGTGAGGTTTGGAAGGTGTTTTCACTGGGGGGAACATCAGCTGCATTAACAAGTTGCTACTAAGTTGTTTAGCAACTATATAAGAGAAGGGGTCTTGGGCAAGTGGCATGTCATCTGTTTTATTTCTTGTTCTTTGTCGAGGTTTGGGGTTTTTCCCTGAGCAGTTCATTGTTAGATTACAGTTTTATATAGACAGAAGTGTGTTGCTTGCAGGCCTTTCTTGTACTGAAAACTGCAAATATGTCATTGCTGGATTTTCTTGCTTTTATGCTGCAGCATCACTTGCACGTTCTTCAAACCTCGCTCAAACTGAAGACTAGTTTGGCAGCTTGATAATGCTTTATAAATTCCAGTTCTTGCCACCAGACTTGTGGCTTGGTTACATAGGAAAACACTGTTACAGAGACTGTTGAGCTGTATTTTAATTGAAGTCATGCTGAGGGATGTTGAAACATAGTAACACCTCAGTTTTGTGAAACCTCACAGCTTAGGTAATTGGTCAGAATTTGTGAGTGATTTCCTCTCTCAGTTTCTGTATTGATAAAATTACTGCTTCAGCCATTAATTCAGAACAATAACAGGAGTGTTTATGACTGTTGGTCAATTATTTTACGGTCTAGATTTTGGTCTCTTTGGTTTTTCTACACTGAATATTTGACCTCAGGAGTGTAAATTTTGGCTTAATCTTTAATCTCATTTATCATTATGTTTGTTGTAGTCTTAATCAGCAACTTGAGATGCCACTGTCTAATCCAATGGGCTCTGATCAACTGCTACTACTACAGCAAAATGTTATTAACTGAATTGAAGCCGGAGCTGGGGTAGTCCAATGCTTCGTATCCCAGTTTAGCTGAAGGAAAAATATTTTAAAGAGCCAGTAAATTTAATTCATTGCATATAATTAATTCAGCATGTCTCTGTGCAAAGGACTTAGCAGAGTGTGTTTATTTCCTTAAAGGTTTGGGCTATGCTGATGTGGAAAACCGTGTGGTGTGTAAGCCAGAGACCATCATGCGCATCGCCAGCATCAGCAAGTGTCTCACAATGATGGCTGTTGCTAAACTGTGGGAAGAGGGGAAACTGGATTTAGATGCTCCAGTGCAGAAATACGTCCCTGAATTTCCTGAAAAGGTCTACGAGGGTGAAAAGGTATGTAATTGTTTATTGGTAAGAGTTTTATTAAATTTTTGTTCCTGTCACTACATAGCTATCTGTGTACAGGTGCCTGATCTGGACCTATTCCTTCAAAGTAATTTAGACAAGTACTGATGTTTCTTGCTCAAAAAAGCATATTTGGACCTTCACTTTTATAGCAAGTGTGTAGTGTCCACATATATACATTTTTTAATACTGTGTTGCACCTTTGTCTGTTCTTTGTCATGTTGAATTTTACTTTTTTGGTGATTTATTGTTTGTCTTTTAATGAAGAGAGCTCACACTATCCTGTCTACCTAGGTCACCATTACCACAAGACTCTTAGTTTCACACTTGAGTGGGATTCGTCACTATGAAAAAGATATTACAAAAGTAAAAGAAGAAAAGGAAAAGGCAAACAGAGCACTTAAGCTAACAAAATCCCATCAGGATAAAGAACAAAAAGCAAAAGAAGGTAAAGGTGAAAACACTGATTGTGTCAAACAGAAGAAAGAACATGATTGTGAGACAAAGAGCCGAAATTCAAAGCCTGGCAGGAATGACAAGGAGTTTGAACAGGAAGAGTATTACTTGAAGGAAAAATTTGAAAGTGTGATTGAATCACTGAAAATATTTAAAAATGATCCCTTATTCTTTAAACCAGGTGAGTTTCTATTAATGTAGACCAAAATATGATTTTCTGGTGAGAGTTTTGTTTCAAATAGTTTTACATGTAAGTAGAGTCCAGCGAAGAGTGTTTGTGTGGGCGTTTTGGTTTCCCTCCCTTTTTTTTTCCTTCATGTGCCTCATTAAAAGCTCAACAGAGAAGTATTTGGTCTGTTCTGCACAAACCGTCTAGTCATGTAATATTTATGTATAAGACTTTTTTCCTGAGAGTAGTAAGTAATGCAGTAAGTGCTCTGAAAGACACCAGTTAGTGGATTTATAAATGCTAAAGCAGAAGATAAATCTGGTAACAAATTTGTATCTACAAAGTATTTTCTAAGCTGATACCAACTTGATGTAGTCTAGGTCTTCTAGATATGAATCAAAAGCAAAAAATTTTAGTGAGGCACTAAATCAGACCTAAAAAAATCTACAAAAAACCCCATAGAATCACAAAATTGCTGAAGTAATTTGGTTTTGGGATTATTTAAATTAGGTCTAGAGAGGACATTGAGGAACTTCAGGTATAAGTGTTAAACTAGTTAAGTTAAGGTATATTATATGCATTGCTGATAAACAGTAAATAATGTGCATTTAAGGAGAGAGGGGTAGAAAGAGGGAGAAGTTACACACTCACCATCTTGGAGAGCTCTAGGAACCACTTCAAGTAAGAGATCTATTTCAACTGTAGGCACTTTAGCAGTTGCTCAATACATAAATATTTCATAGAAGGCATTAGCATGAGGATGAGATTTTTTAAAAATGAAACATTGTTTTGTAAATAAATTCTAGTGTCTTAAATAATACGCATTCTTGTGTTCATATAATCTTTTGGGATATTCTAGAACTAGAAACACTGTGCTAAAAGTGATGAATACCTTTGAAAAATATGAGTACTGCTGTTGTTTTCCCTTCTCCAGGGTATGGACACACAGGTCACATTAGCTGAGCATCTTTTAAGCAGTAATTTTATGGCTTGTGTCAGCTTTCCAAATCCAGACATCCTTTATGACCTGATGTGGTAAATCTCCTGGAAAGGATGTTGAATGTCAGCGTTGACATCTTGGCATGAAACCTGACTGTACACAGAGATCTCTGGAAGATTTTAGTGCTGTCCTCTTAGCAGGATCTGTGTCTCCTAGGCCTAGGATCAACAATGGTTTATTATTAATTACTATATATAGTTTTATTTGCACATATGATTCCATTTAAGTATCATGCAATTAATGTGGGGTTTTTTCCCTTTCTCACTGTGTTTCTTCAAGGTAGTCAGTTCTTGTACTCAACGTATGGCTTTACTCTCTTAAGTGCTGTTGTAGAGAGAGCTTCAGGACAAAAATTTACAGATTATATGCTGAAAATGTTTCGTGATTTGGATATGCTGTCAACTGTCCTAGATGACAATGAAGCAATGATATATAACAGAGCAAGGTAAACAGGGGTGGTATTCTTAATTTTTCCACAACAACTGTTGCCCTTTCTATTTATATTAAGACAGCTGAATTAAGAATGTGTGATTTTTCTTTTCCCAGACATTTGAATGAAGTGTTGTATGTTACCTCAACATTACTCATGTAGCTGTTCCCATGCCATGGTATAGGTTCTGTAATTGGCACGTAAAATGACAGGTTAAGAAATAAGTATTTCTTGTTCTGAGTGTGACTATGGGAGGTGAGGGGAGTAATAGGGGTGACTTTAAAGTTTACATTTACTTTGGGTACAAGTAAGCAGATAAATGCAAATAAAATAAGGAGTAACTAGGAGATTATGTTGGAATATATAATTACCTCAGTTTGCTTCATATACTGGCATTTAAAGGGTTCCATGGAACTGTAATAGTCTCACAGTAACACCAGGTTTTCATTAATCAAATTTCAGTATGAATCTTGACCAGCATTAAAATTGTTTAACACCAATTGATTTTTAAAATTAATTTAACATAGGGAAGAAAAAAACAACCACCCCCCACTCCTACAAAAACAAAACAAATGACACCAACAAAACAACAAGCTGAGAGAAATTTATGTAACTGGATAATCCATTCCAATATAGTGGATCAGGCTACGGTTTCATGTCTTATTTTATCAACTTTCCTGTCTGGGCTCAGAAATTGATTAATGACTCCCCTGTTAAATTTTGGTGTGGGACAAAAATTCTGTTGAATGACAAAGTAGGTTATAGTAACAGTCTCATGAAAATGAGACTCAGACTTTTTAGAAGTTCGGCTTCTAAAATGCTCTCAAAGGATGATGAACATGTTGAAGCTGAGGTTTATACTAAGTACAAGTATATATCGAAAGTGTGTGCATGCACAGCTTTACTGCTCCATTCTAAGATGATTTGTGCTGGTGTTTAGTTTGCTTGCAAAATTTCAGAGGCTCTCTGCCTGTAGGCTCAGAGGCTCATCTGGATGATAGTGATGTTCTCACAAATTATCAACCTTATACAGTCAAGGTTTTTTAGAACATGTGTATGTTCATCTTTTTATAAACTGAAATATGGGAGGGATCAAAGAATTGGGACAGATGCTGTTCTGGGAGTCTTTTTATAGGTACTTACTGTTAAGCAAAACTGAGATGCTGATGGGTTTGCTTCCACAAAGTGGGGCTTGATGCCTCAAAAGAGAATGTATTGACGCATTGAGGTTTGTTTAATGGTTTGGTTATACTATATTTATCTAATAGGAAAATGCTTAAAAATCCATGTTCTAGATCTTTTAGAGGTTTAATTCAATGTCTTTGTAACAGGATTTTTTTGTGATCAAAAAACTCATTTTGGGGACAAGATACTAAATCACTGTCAGAGCTGATGGTAGTCTTGCATCTTGGACCATTCATCATTCTTCCTTTGTTTCAACCTCTGACTTCCAGTGTTATAAGTTATTCAGAAGTTTGCTAAAAAGCTTTCCAATACAAATGCAATCTTGGTAGGGCTTTTTCTTTTCATAACTCTCCAAGTAGTACATGGACCTTATTTGGTCTAAAGACCAAAGGTTGAAATTCCTTGGGTTATGTATTTATTCAACAAGTCCTTTACATATGTTGTATGAAATTAATCAAGTCATGATTGGACAACTTCTTTCAAAAGCATAATTTGTTCTGCACTTCTGTTGTGTTGTTCCTGATAGTTCATTCTGCAGCTCTGGTTGGCAATTTCTCAGTTTGTGCTATGCAAGACTTCAATGCTCCTTGCTTTGTTGTAGAGTATGGCATCCCTAATGGGTCAGTGGGGGGAAATCAGGCATAAATGGAAACTACTGTCTGAGAGCAGTCACCCAAGCCTCAGTTGTAGAATTCCTTGTTCTTTAAAACACTTCATATCTAGTACAGGGGTGTAAGAAAAAATTTGTGTTGGCTGATCTATTTATCTCTGTCACATCTCTTATTTGTATATTGTCTTTATTCTCTGTATATCCTAAGATTAAGCAGAAGGATCAGTACTTTTATTGAAATTAAGCTTCTAACCCGAGAAGTCACCTTAATTTTTGTTTTTCTGTCTGAATTACTTGTTGATTTTTCTGCAATAAATATATACTTTTAAATGTATTTTAAAAACCTTCTAAATGTTCATGAGAACAGGCTAATACATGCTCAGTTTGCTCTTTTAAGGTAGGGCAGCTTAAAATCATTGTGCATACTATATGAGAATGACAAGTTGAATTTTCTTGAATTTTAGGTGTTATATTTACAACAAAAAGGGACGGCTGGTAAATGCACCATATGTGGACAACTCTTACAAGTGGGCTGGTGGTGGCTTCCTGTCATCAGTAGGTGACCTCCTGAAATTTGGAAATGCCTTGTTGTACAGTTACCAAACTGGACAATTTAAAAATAGCAATGGCAAACTTCTTCCAGGGTACCTCAAGCCAAGCACAGTTGCAATGATGTGGACTCCAGTGCCAAAAACAGAAGTGTCGTGGGACAGGGATGGTAAATACGCCATGGCTTGGGCTGTGGTAGAGAAAAACCAACAGTATGGCTGCTGCAGACAGCAGAGACACTACGCATCTCATACCGGGGGCGCTGTGGGGGCCAGCAGTGTCCTCCTCATTCTGCCTGAAGAGCTGGACCCTGAAGTTGCGGGCACTTGGCCAGTGGCACCCCCGAGAGGAGTCATTGTCACTATTATCTGTAATATGCAATCGGTTTCACTCAACAGCACTGCCTTAAAGATTGCGAGGGAATTCGATAAAGAAAAACGGGCACAATATGTAGACTAGAAGAGATCTATGTGACTGAACTGACTGTACTGAAAAACAAAGGGAATAGGGTGTAATGAGACTTCAAATTCACTTAATTAACCTCTGCTAGTGGTGCTAAACTTACATCTAACTAGAATTCATCTCTCAGGGAAGTTCCTAACTTACAGAAAATGAGAATGTAACAGTCAAAGGTGACTTTCTGTAGTACCTGTGTAAATTATCATTATATTAGCAGGTTATTTTTACCAACTAGTGAAACACTTGACCAAGATAAAAAAGTAGCCTTTTTTTTTTTGCACGAAATACAAATTATCTACCTTGAATGTTAAACTTTTGAAAAATTTTGCATCTTGATTTGAGCACACAAAACATTGCTTGTTATTCTCACAGTTCCAGTCTGCCAAAACTATTATTACTTTTTAAAGAAAAATTGTGTCACCATTGCTTTTTGTTTTCACATACCACTTCCCTTACTTGCTTAAAAAACCAACAAAACCCAAACCTTGAAGCTACCTCCAGAATGCAGATTTATACCAGAAGCAGGCTTTTATCAGAGCTGTGGATTAAGAACTAGAAAAGAATGAATCTACAGCAATGTAAGTAAAAATCTTTTTGTTATTTAGATGTTCTCTCATCCATTTTTATTGGACACAAGCAATTGTGTGGAATTAGTTTACTGTGCAATAAAGGTATTATTTCTAGAGTCAAATCCAGCTAAATAGCACAATGTGGCAAGCTGTCAAACTGTCCCATTGTTTTTGAGTGATATACATGCTAACTTGGTAGCCAGAAATGCCACTGTATTCTGTACCCTAGCTATTCCCTTGTTAACAGGAATTAGGAACTCAAATAGCTCAATACAACTCAAAGCCCATTTGTGAAGCCAGGAGTAAAGTCTCACCAACCAAACACGGGCATGGCAGCTGGAGCACAGCTGTAAGTGCTGCATCCGGGGGTGGGGATTCCACCACCTCTGTGGGCAGCTCCTTCCAATGCCTGATCACCCTTTCTGTGAAGAAATTTCTTTCTATTGTCCAACCTGAACCTCGCCTAGTCCAGCCTGAGGCCATGTCTTCTTGTCCTTTCATCTGTTCCCTGTGAGAAGAGGCCAACCCCCTCCTGGCTCCAGCCTCCTTTCAGGGAGCTGTAGAGAGTGATAAGTTCACCCCTTTTCTCCATGCTAAACACTCCCAGCTCCTTCAGCTTCTCCTCATCAGACTTGTGCTCCAGACCCTTCCCCCAGAGAACGGCAGTGGCCATTCTGCCTTTCTCTGGACATGCTGCAGCTCCTCCATGTCCTTCTTGAAGTGAGGGGCCCAGAGCTGGACATGGGACTAGAGGTGTGAGATTTTCTAATCTTCAGTTTTATGATGGGAATAAAGTAGCATCTGAAGTGTCCATTTTATGTATTTCACAATGGCATGGAAGAGCTCTGTCATCTCAAAGATTTACCCCCACCTCACTTCCCCTGCAGTTACATTAGACAGTACTTCCAGGCTGAGACAAAACAGAAGCATCTTTCAGGAAAGGCTTCAATACTTCCTTTCCTGCACTGCTTCTCTGAATTTAAGGAGCAAGATGTCTTGGTTGGCAGCTAGCAGAAGACAGTCCTACCTGCCTCTTCCCCAGACTAATGCTTTTAGTGTTATCTTCATAGTTGTTACCTGCCCTGTGATGATACAGCATGCTGCCATCTCTGCTCCCACTATGCCTATGGTAATATTTATTACCCCAGACCAAGAAAATGGGAAATTTAGTATTTTGAGGAATTTTTAATTGGAGCTAGTAAGACTAGTTTAGTATATGCTTCATAATTACAATCATTATTGTACCTTAAGAATTGTCTGCTTTTTTGGGGGGTTTCTGGCCCACTCACCAAAATTTCACTTTTTTATTCATTAATAATGTATTGCCTTTATCTCAAGAGTATCCAAGCAGTGAAAACAACAGAGTCCTTCTGAATGAACTTTCATTGGTCAGGCACTAAATCATCTCCTCTTCCTCTGAAGTCATTGATTTTGTCTGAAAGTTCCAATACAGAAGTACTGGGGTTCTTCCCCCAGTCTTGAGCACCTACTAGTTGGGGAAACAGCAGAAGTCAGTGCTAGTTTTAGACAGGGAATAAGAACTGGTTTTGTGTTGAACATCTGAATAGAAATAGACCCAACACAATGTTTTAAATACAGAAAATATGAAAAGTAACACTTATTTTAGGATTTTTAACATATGATACACCTGTTTTACAAATGATATTTCTTATTTTTGCAAACCATTTTGCATACTTGAGAGAAAACAAGTTTCACTTGCTGACTGTGGCTGTTGTGTGTGGATTTAGACAAAGATGGAGAATGTAGAAGGTGTAGGTTTACTGTTATGCTTGTTTGCATATGACCAAACATTAATAAATGTAAACCTTTGATGTTTGTATGAAAATAAATAAGGGTAAATACTAAGGCATTGCTATTAATGACAGTGTCTCACTCCCCACATAGAATATGTTTAGCCACCAATATTTTATTTACATACCATGTTCTTTATACTTGATCTCCTGTAACTTAAAGCTTTTAAAAGGCCTCTGATGTTACATATGCAGTACTGGAGATGCTCTGATGTCTACATTTCATTTTCTAGTACCTGGAACAAAATGGGTCCCTGACAGTCTCTGCTTTGGTATTAAATTAATCATGAGTTCTTATCTTTTAGGGTAGAGAAGGCAGAGATATGAGAGACTAGGAATCAATCTGGCCTTAGCATATGTATTCAGGTCACAATTAATATTGGTACTTTGATCTTTGTTCTAAAACCAGTAATTTGATGGGCTGGCATTGTACATGAGAAACTAACCAGACTATGTCTGGTCAATTAAGAGCAGCTTTCATGATAAACTTACCTGTGAGTGAACCTTTGTTGTGAGAGGCACTGACATAAACCCCTACTTTTCATAGAAGGCATGTGTATTCCATTGGTACACCTGTTTCTGTATCAGACACCTCCTTCTGCATATGGTAATTACATGTTTGCTGTATGAAATAACAGAAATAAAACTTACCTTGCAAATGCAACAAATTGTAGTACCAGGTTTTTGGTTTATTTTATTGACTAGACATGTATGAGTTTTCAAAGTCATAAAAACGAGATGATTAAAAAATCCCAATAATAATTAGCTCACCAAGACACCTGATACTTTTAAAGAAATGTTGATACATAACTTGAGATATTATTTAGTAGAATAAGATATAGGTAAGATTTTGTTTTAATATTTTCTCAGGGTTAAAAACAAAATCCATTTTTAACAGCCATTTAGAAAGACATGGCTTTCAAAAACTAATTAAAACCTTTTCCTTATTGCAATTATTTAATGCCAATATTTAATACCAACAATATGCACAGGTTTTCTGTACTAGTGCCTAGATACCATTCACATCTCTTAATGTACCTCCATGATTTACAATTGCTTATGTGCCAGTTGCCTTCTCTATACTGCATGTTTTCAGTGCTTTGCAAAGGATTTGGGGTTTTTTTTGGATAGACATCTCAGTTTAGAACATCAAGTGCAGTCTTGAGATCAAATTAGCAGGAGGGAAAATCCATGCATTCCAAAGAAACAGCTGAACATAGGTGAGTAACTTTTCATTTTTATTAATCACCATATTACCCAAGAGGGGGAAGGGACTACAGCAACATTAAGAGCAAATGAGCCATTTTAAATCTTATCTAGCTTTTGCAACCCTTGCAGTTACAGTAGCTGCAGTAATAAAAAACACAAAATGCATTCTTAAAGCAGTTTCTGTCACTATATGCATTACACTGCTGTAGTTTATGATTAGCAAGGGGAAGGATGCAGGAAGTCCAAGGTTTGTATTGTTTAAACATAAAATTATAAAAATAGAGCTTGGCTGTCTGCAAACTTACAGGAAAAACTTGCACTTCAGATCATTTATTGAAAAAGAGATTCCAGCAGATTAGTCAGCAGTAGCATGTCATTTGTACAAAATCAATCATAATTACACTGTTGTTGTAACAGGCATTTTTAAACTGGTAAGGCTTTCAGGAACACAGATCCAAAAATCACATGCTGAACTGTTCAGTGTTGCTTTCTTCTAAATGAACAGCCTGCAAAGAAATCACGTGAGTAGAGATATGAATAGTCCTTAAATTATTAGACTGCCTTGAAAATTTGTCCATCCAATGTAAGCAGAAAAATTCATGGCTTAAATTTAAATTTCATGTACCATAAGAGGTGAAGATATAGCACTGTAAGTCTTCTCTAGCTCAATCTGAACAACATGGCTGGCATGCAATAATCTTAAAATAAGACTAAAGTGTACTATTTATTTTCTTCCAGGTGCCCTTTAAAATTTCAGTCTACTGTTCCATCCCTTAGTGAAACAAACCCCAAACTGAAACAGCTGCTATGTGTGTTGTTACAATTTCAACTGCTCAACAGGTATTCTGTCCTCACATTTACTACCCCTGTGGAGTGGCACATTATATAAGCACTGCTATGTGTAATTTGTATACATGCTTATCTTTTGCCCTTTAAACAAGAAATTCATGAAATCTGGATTAATTTTTACATTTTTAAAATCCTAAAGTGTTTCTAGTGCTTTTCACATACCCCAGACATTGGGCTGCACTCAAAGATACTGGTGTTATACCAGTTAACTGTATATACATTATCAGTGATTATTTGTTCTCTTTTAATTTATATGACACAAATTCTCTTTGAGCCAGGGAACTGCTTTGCAGTAGGGCTGTTTAAAAACAAACAAGCCATTAGTGACTAGCAGTGGCACAGAATTACTTTAGCCTGGCAAAAGCACCCTACTCCTTTGATGGTGCATTTTAACACTTTAAACATAGCTCAGAGTTAAACAGCTGTACTCATTACATAAGCTGAAGGGAATGACAAGTCACCTAAAATGAAATGTGTTTGATGACAATGTAGGTGTTTAGCTGCCTGGCATAGCTGTATAGCCATTTAAAAACAAAGAATCTGAAGAAAAAAATCACAATTCTGAGCATATTAACAATGTTTCTACCAGCCAACTCTAAGCAATTTGCAAAATCAGTGTTCCAGTATCAGTTTCCAAAATCCAAGCTAAAATATTTGCAGGCTATAAAATGCATTTATGTAAGTGGCATATTTAGGTTGTGTAACCTTGCCCTTACCTTCTGTGAGCCTGGCTTTGCCCCCAGTTGGCTGACACAGGACAGTTGAGCACCCTACACACAGAACTACTGTCTGAGCATGGCTGAACACAGTGGTGATCTTGTAGCATCCTGGAAAACAGCATTATGAAACTTTCCACTGGGTATTTCTAGCATCATTTTTTATGTATTAATTGAATCAGGTACTCTAAATACACTTGTCCAAAATGCATCTCTATTTCATTACACAACACACCAAGCCAAACTAAGCAAACCATTGCTGTGTTCTGAAGTGCTTGCCTTTACTTACATGCATAGGAAAGCCAGTTAGGTAACAGAAACTGGTATGATTCCCATATGAAAATCAACAGGCCCTGCTGGCTGACAAGCCCTGATTTGCCTATCACATCTCCTGCAAAGAAGTTGAGCAGTTCTAGATTAATCTTCTCTGCTGAACTGAGGAACCCATGTAGCTGGAGAAATATTTAACTTGTAACAGTAGAACAGTGCTGTTGACAGAGTCTGAAAGATGGGAATATAAACACTGCTGTTCCAATCTGTGTTTGCTTTCTGTTTAATAATTGGTACATGTAAGGCTTGGTGGCATTCTATAAAACTAACATAATATTTAAATAGAAAGACTTGCACAGAATAACTTCTCTAATTTCCTGTGCAATGCTTTTGTCTACAACTTACAAATTCTATGACTTAAGAAAGGATGAAATCACTCATACATGACTTAAAAATGGGATTTTCACTGCTTTTCAATTTTTCCCCCTGAAAAGTATTTTAATTAGCCAAGCAGTATTATTGGAGGGAGAAAACCTGTAAAGGATTTCATCTGGATGTGGATATACAAAATAAACAGGTAAAGGTGAGCAGAGATTGCATTTTCAGCACATATATGGATCAGAAAGCTAAGACAGAATATCTGTTGTGAGCAGGGTCCTCTGCCAAAAGGTCTGCTTGGTAGGGAGAAGTGCTATTAGACAGAATAACAGATCTCTGTTTAAATCACAAAGAGTAACTGTACAAATCTTTGTGAAAACCTGCTAACAGCTAAAATTTAATCACACCAAATTTTGTTTTTCCCCTACTGAAGCTGAACTTCCATGTTGATGAGTTTTTAATGTTTGTGCATTTGGCAGGGAAACAAGTCCAACCCATTTGAGTATCTAGGTAGGAACTTCCAATTCCACTGACCTAGGAATGCATAAGGCCATCTGCTATTTTCAATGCCTTGTGCATAGGATTCTATCATTATTGTAGCTCTCCTGCTTTGCTCTACATATCCCTCAAACACAAAAAACAATTAACCCAACAATAATGAAGATAACCTATGACCGATGGGCCTATGTTGACACTAACTGTATCACATTGTATGCATTCATGTATACTGGTTTGAACAAAGTGTAAAAAAACCCAAAAAACCCCAGAGGCTTAGCCTTCAACCCTGTATTGGTTTAAAAGCAACCACAGATTTTTTGAAGTTAAGTTAATTTACCTCGCTTTCAGATGTCTCAGAGCTTCTTAGAAAACTAGGCTACTAAGAAAGAATAAGATAAGAAAACCTGAGTATATCAAGAATTCCCTGCTTCTAAGTCAGGGAGATCACTATTGTAAGTGTTTTCTTACTGCTAGAATCTTCTTATGCTGCAGCAGTTGCTAGGAAGTTACCAAACTGGGCAATATGGATGTAACTGTGCTGAATAAAAAAGCTGTTCACTGGTGGAGCACATTCCTGTAACGGTGCTACAGAATCCCTTAGTTCAGTTTATAAAAGAGAAGTTGGTTATGAAGATCTCTGAAAAGTGGACATAGGGAACATCTTATAACCCTTGTGTATGAGATGGCAGCTTAGTTCATAACAGCAACATGCAAAAAAGGCAGTCGTGTATGTTTTACAGTGCAGTATCCCTGCATATATCCTTGTCAAAAGTTTTTCCAGCTGCTATTCCAGAACTAGCTTACAAAAGGAGGAAAACAATATTGGCTTCTGTTTGAAACTTGTGCTATGAATGCTTTAAGGCATCCACTTAATCTCACTTTTTATACATACAAACCTCTATGTATACAGCGGGGTTGGGTTTTTCCCTACTTGTGAGAGTTTTATAAAGGAAAAAACCCAACTAAAGAAGTCCTTATACTACAGCCTCCAGAAAAGAAAAGTCTGATTGCTTACATTAGTTTTTCCACAGATAGAAAACATTTTTATTGTTAAAAAACCCAAAACAATATACAGGCCTTTTCCTCTACAGAATAGATAAACCAAACTCAGATAAAAAAGGAAATAATAACCAACCGTTATATGAACAACATACAAAATTAGTTTTGTTCCTTCCATAACGCATGAGCATTTCAAATATTTACCTGGACATTTTACATCCATAAAGTAGGAGTTTGGGCTCTGCACAAGACGTTTCTTTTTGTGCTTCCTCTTCTCATCCTCCAAGGAGGGATGCACGAGGTCTTTGGCCAGCTGGATGGGGTAAGAGAAGCGCACTGCGCGTTACGCNCGCCGCCGTGCGCCTCAGCCCGCGGGGCCGCGCCCGTGCCGCGTGTCGGGCGGGACCGCGCGCTGCAAACAGCCGCGTGTGCCCGCGGCACGGCCGGGCGCGACACTGCCCTTCCCGGGGTGCGAGTGCCCTTCCGAAGTGCCCCGCCTTCACACGGATCCGGCTGCATCATCGCTCGTATGGCACAGAGCCGTAGAACTGTTAGGGCTGGAAGGCACCTCTGGGGATCATCCAGGCAGGGTCACCTAGAGCAGGTGACAGAGGAACGTGTGCAGGTGGGTTTGGAATGACTCCAGAGAGGGAGGCTCCACAATCTCCCTGGGCAGCTGTTCCAGTGCTCTGCCCCCCTACACGTAAGTTCTTCCTCGTGCTGAGGTTAAACCTTTTGTGGTTTAGTTTATGGCTATTGCTCCTCGTCGCATCGCTGGGCGCCGCTGAAAAAAGTCTGGCACAATCCTCTTGGCACTCACCTTGAAGATATTTATGCATTTATTAGATCCCCTCTCAGTCTTCTCTAGTCTAAACTGGCCCAGCTCCCGCTGTCTTTCACCATAAGAGAGATGCTCCAGACCCGTCATCATCTTTGGGGGCTCTACATGACCTTCTACCTGTCTTTCTTGTTCTGAGGAACTGAACATACGTTGTTTCATAGTAAATGATACATTGCACACGAAGTTGTACCTGTGAGCATATTCTTTTGCAGTTTCCCACCCCAGTCAAAAGGAAGAAGGCAGAAGAATTTCTGTTAGTTATCATTCATGTGCTTAAATAAATTTAGAGAACTTATGAGACATAAAAATATTGCAGAGAGCCCTGGGCAGCTGTTCCAGTGCTCTGCCCCCGAGTGGGTTTTTTTGGGTTTTTTTTTTGGTTTTTGTTTTGGTTTTGGTTTTTTTTGGTTTTGTTTTTGGTTTTTTTTTGGTTTGGTTTTTTTTTGTTGTTTTGTTTTGTTTTGTTTTGTTTTTTAGGTTTTTTTCCCTGAAAGTCAGTAATCACCAATGTAGTCTGTAAAATCACATGTACTTATCCTGGAACATTTAGAAGTGTAGTTCAATAGCAATCCTCCTGGTGGCACAACAGACCTTACAAAATCACTTGGTATGCAGTTCTTCCCAAAAGTCCAACGGGAACGTTTCCTTTCCTAAGGAAACTGCCTTTCTGAGAGGCAACTGCTGCATTTAGCGAAACTTACTTGAAAAGTTTGCCACGAGCACAAGCGAGGATGTAATTTCACAGAGGCGTATCACTCTGACAACAACATTCTCAAGGCTGGGCTTGGTCTCTCCAGTGCTGACACTACAACAACTTTCAAAATACTTTCCACCCCAAACTCCTACATTATTCTGCCAGAACAGCCCCATGTGTTGTAGTGCTCTAAGCCATTGTATTGGTTTTCCTCTTCTCACTGCCACAGCCCTGTAACACGGTAATGCTGTGTTAGCGTTTTCCCTTCTGCGCTGCTGTGGGGATGACACACAGATAGAGGTATTTGGAAGTATTTCTTGTTGTATCATGGGGAATTTCATTGGAAGGGCTCTGACTCATACTTTCCTCTGCATGCTGTCCTGTGAAGCTAAGAACATAAACCAGTTACCAGCAGAGTTAGTTCTTGTGTCTTAGCTGTTCCTTACTACTTTCCTGTCATTTTCAAATGCATGTTATTTCTGTGCAAGCAGAATAGAAAGAGGATGATCGCTCAAGGCTTTTGATTTAGTATCTGAAATAGAGTTATGTTTTTCTGTGTTAAATACCTTCACCAATTCTAAGCACCACTTAGAATAAAACAGAACTTCTGAAGTGCTGTCCTTCACCTCTTCCTCTTAGCTTTCCCTTAGAGGTCTTTCCTGCAAAGAGCCTCTGGTGCTGAGGAAGACTTTAGAGTCACATTAGAAATTGGCTTCCATGGAAGGAAGGGCACACAGGATGATCTGAAAACAGGATGTGTTTTGGACACATTCCTCTGGTTCTCTATTTTCGTTTTGCTTGTAGATTCATTTCCTTTTTGTAACAGCTTGTAGTTCAGTGACCTGCTATATGAGTCAATGCTAATGCATTACCTTTAATCTTACAATTTAAGCTTTTTATGAAGTGTACTCTTAAGAAAACAGAAATGCAGCACTGAGTTTAAGTGTCAGTTAGCAAGGAGAGAAATGCTGTCTGTACAACAGTGGTTTGGCCTACTGAGACACAGATAGATCCAGATCTAAGAGAACAACTTCCTCTTTCCAGCATTCTCCCAGCAAGCAAGGACTTTGATCTCATTTTAGACAAAAAACTCAAGAAACTTCATCTGTTTGCTAGAATGACAACAGAAAAATTCCAAAAGCTGCTCTGGAAATGTTTTAAAACAACATAATGACAGCTGGGTTTTCTCCTGCATTGTGAGTGTCAGTCTTGTGTGTTTGAAAGCTGAATCTCTGAGGACATGAGTTGTGGTGGGTTCTGCTGGGCTGGGACAGCCTACAAGCCCTCACTGTGATGAGCACCTGCTGCCCCTGGTGCTGCTTTTTTCTGCTCTATTTGTGGTTTTCTGTGCCTGAATTTGAGTAGCTCCTTAGGATTTGCTATCTGATGGCTTTTGGGAGGTTTTACTACAGAACTTTGTATAAACTGCCTGTGGTCACTGACAAAGTGTGTAGTGGCTGATTTTAAAAACCCAAATTCACCCTACCAATGCTTATAGTGGTTGTCTAGAATACTAAAATGGGGGTGGGTGACTCTGTAATACTATTGTTAAGGGCATTTAGATTTCTTTTTGCTAACCACCTTTAAGCTGCACTCAAAATAAGTTCACTTCAAGTGGTATGTTTGATCCAGAATGTGGCCTGTCTGTGGTTTTGCCTGTACTGCAGAATTAGTTTTAATTGATTGTAAACTAATGGTGTAAAGTGTGCATGTCATAATTTGGTATAAATATGCTTGTGCTTAGATAGTTTAGATTAGCAGTGGAAACTGAAGAAAGTCCACTTTTAGCACTACTGTAATAGCAAACTTTGAAATTAATGGATTTTACAGATAAGAATCTGACAGTGTTTTTTCCTTCTGGAATTGAACTGTACATACTTTGTGTAATTTTTTTTCCCAAAAATGACTTCATTGAACCTCTTCTATATAAAATTCTGCAGTATATACACATGGAAAATTCATACATTTATATGACTATAGTAAAGGAGAGTATTGTTCTTTGTACATTAAACCAATGCATTGATCTTAAAACTAGGAGTTAAAAGCAGGACATACCAACCTATCAAATGCAGAAAGACAAAGTGTAGAATGAGCATAAAAGTATCTACCTTTTAGTGAAATAAGTGAAAGACTTATTTACTGGAAACAGGTAATAAGTGACTATTTTTAAAGGAGTGTCACATGATGGTCATCTACAGTAATGAATTCCAGAGGCACCTGCCAAAGTCAGAGTTGTTAGAGATATGCACAGAAAATATTATTATATTGGGTAGCAGAGTTCAAAAGCTAAGGAGCAAAGCTCATTTTAATGACTTGTGGTTAGGTGGCATTCAGGGCAGGACTGCCTCATAAATTATTGTTTGTAGGACTTGGACCTGTTGATTGCAGTTAGTGCCAAAATAACAGGATCTTAGTTCTACCAACATGTTTTAAACCCTGTTGTTTTTTTAAACGCTTTACTAAAGCAATTGAGATGCAGAATTTTCTACAATTTTGTGTGCATTGAGTAAAAGAGCTTCATTGAAAACAGATTTTCACACAGTTGTCTTTTTACTTAACCAGTCTCACCTTTGAACTAAAGGGGGGAAAAGGATATTTGAAAGCTAGAAGTAAGGATGTCTGTCATTTAAGAAATTAAAAATGAGAGTGGGAATGAAGTAGCAATATAATCTGTTTTTTTCTTTAAAACGTAGGTGTTGGTAAACAAGTGTTTTCTGACTTTTTTTAATGTGTATGTAAAGATTTTTGAACTTAGTGCATATGAGTAGAGGTTGTCATTACACCTAGCTACTCCTATTAGTTCCTTTCTTGAACTGAAGGCTTTAACAGATGCACTTTACCTACACCCCAGTGACTAATGGAATTCTGCCATACCTTGATTAGGACTCACCTGTTCATTGGATGAGCCTGAACTATGGTACTGCTCTCCTTTTATGACCAGAGGACCTGCCCGGTGGGTGAGGGAAGGGCTGTGCAGTGTGCCTGGGCTGCAGTAAAGCCTTTGGCACTGCCTCCCACAGCAGTCTCCTGGAGAAGCTGGCAGCCCGTGGCTTGGACAGCTGCACTCTTTGCTGGGTTCAGAACTGGCTGGATGTCTGGGCCCAGAGCACGGTGGTGACTGGTGCCACATCCAGTTGGGACCAGTCACTAGTGGTGTTTCCCAGGGATGAGTACTGGGCCCAGTCCTTTCTGAGGCGTTTATTGATGATCTGGATGACAGCATTGAGGGCACCCTTAGGAAGTTCATGGACGACACGAAGTTGGATGGGAGTGTTGATCTGCTGGAGGACAAAAGGGCTCTGCAGAGGGATCAGGACAGGCTGGATCTAGGCGCCAAGGCCAGCTGTATGAGGTTCAACAAGGCTGGGTCATGGCCTCGGGTCACAACCACCCCCTGCAGCACTACAGGCAGGGGCAGAGGGGCTGGAAAGCTGCCCAGCAGAAAAGAACCTGGGAGTGCCTGTTGACAGTGGCTCAACACGTGCACAAATGGGCAAAAAGGCCAATGGCACCTGGGCTGTACCAGCCATGGTGTGTCCAGCAGGAGCAGGGCAGTGACCATCCCCCTGTGCTGGGGGGCACATCCTGTGGGCTCCTCACTTCAGGAGAGACATTGGAGTGCTGGAGTGAGTCCAAAGAAGGACAGCAGAGCTGGGAAGGGGCTGGAGCAGGAGTCTGATGAGGAACAGCTGAGGGAGCTGGAGATGTTTAGCCTGGAGAAAAGGAGGCTCAGGGGTGAACTTCTCACTTTGTACAACTACTGAAAGGAGGGTGTAATAGGGTGGGGATCAGGTTCTTCTTCCAGGGAACAAGTGACAGGATGAGAAGACATGGCCTCAAGCTGCTCCAGGGCAGGTTTAGGTTGGACATTGGGAAGAATTCCTTCACAGAAACAGTGATTAGACATTGGAATGGGCTGCCCAGGGAGGTGACAGAGTCATTATCCCTGGAAGTGCTCAGGAAAGGACCGGAGATGGCACTTTGTGCTCTGGCTTAGTTGACAAGGTGGTATTTGGTCAAAGGTTGGACTCAATGATCTCAGAGCTCTTTTCAAACCTTAAGGATTCTGTGATTCAATTCAGGCAAAATGTTAGGGTAGGAATCTAGGGATTGTGAAGGGTTTTAAAGTTCTGCTTTTTTGAAATGTACAAAACTGAATCAAATTGTTACAGTCCCACCTGCTTTTACATAGTGACAAAAGGTAAACCATAGTTTCAAATCTGTTCTACTTCCTACATGTTCAGTGTTCCCCTCAGAGGTTCTCCCATGCCAGAAAAGAAAGGAATTGTTGGTCAATTTGACTGTAATGCAATATAAACCAAATGTCAACTTTTCCAGTTTGGTGCAATAACAAAGACTGGGTTCCAAAGTGTTCTCATGGAACAGGTATCATAGAGGTGTGGCTATTGAACCTTAGCAGCTTTGATAGTACTCCTCAAAGCTTTACTAACATATTACAAGGTATACAATTGAACAATTACAGGTTTTTTTCATATTCTAGAAAATAAAAAAATCATGGTTAAGCAAACATCTGTCCCTTGAATGTGGCAAATTGGCACTTTTCCAAATCAGGACAGAACGCACCATTGCAAAGCACCAGCGTAATTGAAGAGGGAAGTAATTTGCATTATTTTTCTATAAAAATACTCTTGAGTAACAGATGGCGATCACAAACATATTGCTTCAGAGACATATGAAAGCCTACGTGTTCCATAAAACTCAAGAGTGAATATTAACCCCAAAATTCTCTCTTCAGTGCTGAAAGGCATTTGTGTAGCAATCTTCAGCATGGCCATAATTACACAGCAACTGATGTCTCTGAAAGTATAGCTACAGGAAAATTTTTCAGAGAGTAGGTTTTCATTTGCAGTTTCCTATAATCCAATTATTCATGTTAGACTGAAATAATTAACCAATTTGGTCTGACTGCTTCAGTGCCAGGTTGCCATTATAATTTATAAACTCAGTTATTGTAATAAGTAGTGTGACAACTCATTTTAACATTTAAACAGCCCGACTGCTAATTATAAAGTACAAAAATGATCCAAGCAGCCACGTTTCCAAATTCGTGCCTGAACTAGGCAGAGGTCCACAGGTGTGTTAAAAAAAAAAAATAAAAGAACTGTCAATTCCCCCTTCCTTGTTTTGCAGATTTCATTCTCCTCTATCCGATGATATCCTGGTCTTCCAGAGGTCTCAAACAAACAATTATTATAAATAAGAAAAATATTTTTTTTCACTTGAATTATGATGAAGCACATAAATGTATAGATATAAAATTATATTTTGATCCAATTAACTGGAAATTAGATTAGCATTCATGACAAGCTCCTAGTGAATTCACCTTGTACAGAGTTTTACGTCACATCTGTCAATGGATTTTTCAGGATTTACTACCACAAACATATCAGCTGGGACTACCACCAAACTGAGACCCTTAACAGGGAAAATTTGGATAATTAATAACTAGGAGCAGAATAGCTTTTGCTTTTTCAAGGATTATAATGGCTGAAGTATTTGTTTGGAGTCATTCCTCAGTGCACAAATACAGCAGTAGCCAGGCATTACACTAGCTTGGTCCTATTTCACCCCATCAAATTGTTGTTTAATGTCATGAGGGGATTTTTTGTGCGCTTGCAGGAGGCTAACCATGTATGAGAGAGCTTTAATATTCAAAACTAATTTTGTTTGATTCTCTATAGAACTCAGCATAAATATTTGCCAAGTTAACACATATACGAAAAACCAAACACAACCCAAAAGAGAGAAAGGACCTTTTACAGTAGGCTGGGTTATAACTAATAGAAACTTTAATGAATGATTTGGGGAAATCTTTTTCCCGTTTTTGCTAAGAGGGAACTGAGAACTGTTCTAGTGATTTATAGTGTTAGAGAGTTCTGTTTATAGCTTGCCTGAAAGCTACAATTCTTAAATTAAATTAAAGCAGTAAGTCCTTGTTGTCATTTTGAAGTGTTTCAGTAGTGCTATTTATTTTTATAGTGCCTTGTGACATCCTGTGGGGAACACACTATAATGAATACATAATGAGGCTGCCTCACACCAAGAGATTATTAGTGGGAAAAAGATGGGGGAAAGCATTTCCACTGTTCTAGAGTAGATACCTTTGTGTAGAATATCCCTGTTTCCAGTGCTACGTGAAACAGCGTGAAAATATTTCTTGTGTTGTGCGCACAAGTTCCTTTCGGAGTCGACATGCCCAGGGCAACATGTAAACTTCTGAGGTCACACATCAGACTCACTCACTGGTGACGTGAGAGCACTGTGCCATTATTTAACGTGCCTCTTGAACACATTGCTGCATGACTCTCCTTACAGCTCCTGCTAGCTCCGAGCGAGAATTGAGCCCCGTGGGACGCGGCCCTGCGATCGCTCGGCCACAGCCCCGCGCCGGGCCCCGGACCACAGCCCCCGGCGGGCCCGGCGGTTCCGGCGCCGTGACGCGCCCGCGGCACCGCCCCCGCCCGCCCCTGCTGCCCTTCCCCTCCCTTCCATTCCCCGCCTTCCTTCCCGGCCCTGCCGCCGGAGTCCCGCCTTCCTTCCGTCCCGCGTTCGCCCCCTCCTGCTGCGGCGGCGAGCCGAGCCCTGGCGAAGATGGCGAAGACTTACGACTATCTGTTCAAGCTGCTGCTGATCGGGGACTCGGGCGTGGGCAAGACCTGCCTGCTCTTCCGCTTCAGCGAGGACGCCTTCAACACCACCTTCATCTCCACCATCGGTGAGGGGCCGCGCCCACGGCCGGGCGCCGCCATCCCGGCTGGAGAGGGGTCCTGCCCGGGCCGAGCGGGGAAGGAGGGAGAGGAGGGCGGGGGGCACCGCCCGTCTCGCCGCCCGCGGTCGGGGCCGAGATCGAGCCGTGCCGGGCCCCGTGCGGCACCGGGGCCAGCGGTAGCCCAGCGCGGCAGCGCTCGGGAGGGATTGTCCGGCGGGGGAAGGTGCCGCGGCCCTGGCGGGGCCCGCAGGGTGCGATCCGCTCCTGCAGCGGCCCCGGCGCCTGCCGTGCCCGGCCGCAGCAACAGTTGGGCCGGGCTGGGCCGGGCCGGGCTGCCGCCGCTGCTGTGCCCCGCGCGGAGCCCGCGGCCCCTTCCCGGGGCGCCGGGAGCCCCTTCCTGAGCCCGCAGCGCTGGCAGAACCGCGGCTTCTTGGGCGCTCCCGGTGTGGGGCGTCTCGTGTTTGGGTGCAAATTTCAGAAGGTGGTGGAGGGCAGGGGTTGCTCGAGCTGCGTGGTGGCAGTGACTGAACGCTCTGGGCAGGTGGTTCAACTCTCAGTTCTTCCCTCCACACTTCTAATGCATGTGTGTACTCGGGTTTTTGAGATTCGGGGTAGTTCCGTACGAGCTCCTCAGTCGACTATAGAAGCCCCTTAGCGACTAAGTGGAGGAACCTTCTCGACAAAAGTTCAGTTTTGTCCTAAATTTGGTTGTGAAAAGGGGTTTGTTTCTAAGCTTCACTAACCTTTTTTAATGACAGTGAGGTGTGATGTATCAAAACAGGTTGTTGTGACTTATATTTTCGTAAGATTTGTCAGTTTTAAAATACTCTGCTGAAATAAACATAAGCAAAATTTTCGAGGCCTTCACTGAGGTAGAATTGAATTGAAACTACAGTGTGTCAGGACTTGAGATTTATGTTCAGCTACTTGTAGCTGAGGTCACTTTTAAAGTGAAGTACACTGTTTTGGGGGTGGAGGGGGAAAGTGCAGTGGAGGTTGCTAGTATTTAGGAGGGCAACACTAATGCTGACTTTAAAACAGTAACACTAAGAGAATGAGTAGACTCTCTTGAAAAGAAATTGCTTTATAGATAAGGTGAAATAGTGTGTAACTTGTTTTATGTTACCCTAATGCCCTATCCTTTTCAGACATTTTATTGTGCAGAACTTGGTGCACAAGGAAGAAACCATCTTTATTTAGGCACATGTGATTGACTAAATTAGGTGTGGCGTCATTTCTAATGCTCTAAGAACAGTTTTTCTGCATTTTTCTGGCACATTTCTCTCTGCAACCATTTTCAAAATGCTGTATCAGTAACACCAGCTGATTAAGGCCTGAGTAGCATTTTACCTTAACACTTGTTATTCTGTACCTCTGGTAGAATAAAAGGCTTAATAAACATTAATAAATGCTGTATCATTAAAAAAAAAAGCCTACTTTGGTACTGTGCTGCTTTTTTGTACTTCTAAAGAGATCGCTAACATAAATGGGTGTGTCTGTCTTCCAGCCATTTTCTTGATGTTTCTTGAATTGCTTAGCCCCTTGATAGATTTTCTTTCCCCCTCACTGACTCACTTTGAAGTCTTGAAGACTGCGAATAGGCTGTTGTTTTTTTCTTACCTTCTTCAGTAAATATAGGATTTGGTCTCATTTCCTTCCTTTATATTTGTTTCTGCGAGGGCCTTATTTTCAAAATGAGTCAGCTTGAAGAAACTTCTTATTAATAACTGAGGTGTACTTTTAATTCCATGGGTAATAGTTGTGATTTCACAGTTTACTTCCAGTCCCCTTTTATTTTTTAGCAAAGAGCCTCCGAACAGGAAAGTTGACAATGCAGGAAATAGTGAAACTGTTCATAAAAGTGCTGACCTATGCTTGAATAAAAGTGCTTGGAGTTTTGTCAGTTTTCCTCGCGTACTGCGTGTGTTACTTGTGGGTCCATCATGTGGCTGTAATCTGTTCTGGAAGATGTGCTCCCATGCCATTTCTCTCTTGTCTTGTAGTGGCTTCTCAATACTAGTTGATTTTACAGTCATTACTGGTCCATCTGATGAGCTTGGGGGAATTCCATTTTAACAAGTCTGCTTTTTTTCCGTGACTGGTAAGTCGTGGTTAGCCATGGTGTGGAGAGAGGCTCAGGGATGCAGCATTTCTCCCAGACAGGCTGCCCTGCCAGGCCGAGTTTTAAGGTCCCCAGATGAGCATTCCTCATTGAGTACACAGAGTTTCCCTGGAGTGTGAGCTGCCAGCTGTTTGGTTTGTGTGTTCTCTGTGAAGTGGATCCTGCAGTAGGATGGTACTTATGATGTGTGTTCAGTTAACAGTGATAATTTGTGATATTATGTGCCCTCAGTTCTCCTCTGGTGTGTCTCTACTAACAAGATCAGACTTAGTTTTACTGCAGAAGTCTAAGAAAGCGTATGTCTGAGATGTGTTGACATCAAGTTTTATTGTTTAATCTTACATACTTACATGCTCTTTGTGAGTGAGATGAGTCATTTAGATGGTTTTTTTTTAACTGTGGTGGGGTTAAATTTTTGACAGTTCCAACTTTTTTCTTAGATTTTAGGTCCAGAAGTTAAAACAATCTCTGTTGCCATGATGAAAAGGCCCCCATCATATCCAAGTACCAGATAACTTCCTTATAATTTCCCACTCCTATTGTTCTTTAGCAGTTTAACCAGGGTTAAACTACAGCACTCTAGTTACCAAAACAGTGGAAACGCTTTCCAAAAGGAAAAAAATAAAGTAGGAGTGAGATATGGAAATACAGTTTTATTATAGAATAATTGTTTTATTTCTCCTCGATGCTTATATTATAGAAATAAGTCAGTAATGAATTGTAGTTACTTTGTCATTGTGCATGGTATGTTTGTGTTATGCTTTGCAGATTCCCTTGTGTTTTGCTGTCATGCAAAACGTGCCTGTAAGGCTGCAGCATCCATGTGGATTGCTTGGAGGTTAGGAAATGCTCCTTTGACTTTTCTCCTCGAGACTTTGGTTGTGCTCATAGTGATAATCCACGTTGTACTGGTTCAGACAGCAGAGACTTCCAGCCTGGCATCCTGTGGCCAACAGTTGCATAAGAAGTGTGATAAAAGTGCAATGCATATATATTTATAATTCATCAAACTTCTTCTGTTCTTTTTTTGGGTGCCTGTTGGTGCAAGAGCCTTCATGTTTTTTGTCTTCATTACCTGGCATAACTAATACCTTCAGCAGACTTTCAGACTTTGCTACCCATTATGAGAAGTGAGCCAGTGACCTTTGGGTTATTCAAAGGGACGTATTTTCACTCTGTAAAAGCACAGATTGGCCTTAAGCAACTTCAGACACGACAGGTCTTTGTCCTTCAGCAGCTTTTAATTTTTTATACAGGGCTCTGTAGCTCTGTTAGAATTTCTGAAAGTGCTGGCAAGGCATAATACTGCTGTGCTCCCTAGTGAGGATCAGCTTTTCACTGTGAACATGGGATAAAGCTTTTTTTACAACGGGGGTGTGTTACTTAAGGTTGTGTTGTTTAGTTTGCTTTCTGAGTGGAAACTTCTGCTTCTGCACACTTCTACATGGAAAGTAAAATGCAGTTGAGTCAGCTCATTTTCATACTTAACAACTCCTAAAGCAAAACTTATCTTGGAATATCTCATGTGCATTTTGCTAGTAGTTTCAGTGTGATACACGAGAATCAGAAGCATTAATTTAGCAGTTTCCAAGTATTTAAACTTGCTGTTCAAGTAGTGCTGTCTGGTAAAACTGGATTCGGTTCATCATTTGAAATAATAAGGTTTATTCTTTGCATTCCTTTCAGCTTTTTTGTATCAACTGGTTTCTATGAGAGTAAAGTCGAATCTTTGTAGCTGATAGCATTTCTGATTTAGTACAAAGGCTTGCTGACAGAAACAAAATTTGTGGTATTTATTTTTTTAATCCAGGATGATATCAGCATTTGGCAGGAAGTTGCTCACAAGATAGTACTGTATCTGAGAGTTAAAACCATTTGTTGATTTTACAGAAGTAACTTTTCCTTAGTCTACATCTTCCAAAATAGGACACTACTCTGGCAGGCAAGCACGTGTGTACTGACCTTTGAACACTTCGATGAAAATCCTTTGTCAAGCAAAATTACCAGCTTCCCTTTTGCAGTGAAATTTCCATGTCTGTAATGTGTAATGGAAATTGTTTTAGCGTGTTCAAGTCAAATTGTGCCTCATTGAATGTTTCTACTCTTCTTCTTTGTGGTTACTTATTTGTATGATGGACGAAGGGCTGATTGTTGCTTTCTTGGGGTTTGGGTTTTTGTTCCCCACCCTCTCATTAAGCTTCAGCATTTCCTCTCCCTAGTCCATCCATTTCTGTTGGGCTTCTCCAGATGGTCGGAGCTGTAGAAGAAAACACATCAATGATAGATGAGCAGGGAAGGGAAGGCAGGGAAGCATCAGGAAAGCATTGTCAGGAGTACTTTATTAGTGGTCATTACTACAAACTGATTGTCATCTGGGCTTTGAAGTGAGGGAGGTAAGTTCACTCACACTCAGGTGCACTGTTACACGTATCTACAGAGTGGAAGTGTGTGTTCAAGGCTTGTAGGATCTGGGACTAGGGCATCTCTTTAGGACAGGATTTACATGGAACAGGGAAGACAGTTTTGTGGAGGTAAATACAAAAGTGGAAGAATGATTCTGTTTTCAAGGTCACTGTTGGGTGGTCAGCAAGATGAGTTCCTGATGTTGAACAGGAAGTTGTAGCTGAAGGTATTGCAGGTTAGAAGCATTGAAGTTTGTTTGTCTTGTAACTTTAAATTTGATACTAACACCTAGCTGGTAGCAAAGGACATCTCAGCTTTGATTTTCATCTGCTGGTGAGGTTGCATTGCCTTACTGTATTCTGCAACAAGGCAACAATGGAGTTGAAATTGTTTGTTTTTTATTAAAAATGCTGCTGCAGCTTTTGTGCTGCGTGTTTTACTCTGAAACAGTGTGACAGATGTCTGAGTGTTGATGCCTGTTCCTAATTGGCAGATGGAGGTCTGTCTTGGTTATGTGTTACTGGTTATTTGAGTGACAGGAGGGCAGTTTCAAGCTGCTTTTGTGATTTGGTTTGAATGCAAAGTTAAGAACACAGACTAACTTTGAATAAGGGTAGGAACAAATGTCTTGGTTGATGGATACAGGCTTTGAGAGAGGTATTGAAGACACAGCTTTTGTTTGGGAATTTTTTATGTACTTTTTAGGATGGATTTCCTAGCAGAAATACATCTTGGACTGTCTTACTTCAGAAATTAATTAAACTTCATAATAATAATAAGAAGAATACATTCAGTGTTCATAGTGATGGTTTATTTCGTGTTTTGTGGTAGAAATTATGTGGTTTTAATTCAAAGGAAATTATATTGCTTTTTATCTTTAATTGGATGTTACGGTAGCTTAAGTGTCAGGTCATCAGGCTGACTAAATATATAAAATAGCTCTGATGCTTTTCTAATGTGGATAAACTTGGAGTAATAGTAGCATCAATAAAGTTGGACTGTGTCAGGTTTTTGTACAGCATTAGAATCATAGACTCAGGATATCCTGAGTTGGAGTGAACACACAAAGATCTTCGAGTCCAACTCCAGGCTGAAGACACCAAGTTCAGCTGTTCCCCGTAAGGCTTCCCCTCCAGACGCTTCACCATCCTCGTGGCCCTCCTTTGGACCCTCTCTCAAGCTTTGTATCTTTCTTGTACTCTGGGACCCAAAACTTGATCCAGAAGCTTTTAGTTACCAGACTTGCAACTCAGAACTTAGGTCACTAACTTCCTGTCCCAACAGGGGTTGCACTGGGTTGTAATTTAGTGCCTTTTAGAGGGTTTTGGACCAGTAATTGCATCTAATGTCAGTAATGTCATCTAATGTGTAATTTTGTGGTCTATAGTAAACTTTCCTGTTAAATGTGAGCTATGACACTTTTGATTAGATTGCATGTAGTTAAAGGCAAGTAAAGTACTGCACGTGTCAGAAGGCTTCTCTTCTAGGGAGAGCAAACAGTTGACCAAGTTTGAGATGCGTTAATTTTGCTGCAATCCTGCAGACTCTTCTGCTTTGGGCACCAGAGAAAAATCCCCTGATGCTGAATGTCAGTGGCACCCTTTTATATGTATGGCAACATCAAAAACATGTCAAGCAGGCTGGTGGCCAGTAGGAGTCTGGCTGCACATCTGGAGATTGGGAAAAACAGGCTGAGTGTAAGAAATTGGGCAAAGCTGAAGTGTCTGTCGGGCAGGAAACACATACACTGCTTCCCCTCCCCCCCCCACCTCCCAACAAAACCCTCCTTTCTTCCACCTGACAGAGAGAAATAGCTTTTCTCTATCAAAATATCTTGTCTTTATGGTGTGACTGCTGCTGGGAATAAAGATGGAGTCAACCCAGGCATGGAGAGGAGGAAGAAGATACAGTCAGAGTAACTGCCTGGGAGAACTTTCCTGCTGTAGCAGAAGTGATGTAGAGAGGAGTACTTAGAGCATGCAAAGCAGGAAAAGCAAACGAAGAAATTAAAGAATTAATTAGAATTAATTCATTAGAAGAACCTTGCATGATGTAGGAGAAGAAAACAGCTATATGCCACAAAGACAAGTATGGCCTTTCTTAGTAAGTTAGGTGGCTGTGCCTGTTAGTACAGGTAGTTAAAACTTTCCAGAAAAAGGCCTATTTTGTCATTCATGTAAGAAGGTGAAGCAGCCCTTCTACTCTTATGTCCTTAACTTCCCAAACAAACAGGCAAATGACAAACCAAAATCCCCCCATGCTTACTTATCCCCGTGTTAAAACATGGGTTTTAAAAAACCTCTGATGAAGATGATGTTTTGGGGCTGCTGAGAGTGCTGTCTATAAAACTAGCTTCAGTAGCTTTAAACCTTCTGCTTTGACTTTTTGGCCTGATTTTGCTGCCTCACTAGGTACTTTCTACATTTGCTTCTAACACAACTGTATTTCAGACTCTAACTGAAATTCCTAGATTAGATTCTTTATTTTAACAAAGATAATTCTTGCTGCATGAGACATTTTGCTCTTCTTGGATCCTTTTGGACAGAGTGTCAGTTATAGCCAAGAGCTGTCTTACTGATATTGTTATGTGGGGTTTTTTGTTGCATTTTTATGTTCCTGGTAATACCCATGGTCTCTGTGCTTTTTCTTCCAGTGTAAGCAGGTCTGTGCCCTCTAAAGTGAGCAGAGTGCCTGTGCATTCCTATGAAACTTCAAAAATTTCAGCACTTCTTGTCTTTACAGTGGTCATATGTAATTTATACCTGCTCTAACGTTATCCAATTTAACTAGTTTTTGTCTCTGATGCTTTTGTAGCATCCCTGAACCTATCAAGGAAGTGTTTGGCAGTGTGAGTTGCTGGGCTGTAGTAGTGATCCCCTGTCCATACCAACTGTTCCGTGGTGCTTTCCATACCTGTGTTAAATCTGCAGCTGGTGGGGTGTGTGTGTGGTGCCAGTGGCAGGCAGGGAATAGGAGGTACAAAGTGCATTGTTTGACTGTGTGAGGGCATCTGATCTGCAAGTGCTCATGGGCTTGCCAGTTCTTGCTTTGCTTTGTGAATCCTGGGACACTCAGTGTGCTCACCTTTCATGTAGCTCCTCTTCTGTTTTAAACAAACAATGTTCTGGCCCCCCAAAGTCTTTATTTCCTCACTCTGAATAACCAGTTCATGTAGAGCCCTGAAACTTTTAAGAGGCTTTTTAAAGAAGAAGTGACATCTCCATTTCTCACTGGCCAGATGTATAGATTTACCAGGACCAAAAATTAGGGAACAAAACCAATCCTCATATTTTTGGCCTGTTCTTATTGTCATAGCCAAAGCTTGCTTTATGAATAATAAAAAATGAAATTTAAATTGTGGTGGAAAGGCAGTATTGATTGCATGAAATGTTTTTTATAAGCCATTTTTTCAACCTTTTGGGTTCTTAAGATGCTAACTGTGGACAAAGTAATTCTTTTTGTCTTTCTTCTGACAGCAATATTCAGTTAGAGTTATTTTGGTTAGAGACTTAAATTTCTCTTTTCTACACCTACATAGATCATTTACAGGCAAGAGATTTGGGATTTTTTTTTCCTGTTCTTGGGGGTTCCACTTTATGTCGGGGGGGGGTTTTGTGCCTTTTTTTTTTTCTGTCTTACCTATTAATTTATGCTTTTGGTAAAGACCAATCACATGCCATCTTGTATTAAGCACTGGACTTCTGAAAGAAGTATCAATTTTTTGTGTTCATAAGCCACCTTCTAGATGAGGAAACCTGGTGTTCTTACCCATTAAAGCACGTGGCCGAGGTTTTTTTCATGTTGTAGAAAGCTGCACACTGCACATCCTGGAGACCTGAGGGAAGAAGAGCTCAGAGTAGATGAGAGATGTGGAGGTGTGCCACAGCTGAATTGCAAGTGGAGTGAGTGTGGGGTTGGGTCCCTGGGAGTCACTGCAGCTGTTGCTCCTCCATGGCCAACCCTAGCTGGAGTGTGACATACAGAGCAATTCCTGCCCTGCCGTGGCTACCTGTGGGCTACCTCTGGCTCTCTGTTGGCTAGGGCTTCACTTTAATGCCTGCTTCAACACAGTGTGCTGTGCTACTCACAGGAGCAGAGATCTGGCTGGGAGTACCCGTGCTCTCAGGTTGTGCCAGCAGTTGTTGTCATAGATGGTGGTAAGCTGAATTAGGGAACTCACCCAGATGAGTGAGGTCCAAGGAGGAAAGGATTTGGTTGTGACACCTGGTCCTGCCAGTGCCTCTCCCAGTTTCAGCTGTGAAACTATAGCCTCAATTCAAGTCTGTTGGTCAGTTTTCGTGTTTGCTGCTCTCCAGTTGCATGTTGGCTTGAAAGGAATATGTTCTCTAAGCAACTAAGTTAATGCATTCCTCTTAGAAACAGGCGGTCTATAAATAATCCTTAAAATAAACAAACTTTGCTGTCTGTATCAATAGTACAATTTTCATCTATTTAAAAATTATTTTAGATGAAACTGAGTTACCATCAAGTGTAGTTTATCTTACATTCAAAATAGAATGAGAGGTAGACCATAAGTTAATGTCTGTGCACTTTCATAATATCTAGATTGTAATCTCTAAAATACGTTCTGCAGGGACTCAGCCCTTTAAAAGTTGAGCTCATGTGGCAGTTGATAATTTCACTCATGTCAAGTAGTATTAAGTTTTTAGTGTTATGTTGTTTTGTAGTCTTGAATTTTATAATGAGTATTTTTGGTGTTTAAAATCATGCATTTCAAAAGTTGCTCAAAGCAATCCGCAAGTTGACTTGAAAACACTGAAAAGAGAATTTCGGTGTTCAGGATGTTGCAGTGTCCACCCTGAAGCACTGCAGTGCACAGCTGTGGTGGCAGAATTCACTGGTGTGAACAAGTGGCTGAGGAGCACTGGATTAGATCTTAGCGTGGTGATCAGATCACACTGCAGGCTGTTCAGCTGTAAAAAACGTGGATGTCTCAAACGTTGGTCTAATTCTGCTGGTTATAAATTGTATTCTGAATCCCTTGTTCTCTTCCAAGTAGAAAGTAGCTTATATTAAGAAAGGAAGCTTAGGCTGGCAGTTGTGCCATAGCTGAGGGGACACGTGCTGCAGGAAGTGGCACTTTGCTGGCACCCTGAGCTGATCTTGGTCGCAAGTCCCAAGGCCTTAGGAGCAGGGAAGTGCCTTATGTTGCACATGCACATGGCATCCCCTTCTTTATTGCCTTACCTGCTTTAGCCATTTGTGTCTATTTGTTTTGCCAGTGTCTGCACTTCAGAGCCTCTCTGTATTAATAACTTCCAAGGTGTGAGATGCTGCTCTGTGCCTGGTTGTGTGGAGCACTGCTGTTGGGTTCCTTGTGTGGGTGAGCAGTTAGATGAGGAGAGGCCAGTTAACCTGAAGGAGCCTATTCAGCCCACTCGAGGTTACCAGTGCCTTGTGGGTTCTCGTGGGCTGCCCAGAAAGAATGCAATACAGTTTGGCCCTTGAAGTTGTGAAAGAGTAACTAAAAGTGGTTGCACTTGTGTTTAATTCTAAAATAATTAGTTTTACAACTTTTGAAAAAATGTTGACCTTTACCCTGGTGTGGTTTTTCATGTTAGTCTGCTGTATTTTTGAATGGGTGCAATAAAAGCCTACTGCCTCTTTAATTTACATACTGATACAAGACATTGCTGAGATCATCTGAAAATTCTTTGCAGATGTTACCAGGGACTAAAGCTAAATGTTCAAGTTCAAAATTATTAGACTTTGTTCTTTTGTATGAGGCTGTATGACACACTGGTATGTTGCAAGGGCTCTCTACTCTGCCTTTTACAGTAATCTTGACTCCTACTTTGTCATTTTTTTATTTTTACTGTAATTATTCTAGGAAGATTGATTTAAAAGCAAATTTCTGGAACTTCATTTATCTACCTTTGTAGATTGAGACAGTATACTGATGTAGCACAAGAAAATGTTCTCTTGAAAACCACATAAAAAAATAATTGTGTATTTAATCCAAACCCTGCAATACCTCCTGCTGAGAACAACAAAAAAAGGAGTAATCTCTGGATAAGCTTGTGGGGAACAATCTGTGGGAACAAATTGATGTCCCTTAGCTGTTGGATATGTATGAAAAGAACAAGTTTCTGAAGTGCTGCTCTGTCCGTGGAAGCTGATGAAGCTCTTGAGCTCTGTTCCAGCGTGTCCTCACCCAGCTCGGGTGTGATCAGTGCTGGTGTCTGGTGCGTGTCACCTGCTGGAGGCAGAGGTGTGACAGGGCCCTCCCTGCTCCCAGCCCTCCTGTGATGTTGCTGCACTGGCAGCAGGTGATGCTGGAGCAGCTGCTGTGGCTCAGGGGCACAGGCTGGTGCTGGTGCTGGTGCTGTCCCTTGGGAGGATGAGCAGCACAGCTCAGCTGTGCCAGGGCAGCTCTGCTGCTTCCCAGCTCAGCTGTGCCAGGGCAGCTCTCCTGCTTCCCAGCTCTTCTGGGCAGCTTCAGCCACTTGCTGTTCACAGGATGCACAGCCTAGAGAGAGAAGTATTTTCTGAGTGATGCTCTCCCAGGATTCAACAAACTGAGGGTGAAGCACATTGATTTTCAGTTATGTGCCTCTTCTCACTTCCTTGTTTTTTGAAGGTAAGTTACAAATCTACCTGCTTGGTTCAAAGTTGCTTTTAATTCACTTAACCCGAGTGACTGCAGAAAATGTTTTCCTTTCTTTTTGGATATCTTAAGACTCTTATATTTCCTGCAGTAAAGAATTTGTAAGGTGTTCTCTTTTCCCAGCTCAGCCCACTGAAAAAAAATCAAAACCCCATGACCTCATATATAAACCAAGTAGGCTGGAAAGGACCAGTGCTGGATCAAGGCTAGCTTGAAATTTGATGCATAAATTCCAATTTTTCCCATGCTGATTTGCTCAGAAGGGTAAGGAGACTTTGTACCTTGACTCCTTCCCCCATAATTTTTATTGTGGTCTATGTCCAGTGGTGGTGAGTTTCACAAAGTTCTGTTTATTGCAGAATCCCATTTTAAAAAAAGTTTTATTTCCATTTTGTTCTTCCATTCTTTCTTTAAAGGAGTATGGTAAGATTCGGACAAATAGGAAGACAGCTTCTTTAAGAGGGTGAGGCTTTTATTATATGCAGGTCATGCAAAACAGTTCCCTTTTTGTTTTAATAAACTGTGGTGCATCTTTTATGTTCTTTGATAGATGGGACTAAAATAAGATTTTTCTAGCTAATCTGGTATTCATGTTTTCACAGCATCATTGCCAATTTATGTGTTCACTGACTTCTTAAAATTTCTTTGGCTTATATATTAAATAAAACCTAAAGGTACACAAATTAAAATGCTAGTACATTGAATGCTTAAAAAAAAATAAAGTATTGATTTGTCAGAGATGGAGCAATACCCTGCTGGAGCAGATATACAGGCCAGTGTATGCCATCAGAGATTGATGTTTATTTACATCCTGAATGATTTCCTGTCTGATTTCTTGCTACAGCTATACACATAAGGTCCTGCTGCTGCAAACTAGTGTTGAGCCACATGAAAAATTAACTTAAAATACCGGTCAATTGGGTAATAAAGGTGAAGATAAAGAATTCTAGTATTTGCCCACCCGTGGCAGGATTTTTTGTTTCAGTTTGGTTTTTTTACACTAATTTGTGTTTAAAAACAAACAAACAAAACAACTTGTTTAAGTTTTCTTTTGTGTCTGCATTTTACTGCTTGTAGAAAACATTCAAGAACATGACCCTTCCAGAAGCATTTTGCTGAGCAGACTGAAGTCCCAAGAAACCTTTACCTTCAGGAATTATTTTCTGGTGCAGTTGGAACAGCTTACTGGCTCCAACCAGAATACTTCGGTTTGGTTTCTTTGCTTTCTTTGTGCTGTAGCATTTTCTGCAACAGCAATTTTGTTGAAAAGAAGAAACAAGACAATCTGTCCAGGCAGTGGTACTATGTAGGGAAAAGTTGTAGTGGAGTCCTAGCCGGAACAGATACTGTAGCATGAAAAACATGAGATATTGGCTCTGATGGCTACAGGGTTAAAATCAGGGTGAGGGGAGAACAAAAGAGTAACAGTGATGCCCGGAGAGTAAGCTACTGTTTTAAAAACTAAAGTAACAAAATGAACTTTTTCAGCCTCCCCGCTCAGTTCGTCCTTCCATTCCTGTAGGAATTGTGTCAGGCTGGTTTGTTAAGGTTCATGGTAGAACACCACTGGTACTAGAGCTGGGAAAGGAACTGCTCCATATGTGCTGCTGGGCAGTCCTGGCTGTTTACTATTGTAGTATTGTGAGCTCTTTCTAATATTTCACAATGTCTCTTTAAAATGATTGCATTGCAGCTTAATTATGGGTAAAATCTGCCCAGATGGGTTGGAATAAGAAGAAACTAGCTGGGAACTGGAGTGGGGGAAGAGGTCGTGGCAGAAGAGCTTTGGGATATCAGACAGACTTGACTTCTTGGCTTAAACCAAAAGAGGCCAGGTGAGGCCAGTCCCCCTGGCCTGTGGCATTTGGCTGTGTGACACTGACCAGCATGCCCTGAATTTTATGCAAGGTGGACACAGCAACACACAGCTGCCAGTTTTCTGTGAGAGCCACTGATGGTGCTGCCCAGTGTGCTCTTAGACAGAGTTTTGTTGGGAGCTATGGAAGCAAATACCCTTAGTAAAGTGAGGAGGGAGGATGCATCCTTGGCCTGCAGTTAGCAAGGATCTGGAAAGCATTTTGGAGAACAATAAGCCCTCAGCTGCTTTTACCCCATGCTGCAAGGGAAATGCAAGCAATTACAGCCCTAGCTAATGTGTAGTTCAGATTGCACATTCTGGGTTCTATCCTTGCAGAATGCAGGTTGGTGATTCCTGCAACAAATGCTTCTGTATAGCTCTGATCTAATATTTACTGACATGCTAGGTGGGCACCAGTGTGTCAGATTTTCATGTGACAACTCCACTTTAGCAGTTAAAGATAATTATCTTGTTAACATTTGCACTCTTAAGCATTAATCTGGGTCTGTGTTTTCTAAAAGCTTCTAAAACTTAACTTCAGATGGACATCCAAATGTTTCTGGGCTTTCGCTCCCTACTAGCATTTCATGTTGCATTTTGAAACTGCAAGCTGTCTGATCCTCTGCAATCAACCTTTAATTCACAATGACTCCTCTTTATTTGGCCTAAGTAACTTTCCAAACCTTTGTATCCCAGTGTATGACTGTGCAAAAGAAGAATGGATTAGCAGCAGAAATCTTCTGTCAGGAGTGGGTGTTGAAATGCTGTAGTTGTTGGAGTGTTTGACATGGTGTAATTTCTGTGTAGCTGCAACCAGATCGTGGTTTGTGCTTAACCATGCAAGAGCACTTGGACGGAAGTGGCAGCACATGTCACCAGGCTTGCTCCGAACGTGTGTAGCTCACCACTTCCTCATACTGAAGTGAAGGAGCAAAAGAAACATCAGTTTCTAGTTCATTTTAACCTCCAAAAAGTTACAGTTGCAGAGGTACTTACAGCCTTGCCCTTTATATTCTTCTCTTAGCTTTGAAGTGAGTCTCTGAGAATTTGGGTGAAGTTCATACTAGAAATCTTGAGTTCAGAGAAGATTTTTTTGTGCAAAGGAGTGGTTGTATAAATCATTTCAGCGCTGCAAGGGAAATGAGTAACCACGAGGAACCAGTCTGTGCAAGACCTGGACTGGTGCACATGGGAAGCTGGAGCTGCAGTCAGGAGTCCTCAGGCAGCCACCCCTGCAGGGTCAGTCACTGATGTGTCTTAGCTTCAGCAGGTCACAGTGCAGGCAGGATTCTCTTTAAACCACAGCAGTCTCTAGTTTTCCTGCTAGTTGTTTCCTAAAGCTTCAGGCCTAGATGCAAATGAACTTTTAGAACTGATTTAATTTGCTGTTGCCACAATAAAATGCTCTTTTCAGAGTAATCCGTATTTGTGCTTTATAACCTCTGAGGCCAAAGCAAAATCTATTCAGAGCAAAGGTTATTTGCTTTCAGACCTGAATACAATTATCTGTGATTTCAGCAGCTGTGATTGCACCTAGTTAGGAGAAAAATCTTTACAACAAGGGAGGCAATACCCTCTCCAATGTAAAATGGAAACACTTGCCAAACTTAAGTTACACAGGATAGGAATTTTTTGAAAGTGCTTATAATTCTCATGTCATTTTAGAAGAGTGTGAATTAATGAAAGTATCTTCTTTCCTACCAGCGAATCTTGTGAAATTGCAATTGTACTAGTAATCCTAGCATTTTAAATTAGTGCAGTTAATTTTGTATGCTGTTTAAGTGCTGATGTGATATTTTTCTCTTAATTTGTATTCTAATTAATGAGCTGAACCACGTACCCATGGCACATTAAGTGGCCGAAACTTATTTTCAGTGTATTAAAATAGTAATATTGCATGTGAGAAGAATGAAATTCAGATAACTAATGAACATTGATATTTCATATTCAGTTTCTACTGTGGTGTAGTAAAAACTCCCATAGCTTTCTGTTTAGTGGATGGATGAATTCTTAAAGCTAGAAACAGCATTTTTTTCAATTAAGATACTCTTGATAATTGTCAATTAAATTCATCTTAAGAAAGTTAATTTAATTTCTTCTAACTTATCCTCATCTTTTACAAACTACAACTAAGTATCAAGTAAGTATTTGAGATGCAGTGAAGAAAAAGTGGCCATTTGTTTCCAAACCAATTAATTTGTACTGTCACAGGACTGAAAAATCTGGCAGTCATGTAGTAGTGAGGCTTGAGCAGTCTCAATTTGACCTGTGTTGTAATACAGATTTAGAGATCCAAAAGTTGAAGTAGTTAGGATTAAGGGGCTAGTCTGTTTGGAAATCCATTTCACTCCTCTAAACCTTAAAAAGACACTATTAAGCCCTTCTGAATTATTTTTTCAATCTTTTTTTTTTTTTAAACTTATGGCTTAAAATCTGAAAAGTATTTTCAAAATCAGTTGGAGAACTGATGGGTACCATGTGGGAGTATAAAGGGGAAAAGGAGAGAAGTGTTTTCTTGATACTTTTTGGAGCTTCCTAGAAAATCGTAATTGTTCCCAAATGAATATTCTTGAAAAAAGAGTCTTATATCTCCTGTGTTGTAATACCATTTACTGTGATGTCTCATGAGATTGCATCAAACATCAGTTTTCAAAAGTAGATGCTGGCTTTGAAAAAGAACTGGGGGGTCACAGGATGTGTTTCTGACTCTGAGCCAGAGGTACCAGGGAATTGACTTAAACTGCGGGGACTAGTCAGATGCTCAGGAGAAATACATACTCATACTAGTGACCTTGTTGGTGTAAAATGGAAGGCTTTGGAGAGAAGTCTTCCTCTGATGATCTTGACTAACTAGTAGTGAGTCTGAGTTTGGCCTGCTTTCATTGTGCAGAATAATTTTAATTTATCCTTGCCATGTTGGATGCAGCTGAAAACTTTGCACATTCTCAGAACTTCCAAGTGTGTGGAAGAAATGGCAGCTTCAGAATATTCTTTTGACTAAGTTTGCTCTTACCAAATTGCCAAAAGGAAACTGAACACTTCCTTTTCATTAACTGCAGAACTCAGGAGTGTCTCTTTCTCTGGCAGGAATCGACTTTAAAATCAGAACAATAGAATTAGATGGAAAGAAAATCAAGCTACAAATATGGTAAGTATTCCAAAGTAATTCAGGTTTTCAGTGACTTGAATTCACTTTAAGAAAGAATACTTAATAGCTTTTGAGCTTCAGTGTACCAGAAGTTTCATACCTTTTATTCATTGACTGTTCACAAGGTTTGTGCTTTCTTCTGGCTTGCCCTTGGAGTGGTTCTGCTTCAGTAGCACTGGAAATAGCCTGTTCACACGCAAGCATTACAGCAATTTCCTATTTTATCAAAAGCTGTCCTCTTAAATGTGCTTTTAGCTTTTCCGTGTGGAGGAGAAATATTAACTCAGTAGCTGTAAGCTAAAATATGCAAGCCAATAAAATGTAATCTCCTCTGGTACTTTGATACCTGGTTGTACTCACCAAGGCACAGGTGAGAGTGTACTCCTTGCATGGTGGCTTTGTAGAAACTGAGTCTCCTGATCCAGAATCCTTGTCACTAAGGAAGTGCCGTGCCAGAAGGGGCTGATAAAAATGTTCTGTCTGTAATATAGGTTAAAAAGCTGGGTTTTGTCAGGCCTTTGGGGCTCAGCTCTCCCAAGGTGTGGGTGGTATCCAAACATGTGGGTCTACTGGGTCACTCACAGGCAGGTACTGCTTTCAAATCACCCAGGACAAAACACCAGCACACCGAGGTGTAGTGGCTGACCTTAGCAGCAAAATGTGTGTGGCAGTGCACTATCCTGAAATATTTTATTGCTGTGTGTTTTAACTTCTGTTTAAGACAGGACTTGGATGCATCAGAGCTTTTTATTTTTAATTACTGGAGGGCAGGCTGTGTAGTGCTGAGTTCTATTGCTTGCATGAAAACAGGAGTGGTTTTGTGCCATGTTTCTGGTGCTGCTCTAACTGCTGATGTAAGGAGGGTAGCTGGGGAGTGAGGAAACTGCTGAGGAAACTTGTGCAAACAGCCAAAGGTATGTTTTTCCTAGTGAACAAGTATCAATGCATTGTTGCTCTCTTTAATAAGACATCTCTGAGTACAGATGAGTGTAAAACAAATCCTTTTTTCACTGAATTGTAGGGATACAGCAGGCCAGGAGAGATTCCGCACGATCACAACAGCTTACTACAGAGGAGCCATGGTGAGTGCTCACACTTCAAAGAGCCTAAACACAACTAGTGGAACTGGTTTGCTGTTCCTGAGTTTGTGTCCTGTAAGTCTTCCACTGGAGGACTGGATAATTGTGGCTTGAGATGTAGGGAATGAAGTTTGTGGTTTGATTGGGGGTTTACCCTTTTTTTTCCTTTTTTAAATGTGCTGGTACTCAGTCTAGGCCTGGTTTTTGTGATGAAACTTGCAGCCCTATTGTCTTTTTTAATATAATTAAAATTTCTGCAGATTTTAATAAAATAAGTTACCAAGCTTTAATGCAGTCAACCCCTTTAAACACTTGAAGTGTTTGAAAAAAGGATAATGAATTATTTTAATATTAAAAGTGTGTTTCACTGAATTGCTTTTCCTTCAGCCAGTAGAGAATGCAAAGTCTGGACTAGAAATACAATCACCTGCAACATGTAACCTACTGTTACATTTTCCTCCATTGTGGGTGGCTTGAAGTCAAATAATTGACTTAGAGCCTGCACCCTTGTGGTACAGCACTTGTAATGGTTCTTAATGCTACGAATTGAGATATTTTATGTTGGGACACCTTTAATTTTGACTTGGTGGTTACTCCCTGTGCTGCTGTTTTAGGTTGATGCTGCATTGTATGAACAGATCTGTGGCATTCATAGGCTGCGGGTCCAAATAACTCCACTGTTACAGAGCACAGGGAGAAATAATGATGGTTGTGGCTCTGCATTAGAGCTTTCCAGTGCTTAAAAAGGCTTTGGCAGTGACCTGGTCTTCTCCCCAGTCCAAGGCCAAGGACTTCTGTTTGTCCTATGAGGAATGATTGGAAAGGCCTCAGGAAATGGAGGTGAACCTTAATGCAGTGGCTCTGTGGTTTCCCATGCTTTGCTAACTGTTGAGATCCCATGTGTAAGTACAGAACTGCTGGAAAGAGCTAAAGCTCCTGCAGGAGCCCCAGGGGTGAAGGTGTCTGCTGGCCCCAGCAAGTTTGGTATCCTGGGCTGCTTAAAACTGCTGCATCTAAGTGTGACTTTAACCACAGAGTCCTGGTTGCTGGTGTAGTAGAATTTCTAAACTTGCCCTGACTGTAGGCTAATAATTAAAAGCTTTGTAAAGCTGGTGTGTTTGATCTCTAACAGTGGCAAAAAATGTTAAATAGTAATATTTTGGGTAAATTCCAAGCCATGGCATAATGCCTTGAGAAAAGACTTACCTATAATCCTATGTTGAATTTTTTTGGAACTGTGATTAGAACTACAGCATACATGAAAAGTCAGCCAATAGTACTAGCTCATCTAACTAGATTTTCCTAATTTTATTTAGGGAATTATGCTGGTGTATGACATCACGAATGAAAAGTCTTTTGACAACATAAAAAATTGGATAAGAAACATAGAGGAGGTAAGTGCTTCGTTCCGTCTTATGATTTCCCCAGGACAAATAAAAATCAAATAATTACTCAGTTCCATTGCAGTTGCCATCATATATGGCCATGCACCACTTATGAGTAAAGTGTCTGCTGTTACATTTTCAGAGTAGCCAAATGCCTGTGCACGTGTGCAACCTGCTACAGAGCTCATGGCACACATTTGATCTATTACAGTACATGGGCAAATGTAATCTAGGAGTATTTATTACAGCCTATTTTAATATTTTAATTGCTTGTTTCAAGAGTCAGCCTCTCTCAGTAATGCCTTCGCATTAGATAATTTCTCTAAAATAAAATAGTCCATTGTGGAGGAGTTTGACACACAAGTTTCTTTTCAACAATGATGCACTTTGTTCCTGAGAGATTACTTTTTCTTCTTCCAGCATGCCTCTTCAGATGTAGAAAGAATGATCTTGGGTAACAAATGTGATATGAATGAAAAAAGACAAGTTTCAAAAGAAAAGGGGGAGAAGGTAAGATTTGGTAACTCACCCTATTTCGAAGCCTACTTCTTGTAGTATTCTAGCTTCTGGATATTTGGTGTGTTTTAGGCATGTGAGAGGGAATGGGTCTCAAACCTCTTGTTTGAGAAACTTTTATATGTATAGGATGCCAGGTATGGGTTTTTTTGTTTTTAAATAGCACTTAACTGTCTTCAGGTTTAAATAAACTCAGTGATACTGTTATCTTGAGGGCAAGATCCTGTAAAGAATGTTGACCTTTGCTATAGCATGAAGTATCCTAGGTCTCAATATAAAGTTTTCTGTATAGTTTGACCACGTTATACTCGATTCTCCATGGTGGTTACTTCTTGTTGTTAGTGCTGTTACTAAAGCTTAAGTAATTAATTAATTGTTCTGCAGAACAAACAAGTGAGGAAGAATACTACAAAATCTCTTGTGTACAGCTGAAGCAGTCCAGCTGTTAGTAACACAACTTATGGGATGATTGGATTATAGTTATCTGGTCCACAATCTGTATCAAGAAAGATTCTACCTAAATGTGTTTTTAGAGCCTAAATAAATATTTTGGTGAGAAATTAATGTCTTTTTTTTTTTGTTTTATTGTGACTTTATGTGAGGGTATGATGAGTTCTAATACTTTGTCTAATTGTCTTTAATGTTCTTGCAAGAGAAAATAGAAGTGAAACTTGCTTGGTTTGGTTTTTAAAGCTTGTTGTAGCATGCAGCATCTATTCTGTTATGAACCTATTGTGAACCTATGTGTGAAACATTGCTTTTACGAAAGAACTTCAAAATCACTGAAAAACTTTAACCTCTCTTCCAGTTAGCAATTGATTATGGAATCAAATTTTTGGAGACAAGTGCAAAATCCAGCATAAATGTGGAAGAGGTAAGAGATGGCTGCTACACTTAGGTGTTTCTTGGATTGCTTCTGTGGAGGTGTGCTCCATGATCTGCTGGGCTTTCTCGCCTGACCTGGGACCTGAAGTCCCAACTGTACTCCTGGGTCTGCTGCTACATTCCAGCTGTTTCTGGTTTTCTGGTAGTGTCTGGAATTGTTTTAAAAATGGGTGTTAAGAGAGTGGTTTACTTTTACTGTAGCAAGCAGTTGCCTTAGATGTCTGTGCCTTGCTACTTAAAGTTCAAGTCCTTTTGGACAAGGAATAGGTTTAATTTTAGGACAGTGCCTTGTGCAGGAAATGGGATTCTTTACTTTCAGGATAACATGCTACTGTGTCACAGAGCCTTCAGGTTACTACTAAATACGTGCTGTGCAGATGAGGCTGAAAATTCGTGTATTAACCTGGAACACCAGGTTATGAGCTCATGTTAGGGGAGGAAGAAGACTCAAAGTGCTATTTATAGAGTTATAATCTGTTTTCCTGCAAATAAATTTCGTGCTAAACCCACAAGATCTCCGTGAGAGCTTCAGGAAATTGTCGGAAGGAAGAGAGACCCAAGTCCAGTCTGTTGTATGATGAATCATTTGTGTCATCTCAGGGAGGTGGAGGGAGGATCTCAGCTGTATAAGAAGTGTGGACAAAAAAATAACTGTAGCAAAGGCCGGTTAAATTAAGATTTATTCATCCAACAGTGCAGACTTGTGTTGTCCTTATACCTAATCATTTAAAAGTCTTTCTATGGATTTTTCTTTTCTTTAAAAGTCCTGCAAACAAACACCTACTTAATTCAGCTGGTGTATCTGACAAGTTAACTAGAAACTGAAGACATTGTTACTTTAAAATAACAAGAGGGATGTTGTGCCAGCCAGGCATGGGTTTTTTTCTGATTGCGGGGTGATTGTGTTACAGGATAGAGTTAGAACAGACTGATCTGCATCATGCTGCACCTGGACTAGCTTGGCCTGGTTTTCAGTGTCCTTGTGATTCTTAGAGCAGACACTGGCAGTGGGACCATGAGGGGTCAATACCACAGTGGATACCTGAGTTCCTCTGGAGGGTTGACTTGCTCTGTCATGACATGGCAGTTTCATTTTAACCCCTGCATGTCATGAATTGCACAACAGTGGTTTGTGCTTACTCCAAAATTTTTGGCTCTCTGAATATTTTTTTAAATTGTCACATGAGTGGTGAAGAAAGCATTAAAAAATGCAGCTGGTGTAGGCATTTGGCAATCACTAATGTTTTGGTTTACTTTCCACTAAATACTTTACTTGCAGGGAACTACACAATTGTGATATTCTTGCGATCAGAAGTGAATTAATTTATTTGTTGTGATTTATTTACATTAAATGAGTGCCTGTCTTTGGCTATATTCCAAACACAATGGGAGGGGAAGTGTTTATACTTCTTACATTCTGGAACTGTCCTTTAATTATTAGGGTCTCCAGACAGCCTAAAGTCTTGCTTTTTCCTGCTCCTGGAGAGTTGCAGAACTTTCTTGCTAGAGAAGTTTCTTTGCTCTTTCATACATTGAAATCTGGGATGCTGAGATTTGCCAGAGTAATTATTCATGGGTTTTTTTGTTTTTAATCAAGATATTGGAAGCTTAAATAGCCTTATAGATAGTCCAGGAATAAAGCTTTTGGAGGACAGAAAGCAAGCTAACCTTAATGTGAATTTCCAGGCTTGCCCTTCTCAAACCTCTCTAGGTTTCTAATTGTGATGCACAGTTCACTTTGGGGGGGAAATAAAAACAGGATTAGTATATGCAGCCTTGTCTTCAGCTGATTTTTCTTTCTTCCCCCAGAGGTATGCAATGGGAAGGTCTGTTCACTTGCTTCAAAGACTGGCAAGATGGAGACTAAAAATAAATAGTTTTTTCTTCTAAAGCATGTTTACTGAAGTTTTAAATATACAGATACTGTACGTAGGTGTCTTGCAACTCAAAGTGCTTCTAGTGGCCTACAGAACACTGTATTGTAATGTGTCTGGCTATTCCAAGTTTATCATGTCTTGTGACTAACTCTTGTTTGTTTTTTCTTTATTTCCACTCCTCACCAGGCGTTTTTCACACTTGCACGAGACATTATGACAAAGCTCAACAGAAAAATGGTTTGTATTTCCAATTATCATACAAACTAGATACAGTGAGAGGGCAGTTATCATAATACTGAGTAGTAGCCCTACCAAAAAACTCCTGGGGATTACATTAGTTACTAGATAAAATTTGAGCAAGCAATGATTTATCACGCTTTATTACACATCAGTGCATAACTATTCATTATCTTGCATGAACATTAGCATTGGACAGCCTGAAACTGATGTGTTGTTCCAAAATGCAATAGTGTGATCCATGTTTTATTGTGTAGTCTCTTCTCCAGCTAATTCTTGAGATCTGGATTGTTTTGTAAACGTTGTGGTTTTTTTACCAAGTGTTTGATGAAGTCTGGATAACTGAGGAGCTCAAGTTGCATCAGATTTCTGCTCTGGTTATTGCTTTGCAGGCAGAGGAAGTGGGGAGGGAGACCAGGAAAGCTAGAGATACTATTTTCTGCATTTTATGATGTTGACACTCTTTTCTTTTTCAGAATGACAACAGTTCATCGGGGGCAGGTGGGCCAGTAAAAATAACAGAAAATCGATCTAAGAAGAGCAGCTTCTTTCGATGCACGCTACTTTGATGAACTTCTAATGATAAGACTGCAGCACACTTAGAACCTTTTCTGCTTCTTTGAAAGCACAGGGTCACAAAGCCTCAGAAATAATACCACCAAGCTGCTGCTGAGAGCTCCATTGAACGTAGACTGCGATACACAAATACCAAGTGGATTTTGCTCACTAAGCCTATTGACCTGTCAGGCTCTTCTTTCTCAGATATGGAAGCTATGAAGTGGAGACACAAATGCAAGATTTAACTTGTTTTCTCTTTTTTACTTTCTGTTTTATTGCCTGTTGCAAAAGCTGCTATGTTTCTTTTAACTTTGCACATCCATATTGGCCTCTTACTGCCTGTTACAGCACAATCTTACATTTGTATTTGCACAGTTTGACTTGTAAGTAAGATTCTTAACAGATTTGTGCACAGATTTCTTTCTCTTTTTAAACAAATTTATTTTCAAGCAGAAGAGCCAGAGGAAAAATAAAGTCTCATATCCATTATTTTCTATGCTGTATACTCGTGGCCATGCAGTGTGGATGTTGTTGCTCTAGTGATGAGAATTACTGTAACAATTGGCATTTAACAATTTGTACAGATTTTGTCTCTTAGATGCACAAATCTGTTTATGCAGAAGCTATGGCTTCTATTCTGAATGTAGTATGCTTTTTTTTCTTTACCAGACTTAGCAAAGTTGTGTTCTGAGTTGCCAGTCACTGTCTGATTCACAGATGCACCTTTCAGTTATTTGAATAAACACAGTGTCTTTCCTCACTTAACTTCCCTTTGTTAGCTCAGACTGTCTGCTCCTTTTTTTGTTTGTGATGAGGAAGCACACTCTGGATTTGAAATCATCACCACAAATTGGCCTCGTCACTATCACTTAAGTGGCTTGTGGAAGCTGAATGCATGAGTTTTGAGTAACCTCTTTGTGGATTCACTTGTTCAGAAATGACTGCTTCTAAAGGTGACTTCCATTTCTACTCTTAATTCTAGGGATAGTTTGTTAATGTCTGTAAGCATTGGCACTAGGGAAGCCTAGCACTAGGGCTGTAATGTACTCCTAGTTATGCAGTTAATGCTGAATGTGTGTCTTTGGTCTGCTCGAGCAGTTGTTTTTTCATCAAAAACTGGTACAGTGACCTAGACTGTTAGAAGCAGAGGTGAAACATAGTTGCCTTTTTTACTGAACTGAGCATTGTATAACCTAGTCTTTGTTCTACTACTTTTTTATTGTCTTCTGAAAAATCTCCTCAATGAGCAATTAAAACAGGTGCTTTAGTTCTGTTGGTGTGCCAAACGTGGACCATTGTAAGCTTTAACTATAAGTTTGTGTCCAGCTTGTTTGCTGTTAGGGGATGGGTGTGTTCTGTCATTGTCAAAGGAAATGTCTGACATGCTTTTGCTTCACTTCGTTGTCTGGAGTTGTAAACAGTGAGTTAGTTGTTACCACAGAGAACCATTTTGTTGTGTCAGGTACTGAATTTGTCACCTCTGGGTCTGTTCAAAATAGTTTGAAAGCGAACAGGCCAATAGCGTTAGATGGAAAGCTTTTGATTTTAAAAGGTTTAACCTTAGTAGCTGGTTCCATAAAGTTTTAGGAGGTTATCAGCCTGTCCCCATGTGTAGTTTAATAGAAGTAGTTCTTGTAACTAGATGGTGGATCTCATAAACTGCTGTTGCTGCTCTAGAACTAGAGAAACCTTCATGGCAGCAAGGTTTAGTGAAAAAACAAAGCAACCCTAACTGCTCTGTTGTCTACCCTTGATGTTTTTCTTGGACAGGCCAAAGCAGTTATGTTTTCTGTATGGTTAAAAAAAGTGCTTCTATACAGAAAGTGTTGTGACACCAATTATGAATGTTGTTTATTTTCAGTAATTTACCTCTGACTTACTTGGTGTCGTAATACTTTGATTTTTATCTCAGGGGTTGTCTGCAAACCAAAACTGACATGTTCTGTGTTTGGCACTGTTTACAGAATGCTTTGTATTGTTTTTCCTGTCTTCACTGTGTGGTTAAATGTTCATTCAATATTAGTCTCCATGAACTTCCCTTTGAAAGAGCCTGTAAGTAGTAGAGTCTATGAAGTGCTTCTTGAAGCAGCAGCTAATTGGGGTATCTGCTCTGTATGGGGGAGGGTGGGAGGGAGAAAAGAACTTGCTATTTTCTTACATTTAGCTGTGCTAAACTGTACATAAATGTGAGGTAAGACCATAGGAAATTCACTTTATGCATGAGAAAGTACTGCAGTAAATATTTCCCTTTGCTTATTGTTCATGTACAGTTCATCTTTTTCTATTTGTAGAAAAATTTAATGCAATTTTGTTGTCATCTGCTGAAACTGAAGAATTCTAATTTCATGTGATCTTATGGATAAGGTAAAATGCAGATTTCTTTCTTTATGTCTTTGCCCCCACCCCACTTCTTCAGCAGTATTAAATGGCTGAGTGGCTGCACTTTATCAGTGTGCTAACTTCTGGTCAGTAGAGACCTTTCTGTGTACAGTCTGCCCTGTCAGACGTGGAAAAATGTGCTGTATCTTAGCATGCAAATCAGCTGTATGTTTTCCTGGGATATTTTAGCTATGGTTTCCTCTAGACAGGCGGGTGGTGATAATGGTATGTTCTGCCTACGCATCAGATGCTGGGTATTTCAGGCTTTTCTAATATCACTATGATTGTTTTGTGCAGTCTCTGTTGATACTTTGCTCAAGACTATATAATCTTAAGTTTTGAAGGACTCTTAACTATACCTCAGTCAACTAGTTAGTACTCTAATGCCCATTAGAATGAAAGTCATATACTTATTATTCACTTAGCAGCAAATGTATTTCTGTTTTCTTGCAGAAATTGCCATTAACCTTTCAGGAAAGCAGACATTTTTTGGTGGATTTCAATAGAACAAAAATGCTGCTTGTGCTTTGGAGTTTTAGGAGAACTTTCCTTCAGTCCCATGCTTGTGCACTGTATCTTGACCTATATTTTTCTAAATGGTTTTTTACAAAAAGCCAAATGAAAAACAAACTGGTCTCAGTGCTTCGCAATTTTAGCTTTCAGTCTGTGCTCAGCAAAACATGCACAAGATTTTTTGTTGAGTGTGTATAGAATATGTTATTGACTTATCTGGGAGTTCTAATATTGCTAAAGCTTAAACCACTCATGAAGCTTAATGCAGCTCACTTTTCTCTTTGGGGGACAGTCTCAAAAATGCTGATTGACTTTTCAGACCTGTAGTTCTTTTTACAGAAAATATTTCTCATTGTGACTTTCTCATACTAGTCTGCTGAAGTTAAGAGAATTATGTGGATCATTTTCACAAGTGAATAAAGAAGTCTTGAATGTACATATCACATTAAAATATTGTGAAAGCATAATGAATTGAAAGTCCATCAATAATATGTAAAATGCATAAATGTGTTATTTGTGAAAATGCATCTGTTGTTTGATTACCTGTTAATGTAACAGAATTTTTGCAATGTTAAACTTGCTAAGGATTGATCTGTAGGTAATAATAGGTCTTTTTTTCTCCTCTGTTAATTGAACTGCTTATACCATTCTCACTCTTATAAATAAAACTTGTATTTCTTTCTTCCAAAAAAGCAGGATTTACATTGATTTTTCTTGTTTCTGGTAAACTTAACTATTTCAGTGCATTCCTATGGCCTTACGAACATTTTTGCAAATAAAACTTCAATTACCATTATTTTAATGCTATATAGCTACTAAATTCAGAATAAAAAATATAGTCCTTGAGAAAATGCTTAATTTTGAAATAGAAGTGTTCTGCTGTGTGTGTTTAAGCACATTTTACCTCTGATATAAAGGTGTAATGTGAAAAGCTCCTGCAGATAAAAGTGAACTTGTCATGTGGTTAACTTGTAAACCTAATCATTAAATGTGTATTGATGTATATAGATAAAAAAAACCAAACCCAGCTCCTAAGAAAACCTTCATAGTCCAATAGTTTTATTATTTCATGTGAACTTTTTTACAATGTGTGTCTCAAATAAAAGTTACATAATGAAAAGCATTTTGGAGTATTTTGTATGAAATATTCCACTCTACTTTTGATAGTTTGTTGTGGAAAGGTGTCCTGCTGGGTTGTATCTGTAAAGTTTAGTTTAACTAGTGATGAACCACAAGGGTTTTAGTCTGTCTTTGCTTGTTCTTAAACATCACTGTTCTTTAGAGTTGTCCAGAAAAATCCTTTATTTCTGTAGTGATTGCTTAAATCTAAGTATATTATTTTGACGACCTTCAGTTTCCTAGGAAACCATTTTTCCAGACATTTAGTGTCATGAAATGCCCTTTTAAAGTAACTTCTAAGCAATGCCTGTAAAGGTAACATGAGACACGATTTCCAGTTTGATTAAGAATCATCTACTGACTTAAGCTGTTAACATTCTCTTTTTTTGTTGTTGTTTTAAATCAGCATTATTTGAAAGGTATGACTCTGAAATAACCTGGAGCAAAAATATTGCATCAATATAGCAAATATTGTTTGTCTAGTGTCCTTCAACTGAGGAACAAATCGCAAATTAAAGGTTTTGGCAAATATTTGTTAGCTGTTATAATAGTTTCTGCCTTCCAAATTATTGTGATTTGGCAGTAGCTTGCAACTGGTACAAAAATTAGCAAACCTAAGGAAAGAAGGGTTTTATCTATCCAAGACAAAAGCAAGGTAATAGTTGAGAGATCCTAAGAACTAAGTGGGAAGGTCAGGGATGACAGATAGCTTCTAAAGTATATTTTCCATGTCTTCCCCTCATCAGCTGTGTTTAGCTGCAAGGATGTATTGTCTCTACCCTTAGCAACACAAAGCTACAGTTCCATCCTTGTTACACCTTACTATTTCTTGATTCTGGTTTGCTTTGTTGTGCTTGTTTTCAGACTTCTGGCAGACAAATCTGCTGCTTTAGGAGCAGCTGTTTAAGCATTACCTTACTTACCCCTTAGATCTGAATTGGGTTTAGATGCTCAGCAGTCCTTAAGTCCTCACAATAGTTAGTGACACTTGAAGTACATTTGCATTCTGCATTTGTTAAAAGGAAATAGCAGACATACCTACGCTACATAAAAATGGTGATTTATTGCAGCTTCTGTCTGGATCTATTTTTGGTTGCAGACTAGCAGTTATGATACAAATACTCTCCACTTGTAGGTCAGAGGCAAGTTGGTACACGTGTAGAATGTAACCAGTTTTTATAGTCTGGTAAATTGCTTTTTAAATAAATTATTCTTTTTCCAACTTGCTTGACCAGCGGCCCTTAAGAATTCTTGAACTATACTGAAGTCATCAATATAAAAAGATTTCACAATAATTTTTCTTTAGAAAGATTCTAATCTTCAAGAGATGAGATACATAAATTAAGCTTTTATGTTGCATTATGTTCTCACCATCTGGAGGTTTAAAGAAAGGGCATGGTGTGGAATGCAAACATACTGAAAAGCTGTGCTCTTGTATGTGTTGCTTCAAAAATTTTTTACTGTCTTCAGCAGAGCACATCAGCAAGAAGCTGCTGGTGTGAACAAATGCTCTATGGGTTCTGAGCACATAGCTGGTACTTACTGTTAGTTCAATTTGTGAAATAAAGTTGTAAGTTATGAGCAGGATCTGAGCATCTTCCTCATCTGAGGAATTAACAGGTTTAATGAATTGTGGAAAGTGTGTTTAACTTAAACTGTACTACTGAATACACTGTACTGCCTCCAGAGTGACCAAGAACTCTGTGAACATCCACTAAGTCTTGAGAATTTCACCTAGTTAATCTTAAATAGCTTCCTTGAGTAGGTGGCTGAGGTGCCTTACTGCAGTTGTGGCCTTTTCTGCCTCTGGCACCCCTCCCCTCCAGAGGCGTGTCCATGACGCACAGCTCTGACTGGTGTCCCAGGGCCTCGTCTTGGTGCTGGGCTCTCAGATCCCTGGACTTGCTTCCAAAGAGGATTTGATTTCTCAGGAAATGCTACCATTGTGCTCATTGACCTTTCTGCCTTGGTCTAACACCTTTGTAGAACAGCATAAAGGGATGATGCTCCTGTGACACTTCCTTTGGGACCGGAGCTGGCAGGGCGCAGGGCTGACGCCCTTCTCCACCGCGTCCTCTCTGTCAGTGCTGCCTCACCCACAGACATGTTTTTGTATGCAGTGGAAAAGTCCAGACCTCACCTACCCAACTCACTACAAGTGAAGTGCAAATTATGTAACTTTCTTTTTGTTTAAGAAAAGGTCAATGTTTAGTTAATTTTCATGCTGTTTGCAAATCTGTATTGCTACTTTTACTTACTTTTTCTTTCTTTTTTTTTTTTTTTCCTCTTTCTTTTTTTTTCCCCATTCAGGCAACATAGGAACTAACTAGCTCTGGTCTGTATTCTAGATGAAGGACAGAATTTCTTCAACAAGGCTGAACAACTTCTATTCCTGGCTTAATGCTGCCAAATACTTCTTCTGAGCTTCCTCACCCAAACTGCAATGACTTTGTAACCCTCACACTTGTGCTCTGAACCAATAAAACACAGGCAAAAAGGCAACCATGTGTGTCTTACGTACTGTTTATATGTATTTTTCCAGAATAGCACTGGTAGATTATAAGTGAAATTAGGAAATGGCTAAGCAGCTCCTTGTGCCAGGTGTGACGAGGGACCAGCCTTTAAAACCAGGTCTTGATTAATTAATTGAGTTCCATGTGCTGTTTAGGCAGACAGGGCTGCGTTACTCTGCCACTGCTTCGGTTGTTGAGGGGAGGGCAGGGACAGGCCCAGTGCTGCACGAGGCAGGGCGGGAGCCCTTCCCCTTCCTGCGGCGAGACCCCTGTGCCCGCCTCGCTGAGGGCATCGGCGGCGAGGCCTCGCTGCCTGTCCCGCTGAGGAGACCGGTGGCGAGGCCGCCCTGTCTTGTCCCGGTGAGGAGATCAGCGGCGAGGCCGCCCTGCCGTGTCCCGCTGAGGAGACTGGCGGCGATACCCCCCTGCCGTGTCCCGGTGAGGAGACCAGCGGTGAGTTCGCCCTTCCCGCCCCGCTGAGGGAAGCAACGCAGCCCGCGGCCCCGGGCCGCCCGCGCTCCCCTCGCAGCGTGAGGCGGGTGTGGCTGCGCTCGGGGCAGAGGGCGCGGGGGCCGCACCGGCTCGGAGCTGTCCGTGCACGGTCGCCGAGGGGAGGCCGGGGATGGGGACGGCTCCGAGATGCGCTTTTTCTGAGCTGGCCAAGGCACCTTCTGCCCGCCCCGGCCTCTCCTCCGCGATAATAGAAAACTTAGGAATCGTAATTTAAAAATTTGTTTCATTCGTGCGAATTGGAGATCTAACACAACTAATAGGGTTAGCTCTATTAGTTAACTCTTGAACTTTCTTTCAGAGGGAGGGCCACCTTTTGGAAAGAAAGAGAATTTAAAACGAAGTTTATATTTCATTTATCTCAGGCTATAATTTCAACGTGCCCCACTTTTTAGGGTAAGACACCCTAAGAATTTAGAGTGGTGTGGTTTGCTAGAGACCTAACTTTTCTAGCACAGCAAGAAACTGTTCTTTGTTATTTATTAAATACACATAGAAAGCAAAGAACAAAAGAGGAAACCGGTGAAAATTGTCTGTGCCACTTCTTTTTCTGTTTCAGTTTTTGTGTAGCAATTCCGAAAGGAAAAGCCCTCCTCGATAGTCCTCCAGAGGGCACATGACCTCGGGTTGAGAAAAAAGCTACTATGGTTTTATTCAATATATTCCTTCAAGAAAATCATAGAGGAATAATAATATACAACCTAGCAAATATTTTGCTTTTGTTTATATTTTTCTAATGGATGGATTCTTGGGATATTTTATAAGACCTATGCAATCTGTACAGAAGCAGGTAAAGTTTAGTTCTGTAAAAATAGCTTAAAAATGTTCTGTGCTGGCAGCCTTTAGGCAATCTGCTGGAAAAATGAACCAGTAAATGCATAGGATCATGGAGCCTGTGTAAATATGAGGTGTGATTATTAATTGGACAGAAGGGGCTCCTGTTTGAAATGATCAGTGAAAAATGAGATGCATCCAAAGTGACTCAGTTTTTGTTCATAAGTTCTGACAGCTGTGTGTGTTACTAACTGATAGAAGCCTCTTTAGTAAGCTATTGTTGCCGTTGCTTAAAAACCGCTTGGTGGTCCTGGGAAGATACTTGGGTCAATAGTATGTAACTATTAAATTTATATTGTATGTGCCTCCAAAAATGTTTTAATAGACTAAAGACCACAGGTACCTAGTTTGGTAGAAAAATAATCCTTGAGTATAACACTTGACTTTCAATTCCTTATTCCACAGTAAGTGTTCTGGCATTCATGCTTATTTTTACATTTACTTTTGCTATTGTTTCCAAACTTGACTGTATGGTATTGAGAGGAAGTAAAAGAAGTGACAACTTTTCTGACTTTCAAATGTGTGAGTCTCTAGATGGTGCCATTTCACTTCTCTTGAATCAGAAACTCTTACATATTCTTTTTAGTAACAGTTGTTGGTTGTGTTTTTAAAAGAAAACAATTGGTCTTCTGAGGTTTTTTTTTTAATATTGGGGGTTTTTTTCTGAGAATATGCAATATAGATGTTTTGAGTGAATCAAACTAATGTATTAATGAAAATGTGCAAAATTTTAAAGATCTATTATTTTAAATTGTCATCAACTTTCAGTTTTATGTTCTTTTACGTGTTTTACTGATCTAACAGCGAGACCAGACTTGACAAAAATATGCATTTTAAATGTAGACTTGTTTGAGGGTCTCTACATATCTGCAGCTAATGTGAATTATGATTCACCTACTACTTCAGTTGGGGCATAGTGGTTTTCATCCACTGACAGCTGCTCTGCATTTCTCTGTGCAGTGAGATCCGAAAAGAACAGAGTTAACAGTGGCTCATTTACATCTCTTGCTATAGTTCTGGGATGTAACAGAAACTGCTTTGTGCAGTTTCATGTAACATGCTTAAAGTTGTTTGGGGAATTGTGGTTTCATAATTTCACATAGAAAATGTATGTCACACAATTCATGTGCTGACAGACAATCAGGTACAAGTGATGGATATTATTTTCAAGTTTAACCACTAAATTTTCTGTTTAGCTATCAGAAATGGAGAGGCTTCCAAAACCAGTTTTTGCAAAATGGTTTGCACACCTTTTTTTTTTTTTGTGAGAATGGCAAAGTAGAACTTTACATTCACAGGAATGCTTGTTATTAATAAAATTACTTATTTTGAGAAATCTTAATATTGGGTTTGACTTGCTGGCCAGCAGTTTTTTCTCAGTGAGAAATGATGTTATAAAACTGTAGCTGCCATATTGTGGTAGAAAGTGTTTTACAATTGGACAAGGTGCAGTGAGTTAGGTTTGCTATGGAACAACCTTATAGTTTGAGAATGTCAGGAAAATTAATCCACAAACACCAGAGGTTTATGTTCAGAAAAGGAGACAGAGGAGTCCTGTAACTTTATTTGAATAAAGGGAGTGGTCATAGGGCATTCCCCATGGGGTCTCTCATAATTTTTAGGGGACACAGCTTCCTTTTTATCCGAATTTCCTGGCCACATTTTCCCTCTCTCTTTCCCCATTGGCTGAGGCACCTGAGAGGTACCCAGACTCCCCAAAACACCTAATACCTAAAACCCCCTTCTAATGTATACCCCTCCAACCCCATTTATCTTTTTCCTTGTGTCTCTGTTCATTTTCTCTAAATCCAGAGATTTAGCACAGTCTTGAGTATCAGTCTGTGTCAATTAGTGGAATTTCTAAGGAATTTATGGTTCTTCCCCCATTGCTTCTTTCACCTCTCTGAATCTGGCTTTATCTAGCATCAGGCCCACAGTTTGTTTGTAAAGACACTCTCTTCTCATTCCTTTCAATCCCTCCTCTTATTTTCTCTATAATTGTCTTTACAAACCTTATTTATCATTGGCTTAACTTTCTGTTCCTGGGTCCTTTTTGGTTTTGCAATTATTTGCAGTGACATAATTTTCTGTACTTTTGTAGCCATTTCTGGATCTGTAGGCATGGCTACTACCTGCATCCCTTTGACCATATATTGAATAAGTTGCACTATGCAAGGGATCATACCTGGTAAAAAGATGAGACTTGCTACAGTACATAAGAGAAAAAAAAGCATTCCCTTAACCCACCACGAATATCCATCCTTTCCATCCCATTTCCATCCTTTCCACGTTTGGACTGGTACGTGAGTTAACTTTCTTATTCCCTTTGTTATTCGTTTTACCACTTTTCCATTGTCATCTACTTACAAAAGGCAGTTTGAGTAATTTAATTTGCCACACACTCCCCCTTCTTCTGCTAATAGATAATCTAATACCATCTGATGTTGAAATATTGCATTCCTTATCTGAGTGGATTGGTCAGCAAGAAGGTCTTGCTGTGGCTGTGGCTGGCAGGTTGGTTATTATTTCAAAGACAGCTTGTAACCTAATTATCCAACTTAAATTATAAATGGGTTCTCTGGCACCTGATATTAATTCATTAGGACTCCATGTGGGTGGTCCGTGGTGTTGTATAATTTGCTCAGGTGGCCATTCATCTTTTCCCCACTTTTGGATGCTCCCTCCAGCCAGGGCTGCATCAATTGACCACTTTTCTCTAATTAGATCATCATATATCTTAATTCCTAACTGATTTCCCTGAAGTTGTGATAGCAGAAAGAACCACAGTCCAATATATCCCACATAACATATCCCTGACCAGTTCGGATAAAAGCTGTGATAGGTGTGTTGGCCACAAATCCAGTAATGCCCAACCTCCCAGGCATGGATTGTCCTTAATTACCTCTGGGAGAAGGTGCAAACTACCTCAACATTCTCCCAAGGGATTCTTTGGAAACATCTCAGGATCATCATCCCTTTTTCCAGAACCCCTTCCTGGCTTTAACTGTAACCTGGCCTCTTCTGTGTAGGGGCAAATGTTGGACCTTGCATTACTGGAAGGGGTATGCAACCTTTGCTTGGTTAGTTCCTGAATGAGAATGGCAATGTTTTTTCATAGGAAGGAAAAACATGTAGCCCCCACTCTTGGAGCTGCAGATAAGAAGCTGCCTAGTGGATGTCAAGTAGGGTGGCCACTTTCTGTCCTGGCATATTTGGTGTGGAAGCACTTGCCTGAGTTTGTACAGTGATGGAGTCAGTATCCATCTTTGGAAGGTGGTCTCCTGAGAGATTGACTTTGGCATATCCGCATCTCAGAGGTGCCTTCCTGAAATTCTCATAGCACACATCTTTCAGACAAAGTAAGCAGCTACCCTGAGGCTTAGAGTGCAGCTTATCCAGTACCCTGGGCAAGTAATGCTCAGTAATGGTGTTCTGTCACCTTTTGTATGGGGTCAGTCCCCAGATGTTTTGTATTCTGGAGGAGGGGATAGCATTTCTTTTGAGATGGGCTTGTAGTTCCTCTCTTTGGCAAAGAAAGCAAGTTTGGATGCACACATTGGGTACTCTTACTGGCTATAAAGGCTTTTCCCAATAGGCAGCTCTCTAGGTTAGAGCTGTTGAGCTGTCAAGTGGGAATGGAAATGCCAAAGTGCTGAGCTTTTTGTCCTGTAGTTTTAGTGTGTGAGCAGTCCCTGGTGCTGTTCCATTTGGATGCTGACTCTGTGAGACTGAAGGCTTAAGATGGTACCTAGAGCTGAGAAGGAAAGTGCTGGTAGTTTGATGGGTACAGTTGAAGTTGTAGGCAGCAAGAGATTTCTCAGCTGACATCTTTGTGAGCTCTGGTTCTGACAGATGTTTTCAAGCTTGTGGACAGACTCTGTGAGAGTGAAAGGATTTGTTAGGGCAAAGGAGTTTGTGTTGTTGTTTAAATGTGTTGCAGAGAAGGGTTTGCACTTGGAAGTGTGAGATCAGCGTTTTTGTCCTGACGTGGATGATTTGAAAGCCAGAGACGTTTGCCACTTGGATCTGTGCTCAGGGTGGTTTCGAGCTGGGCTTGGTGTGTTTCCTTCTTGTGCGAGTCGACACCATCATCGTGTGGTTGTTTTCATGAGTGCTGACAGTGCCCAGGAAAAAGCCAAACGCTTTTCTGGCACGGCCCCATTTGTTGTGGGAGCAGTTTGCGGAAGAGCTCTGCCGTGGATCCTGGCTCTTGGTGACTGACAGAATGTGATCCTGCATGTACCGGTGAAGGAAGAGGAATCGTTTCATTGTGCACAGCTTATAGGTTGCAAAAGAAAAGGCAATTCCAGCACAGGATCTTTGTTTTAGAATGTTTTCTTATGCTGAACATGGAACTCACACCCACTGAACTGCATCCAGCTCCATGGAGATGTGTGCTTTCCCTCAAGCTCTGTGTACCATCTTACTCTCTCACTCTTGCACATCACAAACCCCTTCTAAATGTCCAGCAGGTACTCCCAAAGGAAACACCAGTGCTGGCCTTCATCTTCCCTTTGTAGTCTCTAAGTTAAACAAGACACACTAGTGATTTGCACTTGCCTTCTCAACTATATATATATATAGCATCATCACATTCTCTCAAGGTGCCAGGGTCCATCACTAAAGTGAAGCATTTCCAGCTGCAGTTCAGACTGAGAAATGTGCTGGGAGACAAAGCATTTGCTGACCTTCCCTTTTCCCTGTGAAACCTGATTTTCACAATGCATTCACTTTCAAACGCTGTCATTGTTGCCTAATCTAAGCATCTGTACCTGCCAGAGAAGGAAGTGTCAAGACAAAAGACTTTACTAAATTACTCTCTTTTTCTAGCAGCCTCTAAAGTGCATACAACGTGCTGGGACTATGCACCTTCCTTCTCACATGTACAAAGCAGACATTTCTGGGTCAGTTCAAGACAGGAATGTGAGGGGCAAACTGTCTAGCACTGGGCTTTGGGCCTTGAGGCTGCCAAAGCTAGGCTTTGCAGAGAGCTCGGGGGATGGCATGGCCCTGGCAGCCCAGAGGGGGCTGGCTTTGCAGTGGGGCTCAGCCTCACCTGGCACAGGGAGCTGCAGCATGTGGGTAGCAAATCCCTGCTGGCCTCGTTCCCCAGGGAGTCACCCAGGAACTGCCATGCTCCCAGCCATGATGCCGGTGTCACCTGCACACTAAGGACTCGGAGCGGGTGTTACACACCAGGGCTGGGGCAGGGGCAGGCATGGGCACAGAAGGGGCCATGGCACTGTCTGCACGCTGTCCCTTCTGCTTCTCCTCCAGCTGCCGGGGGGCAGGAGCTCCCAGCCACCCCTGCTGCAGCCAAGGGGTCACTGGGACACTGTGGGGGCTCGTGGAAGCGAGGGGCCATTGTGACACAGCGGGGCTGCACAGAACCCATGGTGTGCTGTGACCCCAAGGAGACCCTTGTGATGCTGTGGAACTTCCCAGAATTCAGGCACTGTGACACCACAGAAGCTCAGGGAACCCTGGGGACCATGGGAAAGCTACGGAACCTGACGGAAGCCTGGGGAGCACTGTGATGTCACGGAACCTGGTGGAACTCAGGGCCCCTAGTGACACTGTGGGGCCTTTTGGGACCAGGGAGACCCTGGTGGGAGTCCATGTGATCATTAATCCTAGCAGGAACCTGCTCCAGGTGAGGTTCTCTCCCCAGACTTCAACAGGTCCTGCCAGGATCCTGCTCCAGTACTGCCCTGCCACAGGCTCACAGCTTCCTTTGGGAATGGCTCTGCTCCAGGATGGCATCCTCTACCCTCTGCCCCTGCTACCTGGCACAGCCCACGAGTGGCTGTGGAGCACCAGGCACAGCTTCCCCCACGAGGCCCTGTGTATTGTGGGCACACAGGTCTTCCTCATTCCCTGCAGGCTGCTCAATCCCCAGCTTCCAAGCATGTGCTTGACTCAAAGACCTGGGACCATTCTTTCTCCTAATCTGTTTGCTGCTGTGACCATTTATAGGGTGATCCAGGATTGGGGCCAAGCAGGTATTCCCAAGAGGCATTGTACTGGCTAGTGGTGGCTGGGTGTTGGGAGTGGAGGTGACACAGAATGCTGCAGGGTGGTGTCTGTGGGAAGAGGTAAGGGGCTGCCATGTGCTGCACACAGATTGTTCCATCTCCATGTCAGACTTCTGAGCTATCAGCCATTTGTGGCCTCTATGAAAACATATTGCAGAGAGGGTAGACAATGCCAGACAGAGAGAGGAGGAAAAAAAAAAGGGTCAGGAAAAGCAGAGAGGAAAATCATAACACCATGCTGCTTTGGTTACAAGAATGTTGAGTGAAGCAGACAAGCTGATCCTGGATAAAAGCAAGGAAAGGTTGTGTTTAATGTTTGTTTGGGGTTTTTTTGTTACTCACTATGTGAACCTTTTTCAATTGGCTAAACATTAATTTCTCCAAGTTGAGTGTGCTTTGCCAACAATAGTTTTTGCAAAGCCATGTCCCAGTGTTTATTTTGTCCTGAAAGAATTCTCCTCTTATTTTCTATGCTTCTTATTCACGGGAGGTGGAGCAGGAGTGAGCAACTCCTGGGTGGTTGGCTGTGGTTACCCCACCACAGATATGGACTCACAAATGCACCTACACTGGCACAATGCGTGTAGAGAGTGATGCCATCACCTGTGTCCTCTAAAGCACCACCAGCAGTCACATAGACAAGGGTGATGTCTGATCCTTTTCTTCTTCTCTGGCTGCTCAGGACTGGAGATGGGTGCTGGACACCCAGATCCATCTCTCCCACACGCACACCGTAGGTCTGTGCAGTCTGTGCCTGCAGCTCAGTCCTGATCTGTCCAGGATCCTGCTCCAAACCTGGACACTCCCTGGTGCTGATCTTCTCTAGTTGGTGTCTAGCCCAGCTTGAGTTTTCCAGCCAATATCTCACCCACAGAAACATCCATACTCTGTGTGTGGCAGCTTGTAGCAACACACATACAATTAGGAGCCAGCCTGCACCTGGAGCTGGGCGGAATGTGAACTGGAGGAGCAGGCACCACATCCCCACACAGGTGCGTTGGTGGTATAGTGGTGAGCATAGCTGCCTTCCAAGCAGTTGACCCGGGTTCGATTCCCGGCCAACGCAATCCAAATTTTGTTCTCTCACCTGCTCCCAAATTAGCAGCACAGAGGCCACAAGGTGTGTTGTGCCTCTGTATCCCTAGGTGACAAACCACATCTTTCCCAGGGTTTCAGATGAGGGTGATGAATAATGTTCATACAGCATCAGCTCTTGGGGCCCTTGAGGACACTCTGCTTTCACCAGTGTATTTTTCCAGCTGAGGCGGCTCTGGGCTCCTCACTGTTGGTACAGGTTGAGAGGGATTTTCAGTGTTTGCTGCTGCAGCTGGTTGCACCTGGCAAGAGAAGCATGCTGCTGTGGCACGGTAATGATGAAAACTGACAATGCCCAGGTGGGGACCAAGGCATGAACTGCACTTCATGAGGCCAGTTATGGAATTTGGGGGTATAGTGGGAGGAGGCCTGTTCTTTATAAAATGTCTCAGTGTATCATCAGAGTGAAACTGCTCTCCCTCCTCCACCTTTTCCATCTCTGCAGTGCCAGCTGGTCAAATGCTTTGTCATTCCCCTTCAGAGGGGATGCTGGTACCTACAATGTCTGTGTTCATGACACACAGTCATTTCATATGTAGGACTCTTTCTTGAGAACCAGCTGTGGTACATGTGGGAGCTTCATTTGGAATGAGCTGGTTAACAATGATGACTGCATGTCGCAGACACCCTATGTCACCAACCCATACATAGGGCTGCTGACCTATTCTGTCCAGGCTCCAGCACAGTGATATGCTAAAGTGTCCTGGAATTCAGTGTAATAATATTTTTGGTAACTAAGGGGTAAAAAAGCTCAATTTCTCTTACAGCTTATGGTTAAGAGAATCTGGCAGAAGTTGCTAAACCATTATCCATAAAATTTGAAACATTGTGCCAATGTGTGAAATTCACAGTGATTTGAAAAGAGGAAGTATAACCATTATTTCTAAAAAAAAGAAAAAAGGAAGTCCTGAAGATTTATAGGTTTATCAGTCTCACCTTGGCACCTGTCAAGATCATGGAAAAGATCTACTGGGAAACTTCGTTAATGCACATAGAAAACAAGATAAATGGTGACAGACAACATTGCTTCTCTAAGGGCAAAATTAGTGTCCTTTTATTCTAGGCTACCGAGACAGAGCCTGGCGAAGGGCTGTGAGGGTGTGAGCATGCTGAGGGAAAGCCTGAGGGAAGTATGGCAGTATGGTGCCTTGTGTTAGGATACTTGGCTAACAGTTACTGGGACAGTGATGAAAGGAACGGTGATGAGATGGGGAGCACAACCTACTTCATTCATCTGACTCAGCCACCCAAAAAAACAGCAATGGTGTTCAGCATGTGAAACCATCTTCCAAGTGCTACACTAGCTAAGGAGGACTGTGGCATAAAACTTATTATGGGTGTGTGCACGTGGGGAGTAATTTGGAGAACTAACAGGAAATCACTTCATACAGGATAGTTCTTATTAGGGCTGCCTGTAACTTAGATACTCCCTCACCTTCCTAGGGACCAAGGTGAGGCTGACCAGCCTGTAGCTCTCTGGGGCCTCTTACTCTTTTCAAAGTCAGGAGTCTTTTGCTTTATTTTAGTCCTCAGGCATCTCTCCCAGTCACCATGATCATTCAAATTATTGAAAATGGCCTGACAATGACATCAGCCAGTGCTGTCAGCACTCATGGGTTCATAGACAGGGGGATTTGAACTAGATTATCTTTCAGGTCCCTTCCAAGCCAATCTATTCCATGCTTCTATAATTCTTTGATGCTCTAAGTTATGTATGTCTGTTATTCCCTGACTTCATCTTCCACCAAGGATGCACCAACCTTACCCCAGTCCCTCTGATCTCTAGGGCCTGCGATTCCAGGTTTGCTAATGAAGACCAAGGCAAAGGAGTCATTCAGTGTATCAGCCTTTTCCATGTCCTGCAGCATCAGGTTCTCCAGCTCGTTCACCAATGGGCTGTGTGTGCCTTTTGTCACATGGGTACTTAGAGAAACCCTCCTCGTTGTCTTGACATCCCTGACCAGGTGCAATTCCATTTCAGCTTTGGCTATCATAACTGCATTTCCGCATGCTCGGACAGAGCATGAAGATTTGAAAAATAATAATTCTGTGTGCATTAGATTGTGCACTTTTGTCCTGTAAACTGCCAGCCAGATGCTTTAGGGAATATACTTCTGTGGCCAATCAAAACACTTCCACCCACACCCAGGCGTGCACATACATGCACCACACACTGTAGGAATCCTCTGAAGACAAGCAGAGGCCAAGAGCCCTGGAGGATCAGGGGAGGATGATGGAGCAATGGTTCACAGCTATTGCAAAAAACCCAGAATCATCTCAATATGAAAGGAAACTGCAGGTGTTCATTGTTTTATTTTGACAAAAGAGTAAAAACTAGAACTACTAGTTGTACTTATAGAAATACAGAACTAGAGCACGGCAGAACTAATTTTAGCATGATACTCACACGGCCTGTGTATTTATGAGGGTGGAAGCTTGCCAGGCCCAGCAGCATGCCAAGCTGTATGGGTCGAGCACGTGCATGTCTAGCCACACAGCTGCAGCCCCTGGCCTGCCAGGTACATTTCTGCCTGCCTGAATCCGCAAAGTGGACCATTCCCCAGATGAACTGGAGGCCTGGAGACAGCCCACACTGGAGCACATTTATCCTGATGGACTGCTGCCCCGAGAGGATGTACACTGGAGCAGGGGAAAAATGGGAGGAGGAATAAACAGCAAATTGTTACGAACTGACCACAGCCCCCCACTGGGCATTAAAGGGAGGAGATAAAAGTTTCAGGAATGAATCATAGAATCCTTTAGATACCAAAGGACCTTTAAGATCTTCAAGTCTGACCATTAATCCAGCACTGCCAAGGTCACCAGAAAGTCATGCCCCCAAGTGTCAAATCCACACATCTTTGAAATCCCTCCAGGGATGGTGACTGCTGTGTGTAGCCTTTTCCAGTGCATGACAACCCTTTCAGTGAGGAATGTTTTGCTAATATCCAACCTAAGCCTCCCCTGGCACAACTTGAGGCCAGTTCCTGTTCTCCTGTTTCTTGATGCTTGGGAGCAGAGCTCGACCCTCACCTGGCTACAGGATCACATCAGGGAATTGTGGAGAGCAAGAAGGTCCCCTCTGAGCCTGCTTTCCTCCAGGCTGAGCCTCCCTTAATCGTTCCTGGTGCTCCAGACCCTTCCACAGCTCTGTTCCCTTCCCTGGACATGTTCCAGCTCCTCAATGTCTCTCTTGTCATGAAGGGCCAAAAATTGACCCCAGGATTGGAGGTGTGGCCTCACCAGTGCCCAGTACACAGGGACACCCACTGTCCTGGTCCTGCTGGACACACTATGGCTGCTACAGACCAGATGCCATTGGTCTTCTTGCCTACCTGGACACACCTGGATTGCATTTTGCATCCCCAGGAATGAGAGAATATTCACCTGTTGTCAGCCAGCGTCCCCAAGTCCTTCCCCTCCAGGCACTTTCCAGCCACTCTGCCCCAGCCTGGAGTGTTCCAGGGACTTGTGACATAAGCACAGGACCCAGCAATTCACCTTGTTGAGCCTCAAACCATTGGCCTTGGCCCATCGATCCGGCCTGTTCAGATCTCTCTGCAGAGTCTTCCCATCCTCCAGCAGATCCACACTCATCCCAATTCTGTCTGCAAATTGACTGAAGGTGCACTCAATCCCCTTCTCCAGATCAGCAATAAAAATACCATGAAATGAAACCCATGAAAAAAGGGAAGGTAAGGGGAAGGTGATGTAGTTTCTGTTTTGTTTGATTTTATGTCATTATAGAATCAATACCATCCAATCTATTTTGATTGGCAAGGAAGAAAGTTAATTTTTCCCCCAAATCACTCTGGTTTGCCCACATGGTAATCAGCCAGTGATCTCCTCGTCTTTATGTTGACCCATGAGATTTTTTATCTCATTTTCTCCCCCTGTCCTGTCCTCCTGAGGAGCTGGAGTGAGAGAGAGCTGGGTGAGAGCCTGGCAGCTGGCTAGGCCACCAGACATTTGCATGCACAGGAATGAGAGAATTTATACAAATGAGAGAATTCACACACCTCACCTCCTGGCCCCGCGGCTCCTGCTCCAGCTGCGGAGTTTCTGCTACATTTGATTTACTGCTCTGGGATCTGATGGTGCCAGCCATCCCAGCCGCTGCAGGCCTGAACCTCTGTGGGCCCCGCCCGCCATCACCGCGTGAGGGAGCGGAGTGAGCTCGCGCCACAGCGCCCCCTGCAGGCGCGGGGGAATCCCCACCCTTGCCCCGCCCGGCCGGGAGCCAGCAGCGCCCCTGGCGGCCGTGCCCGGAACTGCACCGAGGGAAAGCGCCGGGACCGGGTTTGTGCTCGGTTTGTGTCAGCGCAGAGCCGGTGCTGTTTGTCTTGTTAAACACACACAGACTGGGAAAGAACTGCTAATCCTTCTCCCAGATCTCTGCCTGAAAACCCCTTAATTTCCAAGTTACAATAATTGGGAGGGAAGGGGGTCGTATTTTTTCCATTTCAAGGGAGGTTCCCACCTTCCTTGGCAGACACCTGTCTTTCAAACCAAGACAACGAAGGTGGCTTTTCCACCTTCTTTAGCATCTGCAGTGGCCCAGTTCTTGGACCCAAAAGTGTCTCAGAGGTAAGAGGTCCCTTTCTTGGAGCATGGCCGTGGTGCCTCAGTACCGCTGGGGGCAAGATACTGATGGTACAAGGCAGGAACTCTCAATACGGTCGACAACTTTTGGGGGATGGTCACTCCAAGACCAAGAAAAAGAAAAGGTTTAGCCAAAAACAAATCTGTGTAATACTAATGTGGCAAAACACCAGCCTCCTAAGGGTCCATCCCACTTCCTTGTGCCTGTTAGAAAGAGGCTGTGGGGCTGCAGAGGGACAAAGTAACAGCCAGCAACCCCTCAGGGTAAAACGTGCTCTGTGCTGGGTAAGCACATGGGTGACATCCTCAGTTTCTTCTCAAAATGAGGAGTCACATCACAGTGCTGACAGCACATCTCTTTTTGTGCCTGAGTCCTGCTGCCACAGGGCTGCTGTGAACACAGTGTTGTTGTCCAAGGCAGACCCAAGGTGCATGATGTGCTGAGTAGCCCCAGCTTTATCTTCTCATCTAGGTTTTTTTCCAAAATATTTATATCTCCCACTGACAGTAGTTTGGAAAACCATGCTCCCGAATTTGTGAGAAACTTGTGCAAAAATCCACCCACCTGGCTTCTTATATGTTCCCCATAAGACCCTTGCCTGTTTTCCTAAAATCTGATGGATGGGTGGTTGTATACCGCAGGTGGATGGTGGCTCCTACCAGGCAGGACTAAAAGCTGAAATACCAGATGGGCTTTGTCTCTGTTCTGCTTTCAGCAGCACAGTGGGGACTTAGCCTGTGGTTCTTGGGAGGAGGTCAAAGCTATAACAGCAAGTGCGTTCACGCGTTGTCCCCCGTTTTGGGGCTAACGGGGCGTTCCTGTCACCCCGCAGGGGCTGTTGGTGCCTCCGGGGGGTGCGGGACGGGGCGGAATTGCAGATGGTGGCGCGTGCTTGTGGAATTGACGCGGCACAGCCACCAGAGTGGCGAGCGGAAGGCTATAGGACGGCCAGCAGAGTGGCGCAGCGGAAGCGTGCTGGGCCCATAACCCAGAGGTCGATGGATCGAAACCATCCTCTGCTAGTTCCATTTTCATTCCCTTTTCTCGGGTCGGCGGCGCCATCGCCGAGCCACCGGGTGGCGGCGCGGGGAGCTCGGCAGCGAGGCCGGTTAGCTCAGTCGGTTAGAGCGTGGTGCTAATAACGCCAAGGTCGCGGGTTCGATCCCCGTACGGGCCATCCTAGCTTTTCCTCAGTTTCTGACTTTTTTTT
>VWZV01008161.1:886316-899828 GCA_013397155.1 Irena cyanogastra | reverse complement strand
TTCCCGTCCGGCCCTCCCTTTTTGTGGCAGCGATGGCGCAGGGAAATAGTCTGCAGGAAAACAGGGATCCTGCCTGTGCTGCTCAGCCCTGGTGGATGGTCTACTGGGAGAGCTTCTAGGCTCTCCCCGTTTCCCCTCCTCTTCCTTTTGCAGGTGTTGTTCATTCCAGTTTAAGGATGAACATCACCAGGTGCTCATGGCACCTTCTCCAGCAGCCCTGCAGACCTGGGACTGACCTCAGCCGTGAGGTGTGGTCAGTCCCAGGTGTGCAGCACTAACTGTCAGTCCCAGGTGTGCAGCACCCTCCTGCTGGTGCTGTGGAGGGGCTGAAAGTCAGACCTCGGCCAGCAAGGTTTATTGTGACCACGTGATGACAGGTAAGAATCAGCTGGGGCACAGATGGAGCCTTGGTGGGCAGGCAGGGCAGTGGAGTCAGTTGTCCTGAGAGAAGGACTGTTGGGGTCTCCCTCTTTGAGTCAGGATGCTGCCTAAGGTCACCCTGTGAGATTTAGAGCCCTCAATTTATTGTGTGAGTGTTTGCACATTCTGTGCTCCCCTTCTAAAATCTTGAGAACTCTGAAGTCACTCAGGTAGTACAAATTCCACTTGACATCATGCATCTCTGTGCAAATATTGACAGAGCTTTAATTAGTTTGATTTGCTTATCTGCTTTAACTGCTTCATAACACAAATCTGATATAATTATCTGTGGATTTTATAAGCCTCCTTGGCAATGCTACAGTCAACATTACCCATTTAAACAGTGAATAATTGTCAGCAACCAGGTTTGCACAGAAAGTGCATCAGTCAGAGTCCTGCCCATGCACCTGACTAAGCACCCTAAGATGTCCCTGTCCCCAGCTTTCAGCCACCAGCGAGGCTCAGTGTGTAACCCCAGGAGGCACGGGCTGTGTCTGTAATCCCAGACTGGTAAACTGGTGGCATTAGATGCCACACAGGCCATCATATCCTTAACTCTCTATTTTCCCACATTTATGGCTCTCCAAAACCACCTTGACCCCTCCTTTTTCCCACTTTTTATTCATCCCCTGGATGTCCCATAAGTCACAATCTGAAAATGCTCTTTCCTTGTATCCCATACCATGACCTTTGCCCCTAGTGAGGGACCAGATGTGACTTGCAGAGTGGCCCCATTCACCCTCTGGCTGGGAGCCACCTCTGAGCCCAACAAGAGCCCTGGGAGCAGCTGGGACAGGGAATCTCTAGCACAGTGGAGGTTCCCAGGGCTACTCCACCTGCCCCTGCTTTTCTTCATTCCAGGAGATGAGCTTTTCATCACATAACCTAATGCTATCTCATGGGGTAGGAGGGCTCCCTGCAGCCCGGGCTGACCCTAACACCCCTCAAAACCACCCCACATCCTGCCCCATCCCTTCCAGTGTCCGTGACAACCTCAAGGGACCTATAGAGCCCAGGACATTGAGCTGAAGTGCCACAGAGGACAGCCCCTGCCTCAAAGTGCTGCACCCTAGGCAAGCCCCAGCTCACTGCAGCTCCCAGCAGCATCTCCAGCTCTGCAGAGCCTGGAAGGAACAAGGCTGAGGTTATGAGAGGGATTGAACATGGGGTGGGGGTGACAAGAAACTCAGTTACCTGTTTTAGGTACTTGCCTATGTCTTTCCCTAAGTGATGGAGCTGTTCCCTCCCTTATCTGGCACAACCTCTTCATTTGACCTGGCTCCTGAGGCAAAGGGGGCTGTAAAGCTTTGTAAATGAATAATCACATCAGCACCACTGGGAGGAATGAACATGGGATTATGTTTGGGAGAGATCAGTCTGGTTTCAGACAGAGGTGCTGGAATGATGTAAACAGGCACATGGGGAAACAGGGCAAGCCCAATGCAGGAACATCTCCTAGCAGTCTGCGTGGCCAAAGGAAGTTTTGGAAATAAGAACCAACAGCTCTGTTCCCTGTATTACAAATCATGTTTTCAGGTTAATACATACAACACAAGCAGCTTTAACAAGCACAATTTATATACATTGTCCAGATCCAAATCCATCTGCTCTAAGGCTGTATTTAGGCACTGCTGCCTGCCCCGCTGCCCTTCCCAGGGGCTGCTGCCTTCTGCCCGCGGCTCGCGCTCGGCTGTCGGGGCATCCTCTGGGCAGATCCTTCCCGGCTGCTTCTTTCGGCCAGAATCTGTGACCCACCAACAGCAGAGCTGGTTTTATTTCTCCCTGAATAAACAAACACATCCATTAATTTTCACATCCCAACCCAAGCACCACCACACAGCAGCTAGCCACAAGCGTTCCCTCAGGAACCATGCGGGAGGCAAAATTCCGTTAGGTCTCACAAACATCTTCAGCATCCAGTGCAGAAAGCAAATTGGTGAACTCAGCCCAACAGATATCCATGCCACAAAACTCAAAGAAGTTACAGTAGAAGCATTTTTAGTTTTCATGAGGTTTAATCTACAAAGTAACCAGCCACTTTGTTCCAGTCATTGCACACAGGAACAGCAGCACACCAAGCAGCACTGCTGGAACACCAAGAGTTTCCAACACCTCCAGCTGGGATAAGTGAAAGGATGTGCCAGTGTCCACCAGTATCTGAGACTGTTGCCACATCATCAGATCACACACACTTCTCTCCTTATCACTTCTGTCACTTAATGAGCAGATTTGGATTTCCTAACATTTTTTGGGGTTTTCAGGAACTCAGACTTCTACACAGGACTTCCAGATGTTCTTAGTGAGTTCAGGAAGTGAGAATTCCCCTCCTGGAGGCACAGCTGACGGGCTCTGAGAGGCAGAGCGGGAGCAAGGAGCAGCAGTGGGTACAAAGGTAGGCAAAGGGCAAGAGGATCCTGTCAGAGGAGAGAGTGACAGACTCACTGTTGCTGACACAAATGTCAGGAGGGGATGGGGACACTGACTTTTCCTGCCACTCCCTCAGGTGAGAAGTAGGACTCACTTCAGGAAAGAGAATAAAAGGAACATGATGTACAGCTTTTACTAAAGATGGCAACCTCCATGAAGCAGCATAAAAATGAATAGCAACAAGAAAATAAAACAGGAATACAGTGGGCTGTAGTTACATGCACGCAATTAAAATGCAGAGTGACATTTTGGCAACCATTCACAGTGTACCTGCACAATATCAACAGCTGCTCTACACTCTAGAGGCTCCATGGACATGGTTTAGAAATCATTATCCTGGATCATCTGTGTTATGGACAGTCCACAGTTACTTACCAGACCATCCTGTCTCCTTGGAGCAGCTGTCTGGGAACAGCACCCACATCAATATTACCAGTTCAACACCTTGATGCACCAGAAAGACAATCTAAGAACTTCCAAGTAGGAGCAGGAGGCCATTATTAACCTGCAAAATTTGGGTGGCACAAAAATCCATTCACTTATCCCAGCCAAGTCAGGTGCTCCTGAAGAACTCTCTTCTTGTCAAGCAGGGCAGTGATGTGCCAGCAGTCACCACCCATGTCAGCCAACCAGCCTTGCCAGCTGGGCTGCAGCTCAGGCACCTCAAGCAGCTCCACTAAAGCAAGTGCTGTTCACGAAAACAAACACTGTGCAAAGGCAGTACATAATCTCACAGGATCTGAGAGATAAAGTGGCAGGAATAGAAGCATTATTCACCATGATGCTTTTAGCAATCCTGGGCATGTCCCCAGGTGAATGTCCTCCTCCTTCTCACATGCATGTGTCTGCTGAGAGGGCAGGTCCCCAACCCACGGCCAACCTCAGCTGTGTGCACACACACTGGTCCCTTAAGCTCTGCTGGAGTCAGGCCCTGATGTTCTGACCCAGCCAAAACAACTCGGGGAGAAAGAGTCACTTGACTGAAGAGAAGCTGCACTCAAAGCACATGCCCTCCCTCACCCTAGCCTTGAAATCACAGTAAAACAAACCAGATAAACTGCATAAATACCCAGAATATTTTTGGAAGCAGCCTGTGCAGGCCCATATACCAGACAAGGACAGCTCCTGAAGTGTGCAGGGACAGACATGGTTTGTGCTTCCCTCAGTTACACTATCAGAGATAACAGATTCAATTACCGCAGAGCACAAAAGCAGCTCAACAACCATAAACTCTCTGTAATTCAAGTACTACAGAGTAACAAAAGGATTTTATTGCTATCTTCCTTGATGACTGTCATGGTTTGACACTGGCCAAATGCTAGGCACCCACAAAAGCCATTCACTCACCCTCCCATGTTACACCAGGGCAGAGGAGAGACAATTTAACAAAGGGTTCATGACTTGAGATAAGGACTGGGAGAAAACACTCCCAAGGGCAAAACAGGCTCATCCTAGACACACAAAGTGAGTTTATCACTAACAACATCAGAGAAGTAAAATAAGGCCTTAAGGCCCCAACCCCTCACTCCTTCCCACCACAGCACTGGGAGATAGGAATGGGGATTTTGGTCAACTCATCACCCAGGGTTTTCTTCTGCTTGGCTCAGGGAGATAAGCCATTCCCCTGTGAGACTGATAAGAGGTCCTGACCTTGAATGTGTCTGGCTGCCACAGAATAACTGCAGCCCAAATAGCTATGGAAGCAAGAGGCAGGTCAAGAGAGAGAATAATCAGACACCTGCCTCTCCTAAGATGACCCCAGAAGCAGGAGCTGTTCATCTCCTCGAGAGCCAGGCACAGGCTGGGAAGAATGGTATGTGCACACAAGCAGTCTGAAGTACCAGAGGGAGAAGGAAGCACTGCCTTGTGTCAAGCAGGAGTCAAGGGAAGATAATCAGCTTTAGGAAAGAAAAGAACCTCAACCCCAAAATGCTTCCAGAATTAGAAATCTAAATCTGTTCTCTTTCAGTTTCCTCTCTACAACCCACCACTTTCCTCAAGTACCACTCTCCCTTCCTGCCTCTCAGCAGTAACAATGAGTACAGATTTTTCTCCCATTAGTAAATAAATAAATAAATAAATACTTAAACATCTGTTGGTACATTCACTTGTAGCACAGCCAGGGCTGCAACACTCTCAAGATATCTCCTGCAGTGTATATTGACATCAACCCCACAAACTGTCCTCTTCTGCAACACAATTCTCAGGTCTTCAAAGCTGCTGCCACATCTTCAACAGTTAATACATAACCTGGGCCCTTTCCAGAGCCAAAACATCACTCAAGAGCCCAAATCATTCACCCCTCCTGCTCTTTTGATAAATGGCTCCCTTCAAGGCTGCTCAGCAGAGACACAGGAACTTCTGTCCCATCACTGATCAACATGAAACACACCAGGCTTTCCCCTACAAATTTTCAGGTGTCCCTGGATGCTCCTCATTTTGCTAGTTTTCACCACCACACTTGTGATAGCTCAATTTCTCTCTCTCTTGCAAAGAAACAGAAGATAGGGAAGAAGTCCCTCACTTTTCTCTGAGAGCTCTATTCAGTCTGACTTTTTGAGTGTTTCTTTGGTAGGGTGGGGGGAAAGAATGAATTGTCACTCAGAGTTATCACTCAAACTTGTATCTCATTACTGTGCAACAAAATCACACGACAGATCTGGCATTTACAGTATTCCTCTAAATCCCTTTCCTTTCTGTCAGGTCTTGCCTTGCAGAGCATGAAAAAGAGGAAAAAAAAAACCAACTTGATAATCAACCTGAAAAGACATATTGAAAAAATTATCCCAGTGCAGCATTTAGCTCAATGTCCAGCAGAGAGGAAAGTTCAGAGCCTCAGGTAACCCTGCAAACCTCCTGCAGGAAAAGCATGACAGGAGAGAGACCTCCATGGCCACCTCTTCTTTTGGGACTAGAGCCACAGCAGGTTGTGAGCATTCCAGCCTAGACTCTTTGCAATTTATTCCTGGGATAAGGAAGAACAAATAAAAAAGTTAAAGTTACCCTTCCTGGGAGAGGAAAGGTACAGGAACTTTTAACCAAGGCAATTTCAGCCATCCAAGAAAGCACAGTATAGCTGAGAAACTTTTTGTCAGTTTTAAAATAACTGACATAATGATAATTTCTGTACCAGATGATAATAGAGGTCTATAAATTGAAGCTAGCTGGTTGCCTACAACACAGAAGAAATATTAATTTTGGAATGTGAGCCTGTGGGGAAGGGAGAGGAACAGCAACAACTTCACGCCAGGAATGCTCTGTGCACAGAACCTGTCCCATGTATTTGCTGTGTCCATCATTACACAAAACACAAATCAAGGCCACTCATTCAAAAGGCTTAAACTCTATTGTTTATGGTAGGAAAAGCTGGAGGGAGTGGGAGTTGCAGAATAAGATCCAGAAGGCAACCTAACTGCTCCTCAGTGACTGTAGGAAATCACTCATTGGAGTGGTATTGATGGAGTGCTGGAAAAAACCTGAGTATGAGCAACTAAGTAAGAAAATCATGATCAGGACCCTATTAGTCCTTTAATTAGTCCTATATAAGTCACCAATAGGTCATTCTACAGATTTTTGTTCAGAGAAGACATGCAGACCACGAAGTGTCTGGGAATATTTTCAGGTGCAAGGCACACATCACCACCACTCAGATCCCATGGAGATCTTTAATTTACAATTAAAGCATAATAGCCAGTATAACCTGCAGGAAGATTCACTGTATGATGTATAAATCCCAGATTTAATAAATGTAAGGTAAATCCTTTGCATCTCCAAGGGGATTCCCTCTGCCATATCAGAGCTTTACACAGAATTCTCCTTGTCAGCATTATCCTTATCTCCCTAATACAGAAGCCTACACTACAAATCCCACATCAAGTTGAACCCTGAGATAACTCAAGGCTGAGTGGAAGAGTAATGCAAAGCAGCTGGCATGGCAGCCAGTAGCACTCACCACTCCAAAAGGCTGGGCACAGCTAAAGACAGACTAGACAGAGGGAAAGAAACAAGTGAGAAAAGGGGATAAACTGGAAGGATAAAAAACCACAAAGATGGCAAGAACAACACACAAGAAGCACAAAGTTGGCAACAAGCTGTGCAATACACTGAGGAATATTTATGAAACAACTGAACAGCAGCACTTACAATTCTGAGGCCTTGACTGTATCTAAATATTCTGTATTTACACAGGAAGAAAGCAGTTAAAAATGCAGGGGCAGAAAAGGACTTGTGATTGGCCACAGGATATTTTTCCACGCAGACCATAAAAACTCACAGTGTGAACCTTTGACAGAGCCCAGGGCTGGTGATGGGCTCAGTGTTTTGTCCAACAGGCACTGGAGTTTGTGAGAGTTTCCCTGGGCATGAGAGCAGTCTGACCCCTGCTACGCACAACTCCTTTCTTCCTGTGTCAATCAGTTCCTTGCAGCCCTAAAATCCACACATCACATGTTAGGCCCACAAAGGAGACAGGTTTTGAAAAGCAAGCTCATATTAACAACACATTCAGAAGAGAAATTAGCTGGGGCAAAGCTTCAGGGAGTAATTTTATGGGAAGACACTCTGGGGAAGTGGGGAATGTGAAAAAAGAGGTTGGAGTGCAGAGTGAGAGAAGCATCAAAGACTATTCATGAGCCTAAAAAAGAGCAGGGCATTGACATATACATGTGTATAGAGAGGTAGAAAACTGCAGGGGAACCAGCAGGGACTTGAGGGTTGGCTGATGGAAACAGAAAGCACAGAAATAGCATGTGAGAAAACAGGATACTTAACTACACAAATGCCTATTCTAGGCCAAACTCAACATCACTGTCCCTAACAGAACCCTCCCCCTCACACACACAGAAAGGACACCTGAGAAATTCTTTCTATTTCAAACTAGCACTTTTCCTCCCTAATGAAATGCTAAGGGACCATTTTGAAGGTAGCTGGAATTAAGCTGCATCCAGCTAAATATGCCAGATGGATGCTCCAATAGCACACACACAGCAATTTGCAGGCAGCTGTCATGGATTCAGTTACCAGCCAACACAGAACGCCATGGCTGTGTTCTGTGGGAAAATACAGAGCTACTGATTTCAGACTGCCTGATGCTTCATCAGCACAAAAGCTGAAATAACTACAGGGCATCCCCCACCACCAGTAGTGCTGGTCAGAACTGCTGCATCAGCCTTATTTTAGCTGTTTCTAAAAACCTCCTGCACCATGATGTGCTGAGAAGCCTAAGCCAGGATCTCATTATGATACCCCTGGAGCAGAGCAGGCTTGGGTGATCTTTGGTGAGAGCAGGATTCCTTCAGCCCCTTGTCTGCCTCCTGACAGGGGAGGGAGTGCGGGGGCTGAGCTGAAAGGCCAAAGCAGCTCAAGCAGCTTGCACAGGACAGTCACTGTTCTTGTCACAAGCACAGAGCTTGGGCTCTGACTACACAAACAAGTCCCAGCAATGCAGAGGAGGCATCTCCCCAAGCCAAATGCCTGGTCCTGCATGGAAGCTGCACCATCCTCCTCTTAAATGGAAGCAGCATCTTCCAACAGGAGATTGCAGAGCCAGCAGCAGGCAGCACTTAGGATCCCCCTCTTTACAGCAGCTCCTAAAGGGAAAGGAGGCAAGGCAAGGCAAACGAACAGTCCTGCAGAACAGATCCAGCCCAGAGGCCACCCCCAGACACCCTGTCAACACTTACCCAGCTCCTGAAGGATGGACTTGGACTGTGCCCAGAATGAGAAAGCTCAGTGAAAGAGAAGTGATTCTTTTTCAAGTTGAAGGATGGTAAGTTTAGATCAGGTGTTGGGAAGAAATTCTTCCCTGTGAGGCTGCTGAGGCCCTGGCACAGGATGCCCAGAGAAGCTGTGGCTGCCCCATCCCTGGAAGTGTCCAAGGCCAGGTTGGACAGGGCTTGGAGCAACCTGGGATAGTGGAAGGTGTCCCTGCCCATGGCAGAGGTGGAATGAGATGAGCTTTAAGGTCCCATCCAACCCAAACCATTCTGATTCTGTGATCCTTACAAGGAGAACTGGACAAAACACACCCTTCATATTAACAGGATCTTACCAGCACTTCTTATACTCACAGAAAAGAAAACACAGGACTAAAGTTGTGATAAGCCCCTGCTGAGATTAAATTCTGCCTAAAGCATTTTTGAGCATTAGCTTTTCAATGATAATTTTATTCACAAAGGAATTAGTTGATGTCAGTGGGTGCTGTGTGACAGCAAAGTCACCTGGGCTGGCAGAAACTAAAAAGAGAAGTTTTCATTCAAAGAGAGTTAGGGCTCTAATTTAACACAAGCTTACAGAAAACAAAAAACCTGACACAGCTGGGAACACCAAGCCTTCTGCAGCAATCAGCCAAACTGGCCACTGAAAGCCAAACTAATACCAGAAATATTTATCACAAGCAACACTATCCTTCCCTGAACTTCACTACACGTCCTTGCCTTGTCCCAGAGTAGTCCAGGATATCAACATGTCAATTTTAAAGGGATACTACAAAAAAGAAAAGCCTGGCTGGGCACACTAGGACTGAAATCTGACTCAGACCAGGAGATGCTCTACTGAAGATGCAGAATGAGCACTAAATTAAGCTCTCAAGACAACTACTAACTCCTGCAACCTCAGCCTCTCTAAGGTGCCTGCAGCAGGGTGGTAGAAGGCAACAATTAAGGGCATGCCAACTCTACTTTAGGGCTTCTGGCTCTCTCTCTCAAGAAATTTAATGCTGATTAAAAAACAAGTGGCCATTGGCCTGTCTCAAACCTGAGCAAGCCCACTACTAGCTAAAATTAGCCCATAGCAGTAGCCCAGTGCTAGAAAAAAAAGGCTCATTTGTCCAGGAAGTACCACTCAAAGAGCATATATGAGAGAACAAAAGCTTCTCCACATTACAGACAGACAGGAACAAAAACCTCAGCAACATTCCTGCACAGTTAGAGCAGCCTGTAACAGCTGGGGCACCAACAAAGAGAGAACAAAATTTAACAGCATATTTTGTTCAAGATCTCTGCTCTTTTGGGATATTTCCTCTTAATGTGGTACCAGAATAGCTCACTGCTTCACACTTGAAAAAATCCAAGTGCTGCACCTCTCCCATTTTGTTTAGGGAAAACTACTCAGACAGGTGTCTTCCCTTGTCCCTGTGCACATTCAGTCATTTCTGTCACATGGGAGGCTGTTCTCTTCACCACAAGCACCTCCTCTACAGGGACTTCTTAACCAAGAGCATCTCCTGAGAAAGAGAAACCTGTTCAGGATGAGTCCAAGGAGTTTGGGACACTTTACCCACATACTCCATTTGGGCTACAGCAAACTCCCTGAGTTCTCAGCTGCTCAAAGAGGGGATGCTCCTTGAGCTCTGCCATTATGAGGCACCAGACTGTGCCATAACTCCTTTATCCCAAAACTGACTGCTTTTCAAATTAATCCCCCTCTCCACTTCACTTCTGACACGACTTACAGGCACAGCCAAGAGAATAAACATGCCCAACACCACTGCCCCTTTCTGACACATTTCTGAGCACAAGAGAAATGAACTTTTCCACTGTGAATCCAGGCACAGTGACAGCAGGCTTATTTCAGTTACTTATTTTTAAACCTTTTGGAAGTAATCCACAGAGATGGTGAGCCAAAAGTCACTTCAGGGAGTAAATAGAAATTTTATTAAAACTGGTTAGGAATAAAATAAAATTATATATATATATCTATATATATATGGCACAAGTTCAGGGCTATGGTTGTTACTGTCCAGGGACATTAGAGTATTAAGGAGAGATAAATGTATTCAAAAGCAGTAACTGCTTCAGCTGACAGTCCCCCACAGCCTGCTACTTCATCTTCCCACACAAACACCATCTCTAGAGGATGGAAACTGCTGGATGTGTTAGAAGCCACCACACACACGGGGATAGAGTAAAGGAAGGAACACAGCTNATGGAAGCAGCATCTTCCAACAGGAGATTGCAGAGCCAGCAGCAGGCAGCACTTAGGATCCCCCTCTTTACAGCAGCTCCTAAAGGGAAAGGAGGCAAGGCAAGGCAAACGAACAGTCCTGCAGAACAGATCCAGCCCAGAGGCCACCCCCAGACACCCTGTCAACACTTACCCAGCTCCTGAAGGATGGACTTGGACTGTGCCCAGAATGAGAAAGCTCAGTGAAAGAGAAGTGATTCTTTTTCAAGTTGAAGGATGGTAAGTTTAGATCAGGTGTTGGGAAGAAATTCTTCCCTGTGAGGCTGCTGAGGCCCTGGCACAGGATGCCCAGAGAAGCTGTGGCTGCCCCATCCCTGGAAGTGTCCAAGGCCAGGTTGGACAGGGCTTGGAGCAACCTGGGATAGTGGAAGGTGTCCCTGCCCATGGCAGAGGTGGAATGAGATGAGCTTTAAGGTCCCATCCAACCCAAACCATTCTGATTCTGTGATCCTTACAAGGAGAACTGGACAAAACACACCCTTCATATTAACAGGATCTTACCAGCACTTCTTATACTCACAGAAAAGAAAACACAGGACTAAAGTTGTGATAAGCCCCTGCTGAGATTAAATTCTGCCTAAAGCATTTTTGAGCATTAGCTTTTCAATGATAATTTTATTCACAAAGGAATTAGTTGATGTCAGTGGGTGCTGTGTGACAGCAAAGTCACCTGGGCTGGCAGAAACTAAAAAGAGAAGTTTTCATTCAAAGAGAGTTAGGGCTCTAATTTAACACAAGCTTACAGAAAACAAAAAACCTGACACAGCTGGGAACACCAAGCCTTCTGCAGCAATCAGCCAAACTGGCCACTGAAAGCCAAACTAATACCAGAAATATTTATCACAAGCAACACTATCCTTCCCTGAACTTCACTACACGTCCTTGCCTTGTCCCAGAGTAGTCCAGGATATCAACATGTCAATTTTAAAGGGATACTACAAAAAAGAAAAGCCTGGCTGGGCACACTAGGACTGAAATCTGACTCAGACCAGGAGATGCTCTACTGAAGATGCAGAATGAGCACTAAATTAAGCTCTCAAGACAACTACTAACTCCTGCAACCTCAGCCTCTCTAAGGTGCCTGCAGCAGGGTGGTAGAAGGCAACAATTAAGGGCATGCCAACTCTACTTTAGGGCTTCTGGCTCTCTCTCTCAAGAAATTTAATGCTGATTAAAAAACAAGTGGCCATTGGCCTGTCTCAAACCTGAGCAAGCCCACTACTAGCTAAAATTAGCCCATAGCAGTAGCCCAGTGCTAGAAAAAAAAGGCTCATTTGTCCAGGAAGTACCACTCAAAGAGCATATATGAGAGAACAAAAGCTTCTCCACATTACAGACAGACAGGAACAAAAACCTCAGCAACATTCCTGCACAGTTAGAGCAGCCTGTAACAGCTGGGGCACCAACAAAGAGAGAACAAAATTTAACAGCATATTTTGTTCAAGATCTCTGCTCTTTTGGGATATTTCCTCTTAATGTGGTACCAGAATAGCTCACTGCTTCACACTTGAAAAAATCCAAGTGCTGCACCTCTCCCATTTTGTTTAGGGAAAACTACTCAGACAGGTGTCTTCCCTTGTCCCTGTGCACATTCAGTCATTTCTGTCACATGGGAGGCTGTTCTCTTCACCACAAGCACCTCCTCTACAGGGACTTCTTAACCAAGAGCATCTCCTGAGAAAGAGAAACCTGTTCAGGATGAGTCCAAGGAGTTTGGGACACTTTACCCACATACTCCATTTGGGCTACAGCAAACTCCCTGAGTTCTCAGCTGCTCAAAGAGGGGATGCTCCTTGAGCTCTGCCATTATGAGGCACCAGACTGTGCCATAACTCCTTTATCCCAAAACTGACTGCTTTTCAAATTAATCCCCCTCTCCACTTCACTTCTGACACGACTTACAGGCACAGCCAAGAGAATAAACATGCCCAACACCACTGCCCCTTTCTGACACATTTCTGAGCACAAGAGAAATGAACTTTTCCACTGTGAATCCAGGCACAGTGACAGCAGGCTTATTTCAGTTACTTATTTTTAAACCTTTTGGAAGTAATCCACAGAGATGGTGAGCCAAAAGTCACTTCAGGGAGTAAATAGAAATTTTATTAAAACTGGTTAGGAATAAAATAAAATTATATATATATATCTATATATATATGGCACAAGTTCAGGGCTATGGTTGTTACTGTCCAGGGACATTAGAGTATTAAGGAGAGATAAATGTATTCAAAAGCAGTAACTGCTTCAGCTGACAGTCCCCCACAGCCTGCTACTTCATCTTCCCACACAAACACCATCTCTAGAGGATGGAAACTGCTGGATGTGTTAGAAGCCACCACACACACGGGGATAGAGTAAAGGAAGGAACACAGCTCTCCTCCTTTTCCAGGGATTTCTCATGGCCCGGAAACTCTAAACTTTAACTTTTTTTGAGTTATATACAAACAAAGCAGTACTGAATAATACTGTAGATTAAAGGTTTTTTTCTGTTACGGGTTGGCGAGCAGAGCCAGGAGGCTACAACACTGCAAGCAGCCTCCCCTAGCCCTCTCGCCACCTAAAACCCACGAACATCAGGACAAACGGGGCGCGGGCCGGGGCTCACACGGAGCGGGCTCCCCGGGCCGAGTCGCCCCCGGGGCTCGGCCGAGCGGCCCGCGGGCTCCTTCCCGCGGGGGCCCGGGCGCGGGGCAGCGCCAGGCG
>VWZV01008161.1:852135-885944 GCA_013397155.1 Irena cyanogastra | reverse complement strand
CGCCGCCCCCTCCGACATGGCTGCGCGGCCCCGCCCCCGGCCAGGCCGCGCCCCCTCACAGCAGGCCACGCCCCCACGCGGTTCGGCCGCGACTCCTGACGGTCCCGCCCCCGGCGGTCCGGCCCTGCTGCTCCCGGCGCCGCCGGCAGGTGGCAGCCGCTCTCCAGCCGCGCCCCCGGCCGCGGGCCCCTGCCTGGCCAGGCCGCAGCGCCCGCGTAGTGATGGTGTCCGGTGTGCGGTGTCCGGTGTGTGGTGTGCGGTGTGCGGTGTCCGGTGTGCGGTGTCCGGTGTGCGGTGTGCGGTGTGCGGTGTNTGTGGTGTCCGGTGTGTGGTGTCCAGTGTGCGGTGTCCGGTGTGTGGTGTGCAGTGTGCGGTGTCCGGTGTGCAGTGTCCGCTGTGCAGTGTGCAGTGTGCGGTGTGCGGTGTGCAGTGTCCGCTGTGCAGTGTGCGGTGTGTGGTGTGCGGTGTGCAGTATCTGCTGTGCAGTGTCCGCTGTGTGGTGTGCAGTGTGCAGTGTCCGCTGTGCAGTGTGCGGTGTCCGCTGTGCAGTGTCCGCTGTGCGGTGTGCAGTGTCCGCTGTGCGGTGTGCGGTGTGCAGTGTCCGCTGTGCAGTGTCCGCTGTGCGGTGTGCAGTATCCGCTGTGCAGTGTCCGGTGTCCCGTATCCTCCCCGCTGCCCTCCGCGCGGTCTCCCCGCGGGCGGCTCTGCTCCGGAGCAGGGCAGGACCCGGCGGGGGCCGCCGAGCGCGCAAAGGGCAGTGCGGCAGTTTGGGGTGCGGGGATGCCGCGGGGACCCGCGGAGCTGCACAGAAGCCCTGTTGTCGTCCCCAGCTGTCCCCTTGGCCGGGCGCAGCTCCCCCGTACACGCCGCAGTCCCCGAGCCCAGACAGCATCTGGCATTACGTGGGGAAGAAAACTGGAAATTTGTGTCTTGAGTCGCACCGTGGCGAAGAGCTGGCAAACTGAGACTGAAATTCCTCTATCTAAATGGAAATGAGCTGCTGCCGTCAGGGAGGGATGGTCACACAGAGGCCCCGGAGCTGTGCTGTTAATGGAGAGCAGAGGGGTCACTGATTCCCCCGGCACTGCCGTGAGAGACCCCATCCCACCCCTACACCAAACCACAGGAGACAGATGCTCCGCTCCACATCCCAACCTGTGAGTCTGTGAAAAGGCGACCCGACCCCGATGGCCCTGCTGCCAGACAGACATTTACTGCAGATGCCAAGACAGGAATGACACGGATGATGACCAAAGAAGGATCTTGCTCTTTATGGCCCCAAGCAGGACCAGCCCAGCAAGAACAATTATAGCTGTGTTTTGAGTGGGAGCAGCTGCTGCCAGCACCAATTACCGTGCTGCCTGTCTGCGGGGCTGCCAGTGCCAAAGCCACAGAGCCTAAGGCTGTCCCAAAAGCTGGACTTTCAGAGGGACCCTCGGCTGAGCAGGGAGTGCAGGGTCTGTGATGCAGGGGGACTGAAAAACACCCCTGTGCTTGCTCTCTTGCCTGTTCTGGTATATGATGTGCCACTTCCTTTGGGATGGGCTGGAAGTCGAGTGCAATGCAAGAGCCCTCATTGTGTGGGTGATGCAGTCTCCAGACTTGGTCCCACATGGACTACCTGCCCCAGCCTGTGGCATGTGAGAGTTCAGCTGCAACTCACAGCAGAAGAGAGCAAGATGGTTTTTAGCTCAGCCCTTCTCTGGGAAAAAAAAAAAAAAAAAGGCCAACCTGGCCTTGAATGCTTTACCACCCACACTGTAAAATACTTCTTGTATCTAATCTAACTCAATGTTCCTTTTAGCTTAAAACAATTTTCCCTTCTATGAGCATAGTGGTTTGGAGACAGGCCTCCAAAACTGTGCATGGAAAAGGAAAGAACTGCTCACAGGTGTAGACTCAGAATTAGGTGGAGGCATCCAAGCAGAGATGTCTTGGGACAATTTCCAAACAGGACACCAGGAGCAAGTAAGTGGTTTGGAAGGATGCTGGGAACCATACTGAAGGGACTGAATGATGGTGGTCTCCAAGCCAAAGTTGAAACTTGTCCTTTGGGTCAATCATTTGGTGTTTAGGAAAAGATGAGAGGAGGCATTCAGCTGGGCCAGGCCTGTACCAGTGCACACGTGTGCTGTGTATGTGCTACCCTGCACATTCCACTGGCAGCCTGGAGGGACTGGGAGCAAATTTCTCTCCTTTGCTCTGAACTCTGGCAGCTGAGCTGTTATCTGATCCTCCTGTAGATTGCTGTGGTTGGAGGCAAAACACAGGGCACAGCATTCTCAGGGATACTCCAGTAACTTAAGCATCCCTGCTAGGGCTGGGGTTTCAAACTAATCACTAGGCTTGGGCTTCAAGGAACATCCCCAGGCCAGAGGGACAGGGAGGGGACATGGATGACAATGTGAGAGCTTAACCCAGTCCCACAAGGATCAGTTGCTGGTTCTCTCCAGCCTCTGAGGTACTTAGGAGCCTTGATGACTTGTGCTGAGATGGGTGATGTGAGGCTTGGCACTAACCAAAGGGCTTCATCTCTAGCAGGTGGGAGACATTAGGGACAGAATTCAGTGAACACACCCCAGCTTCCCAGGTGGGCAAGCTCCAGTTCTGCCCTCTATCAGTCTTTTATCCCTCTTGGTTGCCTTCAGAATCCTGCAAAACTACGTATTTTCATAGAATCATAGAATGGTTTGGGTTGGATGGGACCTTAAAGCTCATCTTGTTCCAACCCCCTGCCATGGGCAGGGACACCTTCCACTATCCCAGGTTGCTCCAAGCCCCATCCAACCTGGCCTTGGACACTTTCACAGCTGGGGCAGCCACAGCTTTCCTGGGAAACCTGTGCCAGGGTCTCACCACCCTCTCAGCCAAGAATTTGTTATCTCATCTAAAACTGTCCTCTTTCAGTTTGAAACCATTCCTCCTTGTCCTGTTACTCCAGGCCCTTGTCCAAAGTCCCTCTCCAGCTCTCTTGGAGACCCTGAGGGCACTGGAAGGGGCTTCAAGGTCTCCCTGGAATCTTGTCCTCTCCAGGCTTAACAGCCTGAACTCCTTCAGCCTCTTTTCATGGGAGACAGCCCTGTGAGCATCATTTTGGTCACTGAAGTCCTGTGCAGGGGTAACACAGTCCCAGGCTGACCCACAGCCAGGCAGAGTGGCACGAGGCCAGGGCTGCAACTCAGCCCCAACACTGTGCACAAGCTGTTCCCAGCTGGGCTAATCCCATTACAAAACAAACTTCCTCCATTATCAGGAGCTGCAGTATGCTAAAGCAGGGCTGTGATTATGGAGGGCTTTGTGAGGGACTAGCAATGAATGACAGAGCTGTTCCACATACTGGGAGGAGGGATACAGAACACAGGCAGCTGGGAGGACATGGGGCCTTGCTGGGACAAGTGGATTAGGAATTATTACAAACAAAGGTCTTTGGTCTAACTTTCTACTCCCATCAGGGCTAACCTTAAAGCCACATAAGGTTGTTGACTCTCTTGTCCCTCCTGGGGATTAGCATCCTCATGAATGGGGATCCCTGTCACCTCTCTAGCCCTGTGGGATGCCTGCCCTCACCCACCCCGTTCCCAAACAATGCTCACTTCAGTCACAGGATGGCAAAGACAGCACTAAAATACCCTTCCAAGAGAAATTCAGTTCAAATTTTCTGGGGAGAATCTCCTGCTAGAACTAGAGTCATATATTTTTGGTGGTCAGGACAAAGGGGTTATTTCCCTTTATTTGGCATTGGTGAGAGCAGACCTGGATACTGTTTCCAAGTACATGAAGAGAGGAAGAGCATCAGAGAGTCCTGCTGAGGATGGCCGGGGGCAGAAGAATGGAGTTTCACTTCTTTAGCCTGGAGAAAAAAGGGCTCAGGAGAGATGCAATTCCCACAGCAACGATCAAGAGCCATTTTGCTGAAGCACTTGGACATGCAGCCCAGCTGCAGGGCAGTCCTGCTGGTCCATGACTGGTGCAATGCACACAGGTCTCATTCCTCTCATCCCTGTGCTCAGCAGGGATGCTCCTGAGATGGAGCCAGGCTGCTTGAGCAGGATTTCACCATAAGGCTGCACAGCCAGCACTGGCATCCAGGCAGTTTGCTCCCTGCCACAGCTCCACAGGAAAACAGCCCCACAGAATGGGGAACTGCATGGACACAAGAAGCCTCTTCTTTCCCACCCACAGCTCCCAAGAAGGCAGAGGATCCCAGATTATGAGCTCTTCAGTGGAGCCATCAGGGCACAGCAGGGCTGCTAAGTGGCACTTGAAACCTTCCAAGTGCAGAAAGGGCACCCAGCAGCATCGCTGCAGATTTCTGCATCTCCAGCCCTTCCTGCAGGCTCTGAGAGAAAAGCTCTCCCACTGGAGTCATCTCCATCCCCCCTGGACAAAATGCCTCCCTGGGATGGAGAGAGGCAGCCAGAGCTGCCAGCAGCCAAGTGGGCTGTAAGGAGACACCGGCCAGCTCAATCCGCTGCCTTTTAAGGAGCGGCAGAGGCTGAGGCATCCTGGAACAACCCACCACACTCCTGCAGCTCCCAGGCACGGCTGCATTCACACTGGCCATGCCCCACGGCCCCCACAGCAGCTCCAAACCGCAGGGCAGCCAGGACAGCCCTCTCTCAGCTAAGATCGAGTCTGAAAAACCCCAAAGCCCCGGATGGCAGAGTGGGGTTCCTGCAGTGGCTGCAACACCCATGCAAAATCCCCACAGTCCCATCACTCACCTCAGTCCCCCCCAGGAACCAGCAGGGACACCTTCTTGCTGGCAGCAGGCAGAAGGGAGGATGATGCTTTTTCACAAAGCCTTCATCAGGCCACTGCTAACTCATCCCACCGATGCCCGAGGGCTTTGCTCCACTAAGAGAAAAATTTTTGCTGGTCCAGCAGTGAATTTGCTGCTGTCATCCCCACCCAGAGAGCAGAGGGGAAAGGGAATGTGCTGCTGGGGAGTAACAGCAGGATGGAGCTTAGGCTGAAGCATGGATAGAGGAAATGTATGTGCATGGGTATAAGAGGAACAACCAGGAACAAGGCTAAAAGGCAAGGTATGTATGAAATAATACAGAGCACCAGAGAGAGGTTCAGGCAAAAAAAAGAGGAGCAAGCTGGCCCAAAGACAAGGTGTCAGGAAGACAAACAACAGGACTGGAGCCAGTAAATTCACAGAGGAGATCAGGAACTCTGTGAAATGCAGGTCCTTGCCTAAGACTTATGAGAGCTGAAGGAAAACAAGAAGGCAAAAGATCCCAAAGAGTGCCCTCTTCTCCAGGGAGTAACAGCCAAGTCCAAAATCAGCTCATCACTGCCCACAAAGGGTCCCAGAGACACGGCAAGGACATGACCACCAGCATCCTTTGTCCCCTGTGTCTCACAGGAGTGCACTGGCTGGATGGGCACACCAATCCCAGTCTATGCAACGGCAGCGCAGGGAAAATCAATTCCCTTAAAGCTTTTGTGTAACAAAATTTCCCTTTCCACTGTTTTGGTACACTGATCCCCCACCGGCGGTGGGATGTGGGCACGCAGTCCCATGAAGCAGGAGACAACCATGCACCGCTTTATTAGGCAGTGGTGCTGCACACATGGCCAAGGCCGGTCACTGTTTACGTTTGGCAAAGGATGGCAGTGAGTACTGAGCAGTGGCGCAGGCAGGGACAGCCTGCCTCGCACTCTGCACGCCTCGCTGGCCCCAGGCAGGTCCTGCTCACCCCTGCCAGCCTCCTTACCTGCGGGCACAGCCGTTTTGTCTCTCGTGGGCAGAGCTAGGCACCCTCACGGAGGTACCTCAAGCCTGCTACCAGATGATTTATCCCCCTACGCGCACACACTGCCCCCCTCCCTGGACTCTCCAAGGTCCCAGCTCCAGTCCTGGCATCCCAAGCTCTGCCGAGGAGGCAGGTGTGGAGGTGTGGACAGCCGGCGAGCCCCACTCAGCTCCTCACACAGGGGGTCCTTCCAGTGCCACGCCAGCACAAAACCAGCGCTCGGGAGCCCCTGGGAGAGCAGGACGAGGGGCCCGGCTGCAGCAATCCCCAACAGCACCGGCTGTGCCCAGCGAGCTGCTCATGGGCTGACGGTCTGGAGCCCATCCTTGGCACGGCGGCGCTCAGCCCTGCGGATGGGCCGGTTTTGGGTGCACCCAGCCTCGAGCCTGGCTCGTGGGGGTGATTGCTATAGGGTACGGATAGCCACCGGGTAAAGCAAGGACATGTGCTCGGCCCCCTTGATGGGCAGCTTGCGGCTGGCGTAGTGATGGATGATCTCCGGCACGCTGTCAAAGGGCGGGCTGTGCTGGCCCAGCACGTATTTGTTCTCCTGTGTCCGCGACAGTTTCATGTGCATGAAGCCCTGGCTGCTCCTGCAAGGACAGATCAAGGCAGGGTTAGAGGGCAGAGCTGGCCCCAGCCTCCCCTCATCTCCTGACCCCCTGACACAGGCAGCCTGCCCCTGCAGCTGAGGGGGACACTGCTGGCTCCTGTCTGCAGTCACAGCTCTGCCTGCACCATCCTGCTCCTGGCCGGCTCCAACAAAACCCACAGAGCAAAGGAGGGACATGGCCAATGATGCTGCACTGTGTCCCCTTGGGGAGCACGGCCATGCAGTGGGGTGTGTAGGGCCCATCCAGGGTGTGTGTGGGTAGGGAAGGCACCACCTGGGCAAGAGCAGCAAGGGCACTTGCTGTAGGGTCACGCAAGGCTTTTGCTCCTTGCATGTGACAAAGCCCCTTTTGCAACTGCTCTGGTTCTTACAGGAACCCCTTAGCTCCCAGATCTCCAGCCTCACCGAGGCAAACCAGGTTTTTCTCCTTTGGCCCACAGCCAAAGGATTTTCTCCTTCCCCTCTCCCCATGCCACCGCTGCAGGCTCCATAAAACCCGCTCAGCACAGCAAGGCCATTTCCCGGCACAGCACGGGCACCGAGCCACGGCAGCAGATCCTGCCCAAACGCTGATTCCGAGTGACGGACTAATGGCCCTGTTGCTATTAATTTGCGTCTCCGAGGAGAGCCGCAGACTGTCTGCAACGTCTGGATTGCACATTATGGCAAAATATTGATGACTTAAAAGCAGACAGGACCTCATCAGTGATGCTGAGCTGCTTCTAGTGCTGCACAGCCTGGCCCCATCCCCCCGGCTGGAGACAGGCCATAATGGACAGCCCAGCTGCATTAGCAGAATGGGTTTGCAATCCATTTAGAGACAGAAGCAAGGAGCCAGCTGTCCTCAGAGATGGCCACAGCCCCCCAACGTGGGCTGAGGAAAAGCAATAGCTTGGTCGTGTCTTGTGTCCCAGCTGGCAGGGAACCGGAGCGTTGCCACACGGAGCCATGGAGAGACGATACTGGTTGTGTTTAGCACAAATTGCTCCACAGGTCTTTGTCACAAGCTCAGGGATGTGATGAGATCACACCCCTAGAGAGATGACTGAGGGAACAGGCTGCAAACACCAGCAGCCAGGACAAGGGGTGGGTGCTGCTCCTGCTGAGCACCTCTGCAGGCACAAGGAAGGACACAAAGCTTTGCAGTGTGATCTCAGCCACTCTTGTAGAGGCACAAGCCAGGAGAGACTCACTCTCCAAGCATATGAGACAATGGCATGACCCTGTCCATGACAGGCAGCGTGGGGCTGCCTAGCCTGGACCAGCCAGGACTGTCACAGCAGGGTTAAATCCTTCCAGCTACCTGACCTGCTCGTGGCTGCTCTCTCTTGTGCATATTTTCCTTTAAAGCAACACCAAAGAACTTTAGGTCAGCATTGGAAAGCTTTTCAGCCCATCTCCTTGGCTGTGCCTCCTTCCTCAAGAAAAAAAAAAAAAAAAAAGAGTTAAAAAAAATAATAGAGCTGCAGACAGCCAGCTTACAGCTATATAAAAAGCATCCCAGGGGATTTTCCTTTAACAGGCTCTACAGAGAAAGGCAGTGGAGTAAAAATCCTGTTCCCGGGGCTGTGGGTTCTCTGCAAACTCTGCAAGGACAGGCAATGCCCAGGCAAATCCTTATGGGCTGGGGAAGGTGGGCTACTGCTGCACACCATGGCCTAGCCACACATGCCATCTGAGAGGAGGATTTTGCCGTAAGACTAAGGATGATGGCAAGAAGTAAGGGAAAAACCACTAAGAAACAGGTGACTGGCTTGTGGAGAGGTTGACAGAAAGCCACCTTTGGTGATGGAATGCCACCTCCCAGGCTCTCCAACACACATGCTGGCTAATGCCACTCACAAGGTGAAGGTGAGACCTCTTGCAGCTTCAAATGCAGCTCACCAACCAGAAGAAGCTGTTGCTCCAAAACGGCTCACAAGCCAGGGCAAGGAAAAAACACAAAAAATTAAAACATCAGTAAAAATTCTGACAAAAAAGAAAAAATGGAAAGGAGAGAGCTATTCCAGAAGGATTTGTTGGCTGATCTGAAAGCTCTAAATGCAGAAGGAAAAAAGTGTATTTTCAGTGGAGCTCCTGCCCTGGTTTGGTGCTGAAGGCAACAAAAAGAGTGAAAAAAAATGTGAAGAGAGACAGAGCAATCTAATTCACAATTGTGCCACTGGGAAATAAACAGAGAGGCTGAAACCTGTGGGGAGCAATGCAGGTAGAGAGACCACTGGGGAAACTCAGAGTATACTGAGAAAAGTGTAAGGTTGTGGGGCCTGTTGTTGGGCAGAGACAGTGAAGTGCTCAATGAATACTTATTTCCCATCTGGCAGGAGCAGAGCTAATATAGCTGTCCAGCAGCAGAGCAAGGAGGTATTTGCTCATCCATCATCATCTTCAGACAGTAACAGCTTTGATTTTGTGGATTTGTGCTGCCCCAAGAGCCAGGAAAGAGCTGGATGAGGAGCTGTGGGCAGTTCCCCCCTGTCAGTACACATGCAGAGATGCTTCATGCAATTTTGGCATCCAGGGAATCTGGAAAACTTGGGGAGTATATAAGGATTCCCCAAAAACCGCAAGCAGAAACCAAGCTTGCTGTGGGGATGAGGTTTCTCTACGCAAACCAGAGCAGGGTAAAGCCCTCTCTACAGCTGAGCAATGGATCTGTGAGCTGGGGAGGCAAGGATGGGTACCCACATTTCCATCAACACTGGGCTCGTACCAACTTTCTTTTCTCATAAAACTAAGCTACAAAAAAAAGGGGGAACAAGAAAACAGAGCCGGAAGCTGTAACCAGACACATCTGACTGAGAACTGAGGCACATCATTTGATCCACTGAGGGATTATGAACACTGCCAAGGAAGAGCAGTGGGCCTCAAGATCTTCCTGAGAGATGCTGTTGCCAGACACCAAACCAGAAACCTGTGCCACGCCACAGAAAAGTGTGGACTTCATAGTGCAGCCATTTCTGCCCACTCCTGATCATCTCATAGTCAGCCAATTAGCATGGGCATAATTCACTTGGGGCACCCACCTAAGGCACTTGGTCACCTGTGCTGTGGGTCCACACCCCCCCATCCCTGGCAGGCCCACTCACTTCAAGGAGAGGGAGAAGTCATTCTTGCTGGTCTCGCTGTTGCGCACCAGGTAACTGGCCTCCTTGCACAGCCTCAGCAGCGTCTCCGCGTCCGTCCGGCTGATGGCCCCGTGGTACCAGCTGCAGGGACAGAGAGACAGGCTGTGCTGGGCACAGAGCACACAGCTGGCAAGGGCCCTGCCCTGCTGGGGCTGCAGAGAGAGATCAGCTGTGCTGGGCACAGAGCACACAGCTGGCAAGGGTCCTGCCCTGCTGGGGCTGCAGCAATGCCAGCACCTCCCCAGGGACTGCAGCCACACACAGGGAAGGGGGTGGCACCACTGGGGTTGGGAGACAAGGGGCAAGGACAAACAGGCTGAAATGTGGAGCCAAGGAAGAAAGGAAGAAGCAAGTCTGCCCCAGGGCTCCTCATGGTGTGGCCACAGGGCTCCCTAGTGCAGGTGGAAGGGTCGGGCAGCCACGCCAGGCAGGCAGGCAGGCAGGACTCACCACTGGCTCTCCAGGGGCAGGGCGGGGTCAATCCTCTCCCCTACAAAGGGGCCAGGCTCAGAGGTCAGTGTCTTTGTGCTCTTGAGGCTGCTGGAGCCATGCCTGAGGACAGCCCTGGCCTTCTCCTCCCTGCAGGGCGAGGTGCGGCCGTAGCACAGCCCCTCCGATGGACCTGCAAGACAGACACACATCACATGACGGGATCCTAACTTCCTCTGGCAGCAAGAGCCAGAGCCACTCACATCACTGGGTCACCTCACACTGCCCCATCCCCATGGTCTGAGCAAGGGCAGGGCAGCTCTTGGGCTGCTGCTCAGTGCAGTGCCCAGGCTGGGTCCCCACCTCACCAGGCCTGGAGCCAGTAGCTGAGCCCATGGAAGACCTTTCCAGGGAGGTTTCAAAAGCTCAGGAGGTTTTGCTAATGCAAAAATAGATTCAGTGGCTATAGTACAGAGTTAAATGAGATGCAGCATGAAGAGGTTCCCCAATCTCAGAGGAAAAAATTAAATTTAAAAAAAGAAGAGGGAATAGATGGAGCGAAAGGAAGCAGTCAGTTTGGAACCGATGGATACATTTCTGCTGGCACAAATAAACATGGGGTGAAAAACAATTCCCCAAGGTGGGAAGGGGATATTTTGACTGCAGGTACCTCCCTGACACTGCCACCTGCCTGTCCCCAGCCCAGCCACAGCCATGAGAGCGGGGGATGGACCGAGCTGTGCCCCAGGGACCTGGCCTCCCACTGCCTGTTATTTCCACACAGGATGATTTCAGCATCAACTATATTGTTTCTTCTTCTTCCCAAGAGTTCATTATTGCTCCCTGTACCACCAGCCCCCTTGCACAAATTACTTATTGATCAGGCAGAGCTGCCACAGTGTGGGGCTGCCAGGGGCTGACATTGTGGCAGCACAGTCACCCTGGAGGTGGCTGAGCCTAGAAATGCCCTAGGACTACTGGAATGCCCCAGACAGGACAACCCTCCATGGCTGCTGGAGGGGGAGGCAAAAAATAGCCAGAGGGATGTTTTCCTCTCTAGCAGGGCATCCTCTAAGGAAGCTGTTTGAGTGACACCTTGTCCGAGCCCTATGCAGGTGAGCAGGACTCCACCCCCTCAGCACTGCAAGGAGAGGAAGGCAACCAAAAGCAAATCCAGCCAAAATCCTCTGCAGCTTAGCATGGCATGAACCACCCCGAGCACAGCTCAAGGAGGAGGTGCCTGGCATTATGGCTTGACAAGCCCTGCTTCTGCAGCACTCTGGCTTTTCACCAGCCATGCTCGCCCTTGTACATCACACACAGGCTTCAATTTCAACTCATCACCTTAAAAAATTGGGGCAATCGTTAAAAAGCCAGACAATCAAACAGCCCAAGTGTTTGCTGGTGGCACAAAGTCATTGCGTTACAGGCTCAAAAGAAATGCATTGCACCTGTCAGAGGGAGACAGAGGTATGTGCATGATTAAACAGGATATTAAAAACAAGCCCTTAGGAGGAAGAAGACATCCTTCAAGACGTTCAAGTCACCCTCAGACATGGGAAATAGAAAATGAGACAAAACTCTGGCAAGATAAACTTAATACAACAAAGCAAGGCAAGTCAGAGGGAAAAAAAAAAAAGACTCCGTGTTGCTAAAACCAGGAAAAATGACAAAGTGATGTGTTCATCAGGAGCAGGATGCATGTCAGAGCGACTGTGGGGATAATAAATGATGGGGGGAAAGAAGAGGCTGCATAACAAAGAGATTAATTTTTCTTGACACCTGCATGCATTGCAGGAAGAGGATCAGAAAGTTCCCACCTGCCAAGACCTTTCTTCTTGAGGACTGATCTCAACCTGCAGCATCCCTACGGATTTGGGAAATACCCAACAAAGCTCTGGCAGAGCGGCCACTTTGCTCTCGACTGCCTCCCCCATCAGCACCAAAATAAGGCATCACCTGCAGCCTGTGCTCAAGCCCACCCAGGAGGCAGCAAAGGCCACACTGGCTTTTATCTACTAAGCTCTCCAGGGATCTGGGTAGCTGCAGATAAGGAAATCAGACATCTGCAGTGCTCACCCAGACAGCGTTAGTGACACACAGGCAGGCACGGCTACGCAGGAAAAGGCACAGCTTGCATCCCAGCTCCCTCAGTAACAATCCAGTCATGGCTTTCCACAAACTCCCCCCACCTAATGCTCTTGGCAGAATCCTAATTCACCACAGCATAAGAGCAAGGTCCTTAAAATATTAATAAAGGGTTAAAAGAGAAGCAGCAATATTTGGCTTTCATAAACGAGACTGTCAGCAGCATCCAAAGGGGATTTACCCAGGGGCTCTGTGCTCAGCACACACAAAAAGGTTTCACAACAAGGCAAACCTGAGATGACAAAGTGTACCTGGGAGATTTGGCTGCTCAGGATAGCAAAAGCAAGAGCAGAGAATCCACAGGGACCTCCTGACACTAAGCAGCAAGGTAATAAAACAGCAGAGGAAACGGAGCAGTGCTAAATAATGAAGAAGGGAATAAACAGCCCCAGCTTCAGCACTGGGATCTGAATTAGCTGCTAACACACCTGTAAGGGACCTGGGCATTAAAAGTTGAAAGAAAACATCAGCTAAATACTCAGTGCAGTTGTTGAGAAGATCTTAAAAGCAGCCATCAAATGTTGGGAATTTGGAATCAAAGAGGAGAGAACAAAAGGGACAGTAACGACCCTGCCCTGCCATGGAATAACCCCCCAGAGCAGCTCTGCTGCAGGAGCAAAGAAGCACCAAAGAGCTAGTGCCTCTTTGCAGCAGAAGGTACAGCAGGACAAACACCTGGTGGGGCACACTACAGCTGAAGGGGCCAGGGGGAGGGCAGAGGAGGGGGGTCATGTCTGGCACTGCCCAGGGCAAGCCCCAAGGCATCACAGCGGTCCAGAGTCACAGCAAGCATCGGCTGCAGCCCCCCCGGACACGCCGCTGTCACGCAAGACCCACCATTGGCGTCTTCGTAGCCGTACTGGCTGTGCTGCGCAGGGAGGGGGGCACCAGCCTCCCCATCCGGGGGGCTTTCACTGCTGTCCAGCTGTCCCACCGGCGGGGGCCATGGCAGGTCTTTAATGACCTTGATTTCAACTGGATGGAGAGGTGGGGAGGGTGTGGGAAAGAGAGAGAAAGAGAGAGAAAGAAAGAGTTTAGAAAAAACCATCAGCAACACCAGAGGCTCACAGAGAAGGAAAGCAGTTGCAGGGGGAAAGACCTGAGGGACCCAGAAGCCCTATATCAGCTTGGCCATCTCATCCCCTCCACAGAACCAAGTAGGGAAAGGCCTGAGGTGGGGCACACTTCCAATGGAGAGATCCTGCTCCTCCATCAGTTTTTCCAGCCAACCCTCTCTGGGGTTTGGGGGAGCCTGCAATCACCCCGTTCCACATGCTTGTCTGTCTGGGGGTCATGGCTAAGCATCCCATTGCCATCTGTCCTGCCTGTGAATCTGTCTTGCCCTAGGTACCTCCCAGCGACCCACAGGGTCCAGGTTCCCCTGCCAGGCATCAGTGAGTTGCAGCCTTGTGCCAGTAGCAGCTGCCCATCAGCAGGGGTCCCATGGACCCCCCACAAAGTGGGAATGGGCCAGCAGAGATATTTTGGCATCACTGGAGAGAAAAAACACCCCACGAGACACAGGAGGATCTGCTCTGGCTTCAGAAAAAGACAGGCAGCGGGTCCCAGCGTGGCCCAGGGAACAGCAACCTGACTCCCTTGGGACTCCGAGCAGGCCTGAAGCACCCTGGGCAGCACCCACATGTGAGCCAGACCTGTGAACACACCAGCTCCACCCAGGGATATCAAGCAAGGCGGCTCATCCAGAGCACGGACACCTCAGCACAAACCCCTCCCAGCAGAGCACGGTGTTCCATGATGCAGCTCGACATGCCGAATCCTCGGCACAGGGTCCCAAGCACAAGCAGGCACTGTGACACTGAGCCCAGCACACACATCTCCAGTTCGCAGTGCTCAAACACAAAAGCTGAACCACTCCCCAACCCCAAATTTCCACATCTCTCTCTGCCATCATCTCCACAGAGTGCCACCAGCCTGAGCACCCTCAGCGCCAGCTGCAGCACGACACACAATGCTGCAATTAAAATGCATCCTAGATAAGAGCGCAGCAATTAGCCAGCACCGGCAAAGAGCCAGCGCTAATGCACAGCATGGATTTCCTCATTACCAAACACAAACACAATCGATCCCACAGCACGGATAAATAGGTCAGGGGGGCTGGACGAAGGCTCCTTGGGTATCCTCCTGCCCTGAGGAAGGAGGGATCTGCTTGAGCCCCGGGTTGAACCTACCCCTGCAACGCAAGGTCGAGGGTGTTAATTTGCACCAGAGGCTGTGATGGGTCAGAGCACGGAAGAGGCAATGGGAGAGAGGTGTTGGACAGGTTACCAAGGCAGCTCTATCCATCACTCTGTCCAGCCTGACTCCCTGCTCAGAGAAACAGCTTCTGCAAGAGCACAAGCACTCCCTGAGCTTTGAAAATGCAGAGACCAACATTACTAACCCCTAGAAGATGAAGGAACCCCAAAGATCCAGCTTCACAAAAAGTGTCATTTGCTTTATGGCTGCTCCCATCACTCACCTGCAAAGGCTTTGGAGATCCGCTCCTTCTTCCATTCCCAGGGCTGGTCGTACTCCTCTGGTGGCCGCTCATCATCCTCGGGCAGCCGGGACTCCCTGGGCCTGGGGCACGCTGAGCAGTCACTGTCCATGTCCAGCACAGGCTCATAAGGAGTGTCATAGAGGTGCAGCGGCCGGGCGGGAGCCTCCCGTAAGCCCTTCTGGCGGATCTCTATCCAGAGAAGAGGGAAAAGACCATCAGCCTTCTGCCCAACACAGCCATGGTCCCCAAAATGGTGCTGCATGACAGGGCTCAATGTCACCCATGGGTAAAATGGGGCAGGGAGCATCAGCAGAGGAGGAGAGAGTGAGCGGCTGCCAGAAGCAGGAGAGCTGCTCGGCAGCACCAAGATCCCCACAGTACCACACCCCCACTCCTGGGCAGCCTGGCAAAATGGGGACCATGGGGACAGAGTACCCTGAGCCTGATTTCCTGCAAGCAGTGAGGCTGGGTTTCTCCCCTGGACACCCAGAGTGGTTGGTTTAATAAAATGCCCTTCCCTCAAGCAAAACAAAGTCTCTCCCATAGGCACAAGCAGTCTCTCCATTGCTTGCTGGTTTTTCCAAGAAATATAATGGCCTACTTCAAAAAGCCACATGAGCTTTCCAGAAACCACTTACTCCAGGAAAACCACAGAGCTGCAAAGCAGAGCCAGAGCCAGCTTGGTGACCCTGAGCACTGCCTTCAGGAGCACATGCTCCCAGCTCGCCAGCTTTCCAGCCCTAGACAGGCCTACTGGGGGCCCTGCTGCTGCAGCAGACACACCATGTTCTGGCCCAGTCCTAACTGAATTAAATAGCTCCCACATCCATCTTAGTTTTAAGCCAGATGCATGGAATGTCAGGTCTCTCCTGGCTCAACCTGGCAACTGGGGTCCTGGGGGACAGCATCGCAGGGAGAGATGTGCCTGTAGTGCTCAGACAGTCTTTGCATGCTCTTGCAAACCCAGCACACAAGGCTAAAGCTGGGAAAATTTGCCTGCAAAATGGCTGTTCCCCACCAGAACCATCACCCAGGTTTGCCTTATGTGGGGGAGCTGATGCTGTCACAGGCTGCAAGGAACAGAGTACAGTGGCCACCAAACTCAGGTACCAGAGGTGTAAAGAGTGGCCTTTGTGTGACGCCTTCCGCCTTACCAGCCATCATCTTCTGGGCTTCATATGGCTCCATGTATCCATCATTCTCCATCACCTTCTCCAGCCCTGCCTGGCTACCTGCCACCTGTGCCGCATCGAAGGGATCTGCATAGTCCTCCAGAACAGCCAGCTGGAAGAGGGGAAGAATAGGAAAGGGTTAAGGCACTCTCTGCCTTTGTTGGGAGGTGGAAGGCAGAGCTCACCGTGAGCTCCTCCAGCAGCAGCCAGAGCGGCCACCGAGAACCCAAACCCACACCGTGGCAGCCCTGCAGAGCCCTGCAGGCAGCTGACAGCTTTCCAGGCACCGGCACTCGGCCGTGGAAATGCTCCAGCCTTTGTCCTGAAAGCTGAGATGGAGCCAAGCAGAGCAGAAGGCAGCTCTGCCCCTCCCTCACCATCAGGCCCCAGTTGCCAGCACCCACATACATGCCCTGGCCAGGTCCCCACCGCAGCTCAGGGCTGCCAGCAGTGCCCTACCCCTCCATGGCACACAGATGCTCTCCTGCACACAGCCACATTTCCTTTCCCGAGGTGGAGAAGGGGCACAGATCCCAAAACCGGGGTGTCAGCTGGCACTGGCACAACTAAGAACTCACTGGTTATTTTCCAGGGCTCCTGTGCACTCACTTGAAGAGCTTTTCTAACAAAAGGGCTAAGAATAGCCTATGGCTTCCTCTCCACTCCTTCCCAGACCTCCACCGCCTCCCCAGACACATCCTAAGTTAAGTAAGACAAGATAGAACCTTCCTCCAAGAAGCAGGACCAGGAGCCTCTCAAGCGCCATGTCACAGGGTCAGCACTAAATTCCTGAGATTTGTGCTTAGAGTGAAAAGGAGAGGATCCCGCAGTAGGACATGGGGCATGTCCCAGAGCTCAATCCCCTCCAGCACTGGAGCCACATGCCTGCTCTAGCATCTCAGCAGCTTCCCAGTCAGAGCACCCCATCACATGGCCCTGCAGTCCCCAAGAAGTCTGGAGCTGTACATCCCACCTCCAGCCCCAAGCCTGCTCCCAGAGTGGGGCCAGGCAATATTTCCAGCAGCAACCAAGTGTACCCAAGCACCTTACCAGGGTCTGGTCACCTACCAGGATGCAAACCCCCAGCATGGGGGGATTTGCTACCACAAAACAGGCTATGCAGCTGTCCCACAGCAAGGGCCAAATGTCCCAAGCATGGCGTGGCAGCTGCCTAATCCCACCTGGTACCAGGCTCCATCCTCACTGCTATGCTGCCCCTGCTCCTTGCCAGCCATGGAGACCACGGCTGCTCACGCATTCCTCTGCAGCTCCAATAATCAGCTTAAAACAAAAGATTTCTCCCTCCTTCCTGCACAAAATGCCCAACAATAGCCCGTGACAGAAAACCCAGCAGGAAAAGGGAACAGGAACTGGAACTGTAAACACCTCCATGCAGTCCCAAGACTTGGCACCCCTGTGAGCTACATGAGGCACACGGCTCTCCGCGCCTGGCTCACCACCTCCTCCTTAAATGTCCCAGCTCCATGGGCAGCCCATGCATAGGGAACAGGGTCAGCTCTCCAAGCCTGGTCCCTCCACACCAGAGCACAAGCAAGTAGCTGATCATCCCCAGACCACAGAGCAGAACGGGGTTCAGACATGGGAGCCACAGATGCTCTCACCCCTCGGCAAGGCGGCAGAGGACAGACGGTGTCAGAGTACTGGCTCCACCCCAGGCAGGGGGCAGTGAGCCAGGACAGGGCTGCAGGAGCAGTCAGCCCCCAGCTTTGCAGGGGGAGACAGGCAATCTGCTCTCTCCTCTGTCATCTGAGGGGTGGCACGGCATCACTCAGGCCCCATCAGGCACCAGGGACACAGAGGAGCAGTGCTGAGCCCAGGGGTCTGCAGCCCTTTGCTCACCAGCACCAGGATGAAATTCCCCAGGGGAAACACAAGTTGCTGGTGACTTTGACAGCTGCTTGGTCAGGCAGGACCTGCTTCCCACCTGTTGCCTCAGTGAAGCTGCTCCAAACAGCCAGGAGATCCCACGGCCTCTCCCGTGCCTTGAAAGCTGCAGAGGCTCTTGCTGCACCTCAACACCTGCAGAGCACAGCCCTGTGACAGCAACAGCATCTTCACACATGTGCTCAAGACAATGGAGGCATGGGCATGCCAGCAGCGTCCCTGCACACACAAATGCAGCAGCTCAACAGCCAAGGCGGGTGAATGGGCAGCACCATGTCCAATGCTAACTCTCAGCAGAGCTCTCATGGCTCCAAGCATGCTGGGGCACTGTGAAATGCAGTTTGCTGACCCTCCTGGTGTTAGTTGTCTGTCCTCAGGCCCCAAGCCCAATCTGACCACATTCAAACCTGCCATGAACCACATTTCCTAGACAGGCACAGACCCATCTTGCTGCTGGTGCCAGTCCTGGACCCTCCCTCTGTGCCATACATACATAGCAGCTTCAGACAGGGCCAAGAGGCTTCCCTGCATGCAGTGCTCACTGTCATAGAATCATTAAGGATGGAAAAAACCTTCAAGATCATCAAACCCAACTTTATTTCCAAATGTATTTCCTCGTGTTTAGGTCTGGCTTCCCAGGGAGGAACACATGAGCTCTAGCAGGCTCACAGAGTGGCCCCCACACAGATGCTTACAGGTCTAGAAAGTAGAGGATGGTGGAGAATCCTAACAGGTCTCTGTCAAGACCCCTAAAACTGGGTATTTTGCCTGTAGAAGTTTGCAGAGGCACTCAGAAGAGATTAGATGGACTCTGTTGGCAGAGGATGCGGTTTGCTGGGTTCAGCTTAGACCCAGAGCAAATGGCTCTGATTAGAGGCAAGCTCCTTATGTTTGGGGGGAATTTGCCACACTGGTTTGCTTCTCCACTGCCTCAAGGATGCCACTTCATAGCAGCAAGGTGTCCCAACTGTAGGGTGATGAGAACATAAATCCATTTGTTTTTCAAACGGTTAGATATTAGAGCAGAGAGCCACAGAAAAGGTAGGAAGGCAATTACTGCCTCCAGGGGTATCACAACCTTGGGATGGACAAGCAAGCCCACAGGAATGGTGCCTCAAGCCCCAAGGGAGGCTTGAGGGGCTGGAGGCTCCAGCCAGTGCCAGGAATGGGGCAAAGAGCAGGGATCATGCAATCACTGGACACATCCTAATGCCCTTGCAATGGGGCCGTATTACGGTTACCCAGGAAACTGCATCTCTGACATTTCCTACTCCGAGTACTGGACTTCATGAGCCATGCAGGGCTCTCAGCAGCAGCCACAGGGCAAAAGGCTGCTCCCAAGAGCAGGAGGGGGCCACAGCCGCTGGCAGGGCAGCTCCCAGGGGTGCCCTAAGCCCCCCCACTTTGGTCCAAGGCCAGGCATTTCCATGCTTTGCTCATGTTCCATATTGCTGAGGGAGCTGCTCACTGCCTGCCCACCCCACCGCACGGCTGTGGGGGCATTGCCTGCTTATACACAGCACAAGCTTTGCCAGATTTGAAATAATTTGGGTGCAAAGCACAAGCCTGACATGCAAAGCCACCATCCCAGGGCAGCTCTTGGTGCCGACCAGTCCTTCAGGGAGCAGCCAAGCACCACTGGCACCTGGACACATATCCTGCTTGAGCACAAGTGTTTTTCATGTGTTTATCTGCCACAGCAATGCACACTCAGATCCCTGCTGCAGCACTGAAGGTGGTCTCGCTCTGTTATACATGCCAACAATAAGGGGAAAAATGAAAATCAAAACAAAATTAATGCAAAGAACCAAATCACACTGGGTTCTCGCAGTCAAACAGCTTTTATGCTGCCCACCAGTGAAGGTGACAGATCACAGCTCTTCAAGAGCATTCACAGTTCAGACACCAAAATCCCAGGGCAGAGCTGGGTTCTTTGTCGCATCTTGCCCAGAACCACTCTACCAGCCACCACCTTCTGCCACAACAAGATGTTCCACTCTACACAGAGGTTGCAGAGGATTCCTGGGAAGATCCTTCACCTTAAAAACCACTTTCCTGCCCTGGAGATAAAACGAATTTGGGGTCTCCTCAGAAGATTGGTTAAATTGAGCAAACTCTGTCAGGTGCAAAATTTCTGCAGCTTTACACATCTGGCAGCTCGGCTTTCGGCAGACACCAAAGCCAACACAGCGCTGACCTTCCAAGAAGGGTCTGGTGCACAGCCCACAGGGGACGGCTGGCCAGGCAGGGAGCCCAGGGCTGCACCCGTGGCACAGGAGGAGGGCACGCGGGACAGACAGCACAGCATCGGCACCGCTTAAGATGACTCAGTTCGTGAGGCTCTCACAGGAAGGACACACACCCAAGAGCTTCCTGGCCGGCTGTTCCCACACCCTGCGGCACTGACCCTGCACTCCCAGCCAGAACAGCAGCGACCGCTCCCGGTGGGCACAGGACAGCCCACAGGCAGATCCCCAAGCCCATCCTCGAGCATGCCCTGGGTTAGGGTTAGGCAGCAGAAGGTCCCTCATCGCAGCTCTCCCCACTGCATTCCAGTGGCGCTGCTTCTTGTGCCTAATGCCAACACAGCAGGGAAGACATCTCCAGAGCATCCACCTGGCCCAGGTGAACTGCACAAGGCCAGTCCATGGTCCAGTGCTGTGGGGAAAGGCATGGCAGACCAAGCAGACTGAGGAGGACGTGTGCTGTCCACACCATTTCCAGCAGTTTGGAAGGCAGCACAAGCCACTGCAGAGCTCGCTCTAATGCATCCCCACAGGACGCTGCAGATCCCACAGAAGGAGCAAAGATGTGATGGCTTGAGCTACAGCAGCAAAGCATTGTGCAGCCCAGGCAGGAAGGATTCCTGCACCAAGATGTTCCTGCCCGTTCCATTCTCCAGAACGGGCATGACAGCTACAGCAGGCACAGGGTGCCCAGGGAACACAGTCAGCCCCCAGCCACAACAAACCACATGGTCTCAGCCAAACCACACAATCAGGAACCAGTGACTGCTCTTTCTACTTATCTCCATCCTAATTGTTCCCACTTGGAAGGGCTGCATATTTTATTAGAGTGATTTTCCCCATCAATCACTTACAAAACCCCTCTCTGCTCCAGCAGCTTTGTCTGTACACAGAATTGTACTTCTTCTTTAACCTCCAGCATCACCACAACGCAAGGGGTCTGCAGTCTCTGCAGCTGGTAGGGAACAGCGCCCACAGCCTCTTCCTACGTCTGTGAGCACTGAGCCCCCTGCACAACCATCATCCCAGCAGAGGCTGCAGCCCAGCTCCAGTATCCCTTCCCTGTTCCAGGACAGCTTGACATCACCAAGAGCAAGGATGACAAGCAGAAGTCACCCCCCTAGCAGGCACTTCCATCCTTCTGTACCACCTCCAGGAAGAGCCACCATGATGTTGGAGCAGTGGGGAACCCTCCCACTGCCCAGCCCAGTAGATGAGAGCTGCAAAGGGCTTTTCAGCCCAACACAGTTGCTCCACATGGTGGATGGTGCCTGGCTCCTCCAGGAAAACTGTATTAATGGACAGCTGCAAGCAGTATCAAATATTTCCACTTTTACTCCGGTTTTGCTCAGGCTCTGGAGCTCTGTACCCATCACAATACCAGAGCCCTAAAGAATTAGAAGTCTCCTCCCCACAGTGGCATGCAGGAGACTATCACTAATCTAATTACTGCCTATCTTGGAGAAATGAAGGGTCTTCAGCCTAGCACTGTTTGAGCACAGTTTCCCCGAATGTATCCCAGCTTCTAACTTTTCTCCAAATTTCTCAGATTTTCCCCAGCCTTTGGATCCCCAAACAGCCTGGCTGTACCTGTCAACAGTCTCTGCTTCCCACAGCTCTGGCTCAGCCCTTTGCACATCACAGCCCGAATCCACATGCTCCTGCTCAGATCCTGCAACACATGTTCTGGAGGAAAAACCATCCAGACTGTCTCAGCAAACCACAGCACCACGGTCTGGTCCCTACTACCCAGTGCCACCCTCTTCATTTCCCTCTGCTGCCTGCAGCAGCCAGTTTACCCAGCTCAAAAGGGGAGCTCTGCCGGGCCACTCCAGAAATCTCCCAAAAGCATTTAGTCAGTACAGGCAACTTCCCAAGATCCACCAGCAACAAGTTTTTCTATCTGCTTAAAACATTCTCTAGCAGATTTTTCCCGGTGCTCATTTCATTGTGCCACCCGGCAGCGCCAGGACCACGGATGGCATCACTGACTGTATCCACGATTCCCTCCGCCAGCCAGATCTGCAATCCCGTCGAGTTCGCCTGACAAGCCCCGTCTTGCAGGCGGCAGCGCTAGCGGGCACTAATTACCCCCTCCTGCCTTCATTTGCGCAGTCCCCGCATCAGCCTCTCCTCCAAGAGGGAGGCCCGGCACCATCGGCTGCAGCCCCGATTTGGCTTATCCTCCACCAGGTCCCTGTGCCACTCAGAGCCCGTGTCCCCACGGGGAGCTTCTGCCCAGCTCCTACCTCTTACCGGGGATGTTTCTCGCCTCTCTGCCGGCACCGGCAGCTCCAGGCTCTGCTCTCAACCCTGGAGAAGCCGGCGGGGGGGGGCGGCAGACAAAGAGGCGCTGAGCTCCCTGACAAAGCAGCATGGCATCTCTGGGGTCCGGCCGCCGCCGCCGGCACGGGCGGCCCAGGCAAGCGGGCAGAGGGAGATCCGCCAGGCACGGAGCGGTGCGAGGCCCAGGGTCACCGGCCCCAGCGTCGGAGGGCACCGCAGGCAGTGCTGCGCTCCTCTGCGAGCGCGCTTCCCGCTGGGGATCATACCTGCCTCCCGCGGGAGCCGGAGGAGAAGCCGGGGCCGCCCCCGTTCCCGCTGACGTGTGCCCGGCATGTCGGTGCTGCCCGGCACAGGGGGGACGCGACACGGGAGCCCCGTGGAGCCTGGCCGTGCCCCCCCGGTGCTCGAGGATCCTAAGCCCGCTCCTTATTGCGGATGCCAGCAGTCTGGCGGGACCACCGAGGCCACCTCCGTGACCGAGGGGCTCAGGCTCCACCTAGGGTCCTGGTCCTGCTCCTCACGGCAGGGGCCGAGGGTCCGGCGCGGTCACTCTGGGCATGGCAAGAGGCGGGATACCGCGGGGAGAGCACCGGGGCCCCGTGTCCGTCACTCACCTCCTGCTGCGGCTCGTCGGGCGGTTCGGGGCCGGCCGGGGGCGAGCTGGGGGGCGCCGGCACCGGCGGCGGCGGCGAGGGGCTGGCGGGCACCTTTTCCACCGCTTCCACCTTGATGAGCCGGTGCTTGGGCGAGACGTAGCGGGGCCCGTCGGGGGCGGCGGCGGCGGGCGGCGGGCCGCTGTAGGGGTCCTCGAAGTCGCGCTCCTTCTGCAGCCGGTAGGCCGCCACGATGTCGGGCTGGGCGGCGGCCAGCGGCTCGGCCGCGCCCCCGNTGCGGGCTCTCGGCTCGCTCCCGGCGGCCTCCGGCCCGATCCGCCCCTCGCTGCTCCCAGCCACCCCGGAGCGTCCTTCGGCACCCGGGGATAGGGCACCGGGAGGCAGCTGGCGAGGCAGGGCGGTAAAGGGTTCCTCATGGGATCACAGGATGTCCTGAGCTGGAAGGAGCCCACGAGGCTCCGCTCCAACTCCTCGGTGCAAACCCGCTGCCTGGGAGGTGTTTGGTGGGAGCAGCCCCGTGCGGGACCGCCGGAGCAGCTCGCTGCGGGGACACCCCGAAACACAAGGCTGGAGCTGTGGACCGCCACAAGGAACACTGCGGGAAGGGGTGAGCAGGGACAAGGCAGGGAAGTGCTTGGGAAGAGAGCTGAGTTCAAGCTGTGTGTGCAGAGACATTGGAGTGAGCGTGCAGGGCTGATCCCCAGCGCAGGGGCTAGAGGACATCCCCTGGGATGCAGTGGGAATGTGGCACTGGGAGCAGTGTGTTAGAGCATGGCAGCAGAGCCCGAGGCTGTTGCAGCAACAAAAAGCACACTAACACAGACTCTGACTGCTCCCCCTGGACACACAGCCATCGCCAGCCGGCAGCCTTCTCTGCTCACCCACCACCAAGACCATCTCAGCATGCTCTCCGTTGTCCCAGCAGCCCTGTCTCCAGACCTATGCCCCCAAATCCTTCACATCCCTTCCTAAATACACACCATTACCTAAACCTGCTTCCAGGCTCACAGGCTGAATCCCCTGAAGTCCGTGAAGAAAGAAAAGGGCCAGATGCTCCAAGAGTGGGACCCTCATAGAGGTCCCACTGCAAGCTGTGAAGTGTGCAGAGGCATCCAGTAACAGGGACAGATGCCACAGTGTGTCCTTGTACGTCCTCACACCATGAGCCATGCTCCTGCACAGTGTGGGGACAGATGCTGGGATCTTGCTGTCAGGGTGCCCAGCTGGGGAGAGAAGTTTCTCATGGTGACCTCCTTCCTAGCAGCCCTGTCCAGGAGGGAGAGTGAGGATGGGGCTGCCAAGGAACTGAGCTTCCTGTGGCAGCCTGGCACAGTACATATGCCCAACATGTGCCCAGGGAGCCCCACTGAGTCCCAGATTTCCTGCTTCCCTGAGCACACTCCTGCTTGAGAGAACCATCCAAATTTGCCAGGTCCAGCTGGACACCAAGGGAGCTTCATCCAAAGGGAGAAGACAGCCCGAAACCCAGAAAACAGCACTGGAAATTTCAAAGCGTGGGGATTGCAAGATGCAAAAGGCATCAGGAGGAAAAGCATCTGTGAGGAACAAAGTGATCACCAGGCAGTATTTGCAGTCTAGCAGCAGACCTCGCTCCCAGGCTCTCAGATGGAGATGAAGAGACTTATTAAAATGCAAAAAAGACAGAGATTCTCAATAAATTTGCCTGTCCAGCATTTGGAAGGAAGCAGGGCTAATGGCACTTGAGATTGAAAGCACTTCCACCCTTTATCAGTAACCAAGGAGGATGTTCAGCAACAGCTGTAGGAGATGGCTCTTGTTAAATCCTCAGGCCTGGAAAACACACGCTCAGTGTCTCCAGAGAGGGGACTGAGGAAGAATCTAGCTTGTGGTGGTGTTTGGTTTTTTTTAAATACTACCATATTAGAGGAATTGCAGAGGTTCTTCCTTCTCGTGCAGTGCTGGCACATCCCTCACATCGCTCCCTCCTTGGAGAGTCAGCTCTGCCAGGGCCACACTGGGGTTTGACAAAGGTCTGTGCCCATGTGTGACCCCAGCACCTCCTCACTGCTTGCTGGGCCTGTTTCTCTCCCAGACTGGCCCAATGTAGCCCTGTTCTCTGACCTGTGCCTCTGAGGAATCACTTCTCACCTCAGGCTTCAGCAGAGCTTGAAGAAGCATCAAAGTCCCTGGACTCACCTGAGCCCTCAGATTTGAGCTTTCCCTGGATATTGGCTTCTCCTTGGCCAAACCACCCAGGCAGCAACACAGGCAGCAGGTGAAGAGAACACAGCTGAGGTGAGAGCCCCCTTGGGAGACTCCTTTGTGCTTGGGGAGCTTTAAGGGGCCTCCAGAAGGAGACCAAATGACCTTACCACCTGCATGGCTTGGCACAGGCACAGGCTGCTCGTATTCTTTTCTGCAGTCATTACAAGAGGCTGGTGACATCCCTCTGTTCACAGCGGTTCACTTCAGGTTTGGAGGAGCAGTGGCAGATTTCTACATTCCTGCAGCCAAAGCCAGAATCTGTCTGCAGCTCGTGCTGCAGCTGGTGCTGCTCCAATCCCAACTGTTTGCACGCTCCACACCTTATTCCTGTTGGGACCCGGGTCTGATGCCTGCACTGCAGAGACTGGCCCCGATAGCACAACGGTGGCTGTGATGCCACTCTGCCTGCGAGTCACCGCGGCTCACCGTGACAGATGGCTGTCACCGAGTGCTGCGGCGTAGGGGCTGGCAGGGGGCGCGGGGTGGGACTGCCAGACGGGAGAGGATGAGGGAGCACAGGCTGCGCCACTTGCGTGCCAGACTCCACATTTTGGCTTCTCTCTCACGCAGCCGCAGCGGGAGCACCCGCAGGTAGGATGTGCAGCCCTGGGGCTGCCTGCTGCTGGCACTGCCCGCGGCCCCTGGAGCCCCAGGAAGGAGGGAAGGATGGTGTGGAGCCGTTTGCACACAGTCCTCAGGAAGAGAACAACCCGTGGCCATGCAGGAGTGATTTGTGGTTCACTCTGAGGGACCACGGGAACAGGGGAGGCAGAAGGACTTTCTGCACTTGTGTGCAAGGATGCAGGGCTGGTCCTCTGCACTGAATCTCTGCTCTCACCCTCTTCTCCACCTCCGAAGGGTCCAGGAGCTCTTTGCTGAGATCTCCAGGCTGGTGCTCACAGCATTGCCTTTTCTCTTACCAGAGGAGCTGCTTGTCTGCGTAAATCCAGACAGGTCAGAGCACGCACCAGGAAGAAAAATCCAGGCAATGTCTTCCGGGCTCCTGCCAGCCCAGCGGAGAGCTGTGTGCATCCTCAGCCCTCATGCATCCCCCGGGGCCTGAGGAGCTGCTTCAGCTGCCCCAAGTGCTCCTGGTGCCCACCCCCAGCTGGGGACGAGAGCCCTGTTTGGCAGCTGGACCAAGAGCGGCACACAGGACCTTCCCTGGGCTGAGGAGGGATCGTGCCACGTCTTCACGGTAAACCCTCCCCTGCAGTTTAACCTTGGGTGGTGCGGACACGGCCCGGCGTCCCCCAGGCTGCAGCTTCCTGTGACTCAGAGAAGCTCTCTGCCCCTGCACACTCCCGGGTGACTCAGCCCCAGGTAACGTGGGGGCTGAATCTGACACTTGCCCACGTGTCACCTGAGTCAGGTGCTGGGGCGACTTTTTCCCCGGATGCCTGCATCGACCCTGGCTGGCAGGGAAGCCTGCAGCTCCTTGAATTTCCAGGTACTTCTTCCACAGCTTCAAACAAAAGCCATTTGCAGGAGCTTTGGAATGCCTGCGTGCCTGCTCCTTTCCTCCCGGGAGCAACCCCCATACACCCCGCGGTGCAGCACAGCAGGGAACACGGGGATGTCACATCTGCTGGGTGAAGCCGAACCACCTCCGAGGTCTGGGTACAGCCAGGGACATGAGGACGGGAAGGTGGCAACTGTGACACCAGAATTGCTTCCTGGGAGGCAGCCAGGAAGTCCCAGACTGATAAATGACACATCTGTTCTCTGCAAATGAACAAAAATTGGCATACGGAGGAGGAAACTGGCATCGTTAGGGAACAGATGGATAAATATGACATATTGGGGAAGAGTCGGTACAGCTCTCTTGCAGTGAATTTCTCTTTTCCATAGCTAGTGCTTTCTTGGAAAAAGCCAGCAGGCTCCTGAGGGGGATCCAGCAGTGGTCCCTGCATTTCCACATGCAGATCTTTTGACAAGATGAAGTTAATGGCAAAATCTGCAATAATACCGAATTATTCTGGAAATTGTGGATGCATGCTAAGAATTGCAGGAGGAATTTGAGAGGCAGAGCAGGCTGGCAATAGAATGAGACAAAAGCCAGTGTTAGGGAAGTGACACACATGGGGAAAGCAAGCCCAGGCTCTTGTCTGAAGGGATGGGTTCTGAGACTGGGAGCTCTGACAGTCTGTGAAACTGCCCCCTCAGCACTCAGCAGAAGTCAAAACCTCAAAGACTCTCTGTCAAGCTGACAGGAAAGGTCAGGAAAAAGGACAGATGAAATCAGAGATGTCACTATTCCCTAGCCAGTTCCAGTCTACATGCATTTCTGGTGCCCCTATTCCAAGGATACAGCAGAGCTGGAAAATGTGTAGAGAAAGGCAACAGGAGGATCCAAGGTCTCTGCACATGGGGTCCCTGAAGGACCTGGCTCTTGGGCCAGGAAAGAGCCAGCTGGGATCACAGAGCAGAGATCTGCACAGCTGGGGGAGGAGGGAGAGGCTGAAATAACAGTGGTAACACAAGGAGGAGACTCAGCACACAGTGGCCCTCCCTGCCAGGGGCTGCTGCAGGTGCTACATGGTTTAGGAACAAGACCACACAAATCCACAGAAAAAAATCCATAAATACATGTTAAATACAAGGAGTAAGGAGACTCGTGAGTTTTTAGAGGCAGAGATCGTGTCCAGGGGAAGTGTTGCTACACATTTGCACCAGGAGACCATCAAAGCCTGGGCAGGATATGCACAAAGCATGTGTCTTTACCAAATGGAGCAAATTTCTGCAGGCACTTTTTACAGCTCCCCAACCTTTCTGTAAAAAAAAAAAAAATCGTTATGCAGTTGATAGTGTAATTGAGGCAATGTTAATTGACCAAGAGAAGAGATGACAACTTGCTGAAAGACGTCTGCCAGCTTGGAGCCACATCCATCAGTTATCACCTCAGCCATGCGAGCCCCTGCCTCTGCTCCCCGCACTGACAGCCCTCTGCACATCGCCACCCGAGCGTCACAACTGCTCTGTGTGTGCTACATCAGCTCATTAGCACTTCGACGAGGTGTGGAGAGCCCTGGGGAACTTCATTTCCACAGGTTCAGGTGCAGCATCCTGGAGACAGGCCAGTGAGAGAGCTGGGTGACAAGAGAGGAGAGAAAAATGACCGCAGGACTGACACCCAGAGAGCGAGAACACTTCTTTCACTGACAAATGCAAGGTTTGAGGGAAATTTCCAAACAGCCATTATGTAAACTCTTTGATGTTTTTTTTTTTCTGCAGAATCATTTGGTGTGGGCTCAAGTCCCAGAGAGCTGAATTCTCCCCGCTCAGCTCCCGTGGGGACAGGGAAACCAAGACACAGGAGCTTTCCTGTAGCAAAACCAGGATCATGACAGGAAAAGCTCCTGACAGATGCTGGCTTGGTGGCAACAGCTCTATTATATCATGCAAATCGCATGGCCTCAGCCAGCCACCCCCTTCCACACTCTGACAGCCAGGTGGATGCCCCTGGGGCTTCAACCATAGCACAAATTCAGTCCCTTAATTACCAGCCCTCCGTGGGGTTTTATTTCCTCCTGCCAAAGGGTTTGATCCTGCAAGGGCAAAATAGTGTCCAGCTGGGATAAAATGCCTGAATCCCTCTTCTGAATGAAGGAAGGAAACAGGACCAGCTGCAAGAGCACGGATCTGAACTCAATAGCAAGTGGTAAAGTGGAATTGATTGGAGCTGCCTGCACTCATCGATCTGAGGCTGAGCAAACTGAGGAGCTGGAGCGTTTGCAGCTCAATCAGAGCAATGTGCTGGTGGGGGCCTGTGCTGTGGGGCTGGCAGGGGACCTGAGTGCCCCGGGAAGGGGTTAATGGTGGGTTTGATTAATCCAGCTGCAACAGCCATGCTCACACAGCTGGGTCCTTCTCTAGACAGACTCACTGGCTTTATGTTGCCTGTGGGCAACACCCACCCTGGTATCCCCTTATATCTCTTAATAGGGCTGTCATCAGCTGTCAGGAAGATGGGCTGAGTGCACAGGAGTGAAACAGTGGCCACTGCTCCCACAGAGAGGGGATCAGTTGCATTTGCCACCAGCCCAATTTCTCTGAAAGGCAGAAAATGAAGGTGGATTCAGAGACGAGTGCAAGAAGAGGAGAGGTGAGGGCTGGCAGGCTGCCTGGCAGCTCATGGTGGCCTGCTTTCTGCCCATTCAGCAGCACAGAGCTGGGTTAAGAGGTGCTGTGTGCAGGCCATAAATCCCTGCAGTGGGAGGAGGCTCCTGCTGTGCACAGCAGGCAGGGTGAGAGCTGGGGCTGGCAGCTGGAGTCAGGCAGGGCACACACAGACATGTGGCAGCATTTATTTCGGGCTGCAAGATGGCTGGTTCTCCCCTGGGACACTTTCATTCCATCTTCAGCTGGATGCTGGACTCACAAGGAAAGAGCTCAAGAGGCTGCTCTGGGCTGGGCTCCCTGGGTTTTGGACAGGACAGCTTTGATAAATCCCTTCTCCATACATTTTGGGTACCATTTTCTTTGATTTCTGAGCGTTGGAGCCAGGCAAGGGCATCCCAAAATATAACTGAGCAGAAGATCAGTCTGTTATATCCTGTTTGTCTTCCCTTCCAGTTTTCTCACTGGCAGACTGGAAAATATCCTTTGAAATTCAGGCTTTGGAAGAACCAGAGCCCACCTCATGTGCTGCTGTGGGCTCATAAAGCCTCTGGAGAGCATCACAGCTGAATATCCACGTGAAGGAAGGCTCAAGTTCTCATTCAGTCCTCGGTGCATGTCTCATGAGCTACAATCACAGAATGGTTTGGGTTGGAAGAGACCTTAAAGCCCATCTCAATCCACCCCCTGCCATGGGCAGGGACAACTTCCACTAGACCGGGTTGCTCCAAGCCCTGTCCAGCCTGGCCTGGAACACTTCCTGGGATGGGGCAGCCACAGCTGCTCTGGGCAGCCGGTGCCAGGGCCTCCCCACCCTCTCAGCCAAGAATTTCTTCCCACTATCCCATCTATCCCTGCACTCTGGCAGTGGGAAGCCATTCCCCCTTGTCTTGTTACTCCAGGCCCTTGTCCAAAGTCCCTCTCCAGCTCTCCTGGAGCCCCTTTAGGCACTGGCAGGGGCTTTAAGGTCTCGTTGGAACCTTCTCTTCTCCAGGTTAAGCCTGCCACTTCTCCCAGCCTGGCTGCAGAGCAGAGAGGCTCCAGCCCTCACACCATCTTTGTGGCCCTGAAAGAGGATGGTGGGGACAGTGTGAGGTCAGGTTGATTGCAATTGTCTCCCAGTTCAGGTGTTTTGTCCTCCACTCCTAAAACCCACACAAACCTTCACTTTCGAATTGTCTCAGCCCCAGAACCTTCCCCTGCTCTTGGCCCAGCATCCAGCTCTGCCCCAGCAGTGCCTATGGGGATGGGAATATGGATGCTGGGCAAGATGGTAGAGTTGCTCTGATTTCCTTAGGAAGGAAGGTGGCATTTCCACAGCACAGCAATTTCCAAATTGGATTAATGGCCTCTGAAAAGCCAGAGAGGACCAGCATTGGCCTGCACCACTGCTTTTCTATCACCAGGAAAACACAGAGCACCTCCTCACAGCACTGGCATCCGTCCTGCCTCCCCAGCACCAGCGCTGCTCCTGTGGCTGCTTCAGCAATCTGCCAGAAAAAGAGGAGGTGGTGGGGATTTTTCTGCCTCCCACCTGCCTTCCTGAGGCTGGGAAAGGAGGCCAGGGGCTGCCCCAGTGAGGGAACAGCTGGAGAGGCTGCTCGAGGGGCAGAGCAGCCGAGGCAGCCATGCAGTGATGAATTGCACTTGTCCCTCTGCCAGCTGCAAGATTTATATTTGTGCCACAGAGTGGCAATGTCTGGGTCCAGGAGTGCTCTCTGCCTGGCTGCACTGGTGTTTTGACATTCCAGGCACCTTTAAAATCCCAGTGAGTGCAACCCACAGGCATCAGAGGGCTCAGAGAAAAGACACTGAGGGACAGAGCAGGGTGGGAAGAGCAGAGGAGCCTGCCTGGAGCAGCCATCCTGCCCGGGTGCTGAGCATCCCAAAGGGATTGGGTTACCCAGCAGACAGATAGGGCTCTCAATGCTCCCACAGGCTCATCTCTTTTCCTTCATGCTGTGTGAACACATCCTGGCAGGTCCAAACCATCTGGACTAAAAAGCACGTGGCAAAGAGCGGTTGGGGCCCTGACAGCTGGGCAAGGTTTCCTTAGGAGTGCTCTCATCCAAGTTCTGCTGGGGAGGGCAGCCTACGGCAGAAAGTTGCTGGGACAGGCCACCACTGCCAGTGATGGGTGGCAGCAGTTTCTTACTTCCTTCTCATCCACACCCGGCACCTTATCTCTGGGTGCTTTTGCACCTCCCTGCTTGCTTCCATGTTTGGCTGGCTCTCCTGTATCGCTGCAGTGTTATCTCAACCATGCCCGTTCCAGCAGTTGAGGTCATTGTAATTCTGTCAGCTTCCACATTCCAGAAACATCTGCCAAGAAGCCAAAGCACGGGCCCCGCTGCCTCCTCCATGCCAACAAGGAGTGCCCAATGTCCACCCACCCACCCAAACATGGGCTCTGCTTCCTGCCAGGCCAGGAGCTGGGGTAAAGGCCATGGTGACACCAGCCTCAGGGGTCCCACTCTGCCTGCCCGTGCAAATCCCTGAGGAGTAATCTCCTGGTCATCTTGTGTGCCACTGTAGGTTCTTTGTCCCCACCAGCCATGGACAGGGTGTCCTGCCAGAGCACGCCCTACTATCTCCCGTGGGTGCCACCACACTGGCTGACCCAACACAGCAGCTGTCCAGGCTAATGTGGAGCTGGGATTCTCCCTCCACCAGGGACACAGCTCAGCTCACGGCATTGTGAGGGAGGCACAAGAGACCAGGCACAGGGCAGCACAAGGACTTCACAAGCTCATGACCTGGGATTCAGAGGTTGCTGTGAGCCCACCTCTACAGCTCAGCTACACCTGTCCTGCAGGTGTCTGTTGGTTGGATTTGTGTCCTTGGTGCAGTCAAGGGGGTGAGCATCTGGGCGAGCATCTCCCACTGCAAAGGATCCCCCATTGCTGAGGAACCACCGGTGCAAACTGGTGAGGACAGGACAAGGTGGGCATAGGCAAAGGGAGGACGCAGAAAACCGTTCTGTCTTCCTCCACCCCTCTGAGCTCTTTTGGGCTGGTTATGAGCAAGATGAGCTCAGAGTGGCAGGAGCAATTACTTCACAAAGTAATCAAGGCACACAGGGCATTTCTCCAGTTTGCCCCAGGCCTCAGGAAGACTGTTTTGGATTTAGGATTTTCCAGCTGCAGCAGATACAGCAGGACGGATGGGGTGCAGGGGCACGGCCAGCAGGGTTGCAGGAGTCCCCTGCCACACCCTGTACCCCCTCCCATGGGAGGTGCATATGTGTGACAAGCGATGAGCTCATCCTATATGAAGGAGCCAATGTTTCTGTGACCAGCTCTCCAGAAACAATGAGATCACTCTAAAGTATCTTATGTCAAGAAATCTTTTTGATCGCAGGTGTTTGGAATTCCTTGCATATCTGTGAAAATGAAAGAACCATTAATACTGGGAGCAGGAAAGCAGCAGCAGTGGTGAGAGCAGAGCCATTAGGTATTGATATGTGCTTGAGCAGGAGAAACAAGGAGTCCAGCACAGAATGATACCTGTTGTTGTTTCAGGGGCATAAAATCCTTAGTCCCTCTCTTCTTCTCCCATGCCTCTGTGCCCAGTCGTTCATTAATCCTGTGGTTGGGAGAAATTTTACTTCCTGAGAAATACGTAGGGGAGCGAGAGGTGAGGTTCCAGCTCAGGGAACAGGGTTGCCTAGGATACAGAGGGCTGGGATGATGGGAAAGGTCAGGATCAGGGTCAGAGCAGGGAGCTGGGCCGAGGGCAGAGGGTAAAGGTGAGGAGGTGAACACCGCAGCTGGGGTCACACACGGAGCGAGACTCGGGGCTGGGGCCAGAGAGTGGGTGAGGGCCATGGGAGCACCGGGGCCACTGTCCGGGCTGGGATCCGGGCGGGCGCAGGGCGAGCTCCCAGCCCGGGCCCATCACCACCGCCCCGGCCGCGCGGGGGGAACACGGGAGGCAGCTCTGGCCCTGGGAATGCCCGCGGGCGGAGAGCGGGAGCGCCTGGGCGAGGTCTCCTAACCCCGCGTGCTGTGACACTCACGGTTCACCCAGAGCCAGCCTTGCGTGTGACACTGACAGGACGCCCAGAGCCAGCCCCGCCTACTGTCACACTCACACTTCGCTCCCGCCCAGCCCCGCCCCGCCGCACGTCAGCGCCCTCAGCACCAACAGCCGCCGCGCCGCGCCGCCCGCACAGAGCCCCGGTAGCGCGCCGTGATCGTATAGTGGTTAGTACTCTGCGTTGTGGCCGCAGCAACCTCGGTTCGAATCCGAGTCACGGCATCGCCCGGCGGTACCACGGCACACGGGCTCTGACTTTTTGCGATTTCCCCTTCAACCCTTCCGCCCTCTTGTTTTTTTGTCANTTTTATTATTTTTTCATTTATTTTATCTTTTTTTATTTATGCCAGGGCATAAATAGTTTATTTATTTTCATTTAATTCTATTTCATTTTATCTGTTTAATGTAACTTAATTTTCATTTTCGTTTTTTTTTACTTTGTTTTATTCTTATACTTAATAATATTTTATTTATTTTATTCTAGTCTATTTTAAAATTTTATTTATTTATTTGCCTTTATGTTATCAAATGCTATTTTTCGTTTAGTTTTTTCTATTATATTTTATTTTTATATTTAGCTTTATTTTAATAGTTCATTT
>VWZV01008161.1:801881-851352 GCA_013397155.1 Irena cyanogastra | reverse complement strand
AGTGTCAGTGTCACACGAGGGGCTGGCTCTGGGTGTCTTGTCAGTGTCACACGAGGGGCTGGCTCTGGGCGTCCTGTCAGTGTCACACGCGGGGCTGGCTGGCAGTGAGTGTCACAGCACGCGGGGTTAGGGGACCTCGCCCGGGCGCGGCGAGGGAGGTTAGCCCAGCGTGACACCCGCAGCTTTCACGGGTTCCCCCTTTGTCACCCGCACACTGCCCATCGCGCCCTCGCCCCTCGCCAGCCCGGGGCAGCTTTAGCGGCGGGATTGGCGAACGCCCAGGGAGAAGGCGCGGAACCGGCGCAGAGAGCAGTTTGTTTACGGGCAGCGTGTGGCACGTGGGTGCCCCGAGTGCCCCGTGGTATCATTAATCACCAATGTCTGAACTGATTCCGGCCAGCCCCGATTTGTCACCCTCGGGGCCACATCACCGCTCCCTGCGCAAACAAAGAGCGGGATGTGCCAGCAGAGTGCACAAATCTGGGCATACGATTCCTATCATCCCGCGTGAAAAGGTGGTTTTGACACACAGTGCAACGGGACGTTTTTGTTGGCTTCCACCCCGTCCTGTCAGGGACTAGAGGACATGACTTCATGCCACTGAAGCTTTGGAGGCCACGTGTGCCCCACTCTGGTTTTCTTGGGGAAGCATTTCCTGGAACGGGGTAAAAGTTTGATTTCTACTTTCAATATCTCTCCTGAAGACGCATTTTGCCCGGGGGGAAAGTCTCTCGGCTGACCTTTCTTCGGAAGGCACGGTGTCCTGCACGGCCACGCCGCCGGGCTTTCCCGCACGCCCTTCCCGGCACCCGGGTGTGAGCCTCGGGAGGACCCGGGGCGGCCCCGGTGCCGCAATGCCCAGCCCAGCTCTTTGGACCGAGCTGTTAATGGGTAACCGGGCACGGGACCGGGAGCTGCGGGGCCGGCAGGGCTGGCGGGTGAGTGCGGGGGGACCGCGGGTGCCAGGACGGGGGAGCCGTGAGGACAGGGAGGGCACGAGGCCACCGAGGGTGTGAGAGCGCGGGGTGCAGGGACACAGGGCAGAGGATCCCGCGGCCATGCTGCTCCAGAGGCTGCGGGGGACACGAGGAACAGGAGTGTGCAGGGACGCAGGTACACGGGGGGCACTGCGGGCACCCCTCTGCTCCCTCCCTCACTGTCTGCCTGTCCCTGTGGTCCTGCTCCTGCGGGGACGGCAGCCAATGACACTGCACCAAAACAAGAGATTTGGGGGCTGGCAGGGTGCGGGACAAGGAGGTGGCATCAGCCTGGGGGTCCTGGGAGGCACCGAGCCTGAGATGGGGGGATACAGCCAGGAACCTGGGGTGGTCCTGGAACTCCATGAGATCCTGGAGGGGCCACTGAGGCCAGGTGGGCACTGGGGAGTGTCCTTGAAGTGGTGGTGGACTTGGGGAGGGGAGTCCTGATCTCTGCCAGGGTCCTGGAGAGACCTCGCTGAGCACCAGGAGCACCAGCGATGTTGGAGGTCCTGGAGGGGGGTGTGAGGTCCTGGGTCCTGCCCTGCTGCTGAGGAGCCATGAACCCAGGGGCACATGGGGGCCAGCACACCTCAGTGGTTCCCCATGGTGGCTCTGCCGGCCTGTGGAGCCCTGGCCACGCCACCTTCAGCTGCCATGAGGTCCCACGATGACGGGAATATTCTCCAAAACTCCCCACCTTCACCTGTGGCATTTGGGGCTGAGTCTTTCCCTTCAGTGGACACTACGAGAAGCTGGCCCTGTAATCTCCTTCTCTGCACAGAGCTCTGCAATTCTCCTCAAAGCAAAGACAACATCCTACTGCCCCTGTCCTCACACAGAAGTGCTTCTACCGTCGATCACTGCCTTGCCTGCGACTCTCTGCTCTTCCCTCGTCCTTCTGCAGGTACAGGAACCGGGAGGGTGTCCAGATGGGATGCTCCAAGCGTTCCTGCCCTGGCATAACACTGGTTCTTCTGAGTTTGCTGGACCAGTTCTCCCAGTATGATTCTCTTTTAGGACCAGTCCCTATGCAAACTGCCAGCCATTCCTACCCCTCGTTCCTTCACAGTGTTAATTACCAGCATGAAAGGACCTTCTTCCTCATCTTACTTGGTTGTACCAAGACCTTTTGAGGATGAAGGATACTTTTTGAAAAATCCCTCTTACAAAGGGGCTCACAGAGGCTGGTGGACACTGTCACCAACTTGGAGAAGGAGTACCAGCACTCCCTGCTGCATACAGTCCTCCCCTGTAATTCCTTGGAAGCACGGCAGAGTAAAGACCTCTCTAGAGTTACAGGAGAACAAGGAATTCAGCACACCAGCACCATGGCCTGGGGGCCCCATAGGATGGTCCCTTGATGTGCTGGGGCAGGACCTGCTCTGAATACTGACTGCAAGGGACATTCTCCTCTCAGAGACCCAAGACTGAAAAGCAGAGTGGGACATCTGAACTTTCCAGAGGTGATCCCATCTTTCTCTCCCCAGCCAGCATCGGACTCTCCCAGTGCTATTTTCCATATCCACTGAAGCAAAGGAGCTTCTGGAGATGGAAGGAAACCAGATAACTCTGGACAGCCTTGACAAGGGCACAGATAACACAGCTTTCAGCTTTGAGGTAAGTTTCCTTTCCCTTCCCTTCCCTTCCCTTCCCTTCCCTTCCCTTCCCTTCCCTTCCCTTCCCTTCTCAGTACAGGGTGTTCCAGTTAACATGTTTTCCAGGGAGACAATAGACACTATGAGGAATGTGGTGGTCCAGGCAGTGAGAGCCAAGAGGAGAGAAGAGAAGGGAAAGGGAGATTCTCCTCCTGCTGCAGGTGGGATGATCTGCACAGATGTGTGATCTCTGCCAGAGACAAACCTGATTTGGGAGCAGAGTAGGGCAGTATTGAGCACACGGGGGGGACAGTGTCTGATGGCTCCATGTGGCCTTGTAGGGTGCCACTGGCAGGTCTCTGTCCCCATTGCAGGTGTGGTGAGCGTGCTGGGGTTTCTCACCATGGCCCACCTGTACCACCTCCTGCTGCTGGAAGTGCCCAGCGGGAGCCACGCTCACGGCCTGGCTCTGGTGGGTTGGCTGCAGCTGGGGTGGTTTGGCTTGGCTTGGGCTGATCTTCCATGTCCGTTTCTCCATCTCTCGTGTCTCTGGCACGTGGCTCTCCCCAGGAAGGCCCTGCAGCCAGCATCCAAGGCAAGGCATTTCTGCAAGGCTCATGCCAAGGTGTTGAGAAGAGTCGCCCTGGGGCTCCTTGGAGTAGGTGAGGACTTCCTGTCACTGAGACTCCATGCCCCCACCCCTTTGGCTGGCTGTGCCTCCAGACTCCACTTATTGAACCTTGTCAAGTGTGTGGAGGCTGTATCTGCTCCCAGCAGCCCCACTGCCCCCTCCTCACCCCCTCACTGCTGCCCAGTTCTGTCTTCACCTCACTGTCCCCTGCCCTTTCTCTACCTGCCCAAAGGGTTTACTGTGCCCCTTTGCTCCCTGCTGGGGTGCTGCTCTTAAGGTCTCCTCACACAAAGATGGGATTCTCAGGGATGGTCAGTGAAGGACATTGGGAGGAAATGAACCTCATGGTTTGCCCCAGTGAGTTATGAACCCGTGATCCTACAGCCCTGCTGTTTCTGACTCCCAATGTGCCTTCTCCAGCCTACCTGTGCTACTTCATTGCGGCCTGTTACCTCAACTTCCAGCGAGCCCTTGCCTTGGTGGTCATAACTGCCCTGGTTGCCTTCTTCGTCTGCTGGGGGATCTTCAAGAAGCACTGTGGGGCAAAGGTTCTGCTGCTCCTCCGCCCCGTTGGGAAGTGCTTCCAGAAGTCCTGGCCATGGATGAAATGGTGAGTCAGGAGAAGGCAGGGCCAGATCTCTCCCAGCACCTGGGTTCCCTGCCATGGCTCTGCATGTACTGTGCTGGCACCTCACAAATGGTGAGCATGGCCCAGCCTGGGAACCACTTAAAAGCCATTGCAGAAATGTCTTGCTGCTCTGCTTCAGTAGTGTGATGGTTGTTCACACCCCTCACTTGTGCCTGAGCCCAGGTTTCTTCAGGTACATGGACCTTACAGTGGCAATTCCATCACAAGTGGCTCCTGCCCTTCATGAGCTTCTCTCTCTGTGGGGACATCACCTTGCTGACAGTCTGGGGTTTCCTCTGCAGGCTCCTGTGGGTGGCCCTCCTGGCAGGCCTGATTGTGTGGCTGGCTTTGGACACTGGCAGAAACCCAGAGCAGCTCATCTCATTAGGTGGCTTCTGCTTTTTGGTGCTGTTCCTGTTTGCCTGCTCCAAGCACCACGGTGCGGTACGTGTTTCAGGTGTGACCTGACCATCAGTCCCCTCACAGGAGGTGGCCACCCACGTGTTTCAGGTGTGACCTGACCATCAGTCCCCTCACAGGAGGTGGCCACCCACGTGTTTCAGGCGTGACCTGACCATCAGTCTCCTCGCAGGAGGTGGCCACCCAGCACTGGAGAACAAGCACTTTGTTCCCCCTGGCATCCCCATCTCTGGAGGAAGCGGAAGCCCAGCAGAGCTGGGCAGAGCTGGGTGCAGCCTGGGGAGCTGAACTGGTCGGGTGGATAGACCCTAAAGCCACCTCACTGCTCTTCTTCCCATTGCTCTCCTTCCCACTTCCCAACCCAGGGCTCCCCTGGATTGCCTCTGTCCCTCTGTTTTCTGCCATATCCCTCATAGTGGGTCAGACCCAGAAACCCAGCACCAGACCCACACCTGGGCTTCAGGTGCCTTGGGAGCCTTGGTCAGAAGTGACTGAAGTCCCAGTGGCTTCCAGCCCAAAGTGCTGCAATGCTTTGTGAGCCCCTCCATCCTGCCCCTCCGAAGGGTTATTGAGCAGACAGCTTCAGTCTAGCAGGTCTATGCTACCAATCGTTGTAAGGTCTTTGCGCTTGCATCCCAGGTCAGCCTGGCAGGTTATGTTCCAGTCAATTCCAGAGTCTTACCAACTCATTCCTGGCTCTGTCACCAATCCACATGTTGGTTTCTGTGCCACTTTATTGGTCTCCCCATGATCTTCACTCCAGGGCAGTGTGTGATCTTTGTCATGTGCTGCTGTTGCAGCAGCTGGAAACCAGAGGGGGAAGCTTGTAGGCCTTGAAAACGTTTCAGCTCCAGTTCTGCTTTTTGTCGCCAGGTGTCCTGGAGAGCCGTTTTCTGGGGTCTTGGTTTGGAGTTCTTACTCGGACTCTTTGTCCTTCGAACGACTCCCGGCACCCAAGCTTTCCAGTGGCTGGGAGACCAGGTCCAGGTACTGCATCTACTCATCCCATCCTGTGCTTGTATCCCGAGATCAACAGGAAAAGCAGAGTGTGGCATGGGGAGGGGACATGGCAGGGACTGCATGCTCACAAACACTTTTGTTCGGGCCTGGAGGGAAGCCAACTCTTCCCTGGTTTTCTGCAGCAGCCCAGAGCCCTCAGTGTGCTCTCCCTTCCAGGCTGTAGAAGATCTCTGTGGCTTTAGGACAGCTCACCAGTATCCCCATCTTAGGTCTCAGAGTCATTCTCTGGTGTGCAGTGAAGTGAGCTGTGGGACTGGGGGCACAGCCCCTTGTGGGGCTAAGTCCCCAGTGGGACTTAGAAAAATTCAGCAGCAGGCCCTGACTTTCCCAAGGGAAAGCAGTTTCCTTCCTAAGGACGGCTCTGTGAAGAATTTCATGTTCTCAGGAAAGCATTGATAGAGGTTTTGTAAGCATCTCGCACTCTCAAAATAACAGGTGCTGTTTTTCACTTTAGTTTACCCTTGTGTGTGTTCTCAAAACATGCTCTCTCTATCTCAGCCAATGGTGGTAGAGAAGTGTTGTGTCATTTAGCCAACCAAGTAACTGTGAGTGAAAGACCCTATAAAAGGGATTGCATTGTTACAGTAATGGAGCTTTCTGATTCAACGAAACCTTGGAGTCTTTCTCTTCCTCCTCTGGGACAGGGAGACAGCCCCTCACTAGGCAGAATGAGATATCAGGGAAGGACCTGATGAAGATCTCTGTCCTACTGTGTAACTTCTTTCCTTGCAGTACTTCCTGGGCTACACCACAGCTGGATCCAGCTTTGTCTTTGGGAACACACTCATTGAAGACGTCTTTGCCTTCCAGGTCAGTCAAGAAATGGGGCATGGGGAGGTTTTCTTCTGGTCTGCCTCTTTGCTGGGTCCTGGAAAGCAGAGCTAAATGCAGCCAGATCTGCTGTGGTAGAGCTCAACCATCTCAGAGATGGATCTCCCTCAGCTATGTGTCCACCTGGGGACCTCCTCAGTGCCATGGAGGATTTGCACTGGTCCCTGTCCCTCCTGCCAGCCTGGCCAAGTGCTGTGGCACCCCAGTAGTGTGGGCTGGCTGTGCAGTACCACACCATGCCCAGCCTGGTGCCCACGAGTGCTGGGATGTGTGGATCAGCTCTCCTTTAACCCTGTGCCTTGCCTGCAGACCCTGCCCATCATTGTTTTCTTCAGCTGTGTGATGTCCATCCTCTACTACCTCGGTGTCATGCAGTGGCTTATTCTCAAGGTAGGGCCTCACTCCTAGATCTGGGGTAGCAGTGGAAAGGAGAAGAACCTGTTGGGTTCTCTGTCTGCTATGGTCAGCTGAGAGATGTCCCAGGAAAATTGTCATGGTACTAATTTGGGGTGATTTGTCCTGCTTAAAAGGATAGACACAACCTCTGTCTTTCTGGCGTGTCCTTCTCAGAAGGCCAAAAAAATGGAACCCTAGAGCTGATGTTTCCACCTGCTCTGGGGGTGCTTCCCAGGATCACCTCCACGCAGGGGCCAAACAGTGCCTGGCTTCATAGGTATGGTGGCAGGGTGCCAGGAGCCTCTGTCCACACAGTGGCCTTGTCTTTCCTCAGATCTCCTGGCTGCTTCAAGTCTCAATGGACACCACCGCCACTGAGACTCTGAGTGTGGCAGGGAACATTTTTGTGGGACAGGTAAGGTCCTGGGCAGCAGATTCAGCTCCTCAGTGCTTGTAGCTGAGCCTGCCCTGGAGAAAGGGTCTTCTCCCTCTCTGTGGGCCTGTATGGTCCCATCCCAAGGACAGCAGGGTTTTCTGTCCCACAGACTGAAGCCCCGCTGCTCATTCGCCCGTACCTCCAGGACATGACCCTGTCAGAAATCCATGCTGTGATGACCGGTGGCTTTGCCACCATCGCAGGCAGCGTGATGGGTGCCTACATATCCTTTGGGGTGAGTGCACGAGCAGTTGGATCCATGTGCTCCCTGCTCCAGGGTACTGACATGCAAGAACTGCCCTGGACTTAAGGATGAGAGAAGACCCCCAGCAAGTGCCTCATAGTCCCTTCCAAAAGCAGGATGAGAGCAGGGTGTCCAGACTCACCTATTCCCAAAGACACCTCATCCAGCCACACCTTTGCTGGCCTGGCCAGAACCCTAGAGCCCTGCCAGGTAGGAGGCAGTGCTATGGGACCCTTACCGTGTGTCCCTGCACAGTGAGCAGGGCAAATCCCACAGAATCATGGGATAATATTAGCCTGAAAAGACCCTCTGGTAGGGTCTCTGATCCACTCTCCTGCCAACTGAGGTTATGGCAGCTGAGGGGATGGATGGCAACAGGGCCTTGTCCAGGTTGGTGGTGAACATCCCATGGATGGAGATTTCCCCCAGCCTCTGGTTTCCCCCACAGGTGCCTCAGACACAAGAAACAAATTTTCCTTATATTCAACTGAAACTGTGCCTGTGATTCTCACCTTTTCACTGGCTATGACAGAGCAGTGTCTCCCCTCCAACCCCCTTTTAAATAGAAACAGCAATACCCACCTCTCTCCCTCTTTTCTCCCAATGTAACAATCCCTGCTCCTCTAGCATTGCCTGAGCACTTCTGGCACCAAGCCCCCAGGGATGCCCTCTCCAGTTCATCAGTGCTCTGAACAAACCTTTCCCTTAACCTGCTGCCTGAGCTCCTGCTATTTAAACATTAATTAGCCTCTTTAAATGGGGAACCAAAGGTGGAAGGTCAGGGAAATGAGACGTTGCCAGGGGAGGGGTGAGGCTGGGAGCTTGGCCCTTCGACAGCAGGTAGAAGTTAGCAGTGTTATTCAACCTATTGCTGTGATACCAATAAAAAGGGACAAGGAAGGGACAAGAACCATTATGATTAAGTCAAACAGCAGGAGAGATTAACATCACCAAGGCTACAATCGCTGCAGCTCCAGCAATCGCCTCCATGCAGGCAAGCTGCCTCACGTGCATGGCTGCTTAGATGGGAAAACCAGCCAATTTTCCCACCTTGAGCAAGTGGAGAGCCCTGAACTGCTCTGAGTGTCACTGGCTGGTGCCAGCCACGTGCAGGGGTGCCCTGGGGTGGCAGGTCCTGGGGCGCAGCCTTGCGCAGAGGTGCCTATGCGTCCGGTCTGCACGTTGCAGATTGATGCAGCGTCACTGATCGCAGCTTCTGTGATGGCTGCGCCCTGTGCCCTCGCCATGGCCAAACTTGTCTACCCTGAAGTGGAGGAGTCCAAGTTCAAGGGCAAAGCAAGCATCCGCCTGTCCCGTGGGTGAGTGTGAGGAGAGGGGCAGTGGAATGGGGCTGCAGGGAAACCACGGGGGCACTTTGGGGCACAAATGGACGCTGCGGGTGGCCCAAGGCTGGGAGAGCGTGTGGTGCGCACACATCCATGGAGTAAGCGCTGACCTGGCATGGGGGATGCCCAGCCAGATGAGTACGTTGGGGTCTTTTTCCATACAGGGAAGAGCAGAACATCCTGGAAGCTGCTAGCAACGGGGCTGCCGCCTCCGTGGGGCTCGTGGCCAACATTGCGGCCAACCTCATCGCCTTCTTGGCCGTGCTGGAGTTCATCAACGCTGCCCTCCGCTGGTTCGGGGAGATGGTAGACATCGAGGGTCTTACCTTCCAGGTATCCTCAAGAGCAGACCCATGGTTTGAGCTGACGGATCCTGCATCCCCCACCCATCCCCACCTTTGCCCGCTGCCTCAGTGTGCTGCTGAGACCGTTGCTGGGTTTTTGGCAAATGCTGGCAACATTCTGAGGGCTGTGCAGGTCAGCTCTGAGTCGTTCCCTTCCGGGATGCTTTTCCCAGGTGATCTGCTCCTATGTCCTCATGCCTGTGGCCTTTCTCATGGGGGCAGACTGGGCAGACTCACCGGTGGTGGCTGAGCTCCTGGGGATCAAGATCTTCCTGAACGAGTTTGTGGCATACCAGCAGCTGTCCGTATACAAGAAGAACCGTCTGATGGGCCTGGAGGAGTGGGATGGGAACCGGAAGCAGTGGATATCTGTGAGGGGCACCTGCCACCCTGCCAGGCACAGGGCAGGGATACAGCCAGCTGGAATGGGGCATGGGACCTGGCTAGGCAGACAGGTGGCGGGCAGGCAGAGGATCATAAAACCATTTAGTTGGGAAAAGTCCTCTGAGATCGCTGAACCAGGATGATGGTGCTGAGAGTGGGAGGGCACCTATGTCCAGTTAGACTTGGATGTTTGCAAATGGCTGGGTGTGGGAGGAAGGAGTCAGTGAAGCCCTTTCCCATTTATCCTGCTCCTTGATGGACAGATCATGGTGCTACAGGGCCCCTTGTTCCACCAGCCCAGCCTCTTCCAAGGAAAGCCTTCATCCTTGCTCCCAAAAATAGCAGACAGAGAAGAGGTTGGGGTGGGGGACTTCTCTCTATCATGTCTGTCTGGGAGCTCCAATGTGGTGCTCAGCTCTGGGTGCACTGGGGCTGCTCCTGGGCAGACATGACTATCCCCTGCTGCTGTGCCCTCCAGGAGCGAGCCGAGAGCATCACCACCTTTGCCCTCTGTGGATTCGCCAACCTCAGCTCCATTGGCATCACTCTGGGAGGCCTGTGTGAGTGTGACTTATGTCCTGAGTGCCTGGGCACTCAGGGAGTGGGGTCCTGGGTAAGGGAGCAAGAGCTCAGCTGAGGCAGGAGGAATTTGCTGCCCTCAAGCTTCCATGTTTGGTCTCTGCCAGATAAGAAACAGGATTTGCATGAGGTGACCAGGATAATTTTGCACTGCACTCATGGGCAAGAGTACATCAAGCTGGGGTGTCACCCAGCCACAGGGGGAAGAGCAGAGAGAATCCAGTGCTGGGAGTGCTCAGGGCTCTAGTGGATCACCCATGGGTGCAGGGTGGGCACAGTACTCTGCCAGGATAGGCAGAGAGCACACTGGTTGCTGGCTGGGATCACCACATCCTCCAGACTCCAGGAGTTGGGATGGGCAAGGCACTATACGACAGAGCCAGCTCAGGACTGAGGCTATTGTGATGTCCCTATCCGTCCCTCACCCAGTGTAGAGCAGGAGCAAGGATCTGACTCACCCCACTCTTGCCCCCACAGCTTCCATGGTGCCCCAGCGCAAGAGTGACTTTGCCTCCGTGGTGCTGCGGGCCCTGCTCACTGGCATGTGTGTCTCCATGCTCAATGCCTGTCTGGCAGGTAGGTCTCTGCCCTCTGCCATCACGGCCAGAGAAATCCAGAGAGGGACAGGCACAGGGCTGAAGATCCCATAAATGCAGCATTCAGGGATGGAGGTGGCTGGCCTGTTGTTCCATGGCTCTGCCGGAGTCTTCAAACCCTGCTCTCCCCTCATGGCTCTGCCCAGGGCAGCCCAAGCCTAACAGCTCTCCTGGGGCTCCTCATCCTCCTCTCTGCTGGAACATTTCAAGGGCAACTTTTGGAGTATTGCAAGGAGCTTCCTGAAGTCTTGGGGGGTGAGATGGGATGGCTCATGGGACCTGCACAGTCCCAGGTACAGGACGTGCAAGCAAGTATAGTCAAGGCGTGAGACTTGTGAGCAGGCATAGAGTACAGGACTCACAGCTTGCTTGGGGTATGGAATTTGGATCCATGGTCCCTCTTAAGTCCCAACAGGAGACCTTGTCCCCCAGGTCTCCTCCACGTGCCAACAGAGGTGGGTGACTGCGCAATGTTCTTCAGCAGCACCAACTTCAGCTCGACCAGCTACACTATGTACACCTGCTGTAAGCAGCTCTTTGCCAGGTGGGTGTGAAGGGCCCTGGAGCCATCTGGTCCTGCCCAAGGACCTAGGTGGTGGGGCAGCAGCTTGTCCTGACCCTGTGTCTCTCCTTCCAGCTCAGTGCTCCAGAATGGGACTCTCTCCTTCACAGGATCCTGGGCTGAGCAGGCAGAGAGCGTGCTGTGGCTCAGAGAGTGCTGCATGCATTACAACCACACGTCCTGTGCAGGGACAATCTAGAACTGGGGGAACACCAGGGCCTACAAGGCCTATCCCCAAAGGTAGGAAAAAAACCCATCAGAAACCTGAACATTTGGTCTTCTCCACTCCACTGCTGATGGACAGCTGTGTGCCCCTTGCAACCTGCAGCCTTAGGTGCTGGCCCTGTGGACGCAAGGGAGCAGCTCGCAAATAAATTATGGCAACTCTTGTGTGCTTGCCCTCAGACCCCTTCTGGCCCCTGACTATGGCTGTCCCACACAGCATAAGGTCCTTTGCTGGGGCTGCACCCCATGTCCACTGCAGACCTTGCAAGCTGAGCCCATCTGCTGCCAGCCTTAGGCTCTGGCACCAGCCCCCCTCTTCTCCCCCACAGGGCATGGATGGGGTAAAGCCAGTGCTTGAAGATGTTTCCTTCCCCCAAACACAAAGCCAACACATCCTACTGTACTTGAGTGCACCTCTTCCAGAGGGACCACAGTGCCAGGGAACGGGCCAGTCCTTCTCGCTTTATTGCACTTGAGAGCACCCAGGCGCCAACACAGCCACATTATGTACATCGGTATTTTACAGTCACCCAAGGACAAAGGACAGGAGCCAGAGCATGCCATGCTCCCAGCCCTGCCCCTTCCCTCCATCAGGCTGCACTGAGCCACTGCTTGGGACCCCATCCTGCAGGGTGGTGTCACTGGCACCCAGCGCCCTCCTGCAACGCCCTGAGGAAGAGGATGCTCTGCAGGGTGATGGAGCAGACAGCTCCTGTGCCTGTCCATCATTGCCTGGAGCCAGAGGTAGCAGGATTTGGAGTGGGTACTGCCAGCTGTCGCTGGACTCCAGCATGTACCAAGCAAGGGTGATGCTGAGCACCAGATTGTGCTGTGGGGCTAGGGCATGCAGGGTCTATGAATGGCACGGGGGCAAGGAGGAGCAAGTCCTGTGGGCTAGACACCCCCACGCACCAAGGCAGAGCCTGGTATGGAGGGGAAGTCGCCCCTTTGCCCTGCCCCCAGGTAACCCATGTGAGGTAGAGCATCCTTACCATAGCACTGGCCACCATCCAGAGCAGCACGGCCACCCTCAGCAGCCACCCAGCAATGGGGTGGGAGAGTTCCCCGAGAAGCAGGGGAGGGCAGGGGTGCAAAATCCCATCCCTATGCAGCTGCTGGCACCAGGCAAACAGCCCACCCTGGAACCAGCCAACACCCCAGAGCCCCACACCACAGCAGAAGAGCCCTGCAGCAATTGCTGGAACCCTCTGTAGGAAAAAGAGTGTGCCAGGGCACAGGGGACTGCCCGGACACTGGTGGGGTTCTCATCCTTGACAGCGCTGGTAAGGCTTTGCCTGGTCATGTTATGGGGACACAGAGAGGGGCATGAAGTACTGGGAACCAGGAGGGTGTTCAGGACTCCCAGTTTGCTGGGGAGCCAGGCAAGGACATTCTTCCTCGAGCCTGCAAAGCTCGAGGGAGAAGCTCTGCCCCTGCCTTAAGGAAGCCTATGGAAAGTTGAGAGAGAAAAGCGAGTCCTAGCATGGAGAGGCACACGGCCTCACAGGCTCCAGCAGCAGCTCCTGTAGAGAGGTACTGGGGAGGTGGGCTGTGGCTCACAGCCCCCGCGGCCCGGCCCAGCCACTCACAATTAGCACACACCACACAATGCAAGCACTGCGGGCCGGGCAGGAGCCCCACGGAGAAGGCCACTGCCAGGGTCTCCCCTTCCCACACTGGTCATGTGCTGGGCCCAGGTTGGGGGCCAGAGCAGGAATCTCAGCTGCAGCAGCTCTGACTACTGTGGGCAGCCAGCTCTGTTGCTCTCTCCTGACCTGGGTTTGCAGGCTGTTGGGGCCTCCCCTGCTTCTGCAGCTCTTCGGGAGCTCTTGGGGCTCACAGAAGCCTTGCGGGTGCCCTGAGGACTGGTCAGCACCTTCTTCTGTAGCTGGGGGCTGGACTGGGCAGACTTCCTGCCCAGGCAGGGACTCTTGGAGCCCTTGGGCTTGGCTGGCTCCAGCATCTTCAGGCCCAGGATGCTGCAGTAGTGATTGCATCTGTGAGTGGCCGGGAACTGCTCCAGCAGGGAGGGAAAGCAGCTCTCCTTCAGCCCCTGGTACCTGCCAACACAGATATCCTCAGCTCCTGCTCTGCACCAGGAGATGTCCCACCAGAGCAGGGAGGCGAGGATGGAGCCTGACCACAGTTACCACCATGGCCCTTGCCAGGTAAGTGGCAGAGCTGGGGACAGCTGCTCCAGAGCTGGAAGACACTCACCCTTTCAGGTTGGTAGCAATCCGCACGTTGGTCAACTTCCAGCCCACGCCTGTAATTTAAGAGGAAAACCAGTCACTGTCCAGAAAAGGACAGCCACCAGCACCAAGGGCAGGTCATTGCCCTGGGTAGAGGGTTCCATGGCATGGGGGGGAGAGAGGCAGAAGGGCAAGCCTGGGGCTTTTCTTTCTTTCTTTCCCAGGCTGGAGGGTCGTGACAGGCCATAGGCACCACACAGGAGATCCCTTTACCTTCCATGTCAGTCACGAGGATGTTTCCATTTGTCCATTGGTAAACCCAATGCTGGAAGGTGCAGCATTTGAGCACAATCTCTGAGGTGCCTCGTGCCACCAAGCTGCCATCTCTCTCAGTGACACAGTACTGCTCGCAGGGCCTGCCAAGGTCCTCCTCCATTGTGGCATAAGGGATGTTGTTGGCCGGACGATAAATCAGGTACAGAGGAATTATCCTGTGTGGGAGTTCACAGACAATGGCAGCATGGTGAACTCTCCCTCCTCTGCAAGCAGAGATTCACACCACGGTCTGCAATCCTGGGTTTTGCCTTCCTCCCAACATCCCTTCCATTTGTGGGAGTAGAGTGCACTGCCTTTGGGATGCCCCAACACCCACAGGGAATCTTCCCACCGTCCCCTGCAATGCTCTGCCAGGGCATCAAGCCAGTGGAGCTGCAGCACATCACTTACTCAGGCACCGCTCCAAAATCAGGGACTGCTCGTGCCTCAGCAGCAAAGATCTTGCAGTACTCACGGCTGGAGTTTTGGACTTTACATTCCTGGAAGTGCAAACAGAAGAGTTAAGAACCTGTCTCACTGCGCACCACTGCCTCCCCGGGACCACTGCCAATTGTTTCCCTGTCCTGGTGGTCAAAGGGTGATGGGAAAGTCCTGAGCAGCTCCATGTTACTCAGATGGAAGAGCTGAAGCCAAGAATGGCAAGGACATGTCCAGCCCCCTGGCTAGACCACCCCAGAGCATTCCCAAAGTGGAAGGAAATACCAAAAGTGGGCACAGAGCTGGGACTGTCTGGGGACCAACTCACACACAGGTGGGGAGGGTGGGAGGGAGAAAGGTGGATGGTGGCCCACAGGGATGCCCACCTGGATGGTGATATCATAGTTCTTCTCGATAAGGCTGTTCTCACTCTTGGTCCCAAAGACGATGAAATTGTGCACTTTGATGACGCAGGTGTGGCCGGACTCAAAGACAGGCTCCAGGCCGTAGATGGCTCTGGCACGGCAGGCTTTGCGCAGGAAACCAGCGCCCACTTCCATGTCCTCGCTCACCACGCGCCCGAAGAGCTTATCCCCCCAATAGCCTGCATCAGCCAAACCCTTGGCAAACACCATGGGTGTCATCTCGATCTCCTCTCCAACTGGTGGGAGGAAGAGCTGGTGAGGGGGGGACAACATGGGCACGTCCTGCTTCTGCCCCAGAGCTGCCTGCCCCACTCAGCAAGGGGCAGAGTCACAGCTCATCACATGGCCCTTACCTTCAATCTCTTCCCGGAGGATAAATCCTGACAACACTAGAGGAGACAGAAAGCAAAGAGATGTCAAGGTCCTGCCATGATCCCATCCTGACAGGATCCCACCTTGCCCCATGCACTTGCACAGCAAGGGATGGCAGGTAGGATGGCGGGAATCAATTGGCACGCAGAGGCAGAAGCACCTCACAGAGGTGGTGTTACAGAATGTGCCAAGGCTCTCCCGCTGCAGCCTGGCACCAATCCTTCTCTGCAGTTGGCCACACCACCCCATGGCACACCCAGGAAGCTGTGAGATGCTGCTGAGGGCTTCTCACCTTCTGGGCTGAGCAGGAAATCTGTGGAGTCAGTGCCATACTCGTTGCTGATCACACACCGATAGACTCCGCAATCCTTCTGGGATGCCTGCACAACAGCCAAAGCTGCCTGGCCCTCATCGCCAGCACTGGAAAAAAAATGGAGCATGGCCACATCCCTGTGTGCTGGGGGAGCCACGTGGGAGCCCTGTGACAGGTCTGTGGGTGGGTAACGCACTGCCCTTGGGAGAATGGAAGAAGGCTACAAACAAAGCCATCCCAAGGGCAGCCCAGCTGCTCTCCCAGCATGTCACAGCACCAGGAGTCCTGCCCTGTGGTTTGTACTAACAGAGATGCTTATCCTCCAGACAAGCCCTGCAAAATCTGGCCAAGATTGGGCTACAGACTGATAAAGGCACTTGTTCCTGAGTGAGGCTGGGTCAGGGCTTCACAGAGGGAAGAGGTGGGACCCTCATCCTGAGACTCACTGGCTGAGCAGGCTCTGCTCTGATCTGCTGGAAGGCAACAGCAACCCCTGCCTGTCTGCCCCAGCTCAAATATCTGCCCTAGGAGATAATTTCCGCCCCAGAATCACCTAACTTACTATTTACTCATTATAAAGGGAGCTCAGGGGACACCAACGGCATCAGGCAAATCCTGACTGATGTGGATGATGTTCCTACACAAATCCTCTGGGCTTGAGAACAAGTTGCTCTTCATAGTAGACCCAAAGGATACAACCAGCCACCCAGCTGTCTGAATACGCTCTCCCTATTCAAAGGCAGTGCCAAGAGAGACAGGGCACAGCCAGAGCTGCTTTTTCCCAGTGGTGGTTGTATGGAAGACACTTCCAGCACTGTTGAGAGGCTGCCACTCTTACACAGACCCTTTGGGGTCCCAGTTTTTCAGTTCACACCCAGCTCTTGATTTCTGTGATGGGCATAACACCTTCTCTGCTCTCCCCAAAGTTTGGGTACCCAAAGCAGACACTCCAGATGGAGCATCAATAAGATAAATGCGGCAGCAACTCCCCGTATGGGCAATCCTTCCCTTTGGGGGCACTGATATGATGAAGTTCACAATGTACTGTGCCATGCTGAGCTTCCCATGCTGCCTTAGCAAGAGGGGCACCTTCACCCCAGTCAAGGCAGGGAGCGGGATGTAACAGGTGACAACACGGAACTGACAGGTTACCTCCTTTGGGCTTCAGCTACTGGGATCTCGTCCTTGTACCACGTCAGCTTAGAATCGCTCAATATATTGAAGAACTGGCACCAAAGTTTCAGGTTTCCTGATGCATCAGAAAATTGTTCTGCCCTGATCTTACGGACCACCTGTGGAGCTAAGGACAGGATGCAAAAAGATGGGTGGTGAGACACAGAGTGCTGGCCGCAGCTCTGGGGACAGGCCAGCCTACGCCCACGCTGCTGCTCAGGGCTTTGGGTATCACGTGTATGTCAGCACGTGTAACACTGCCTTCCCAGGGCAGGTCTCAGAGCTCCACTGGGATAAAGAGATGGGATACAAGTGGTACAAATTTGTTCAACAGGGCAGGACTGCAATACCCAGTGAGGCTTGGCCAGAGGAAAGGCAGAAAACCACTATGGAATATGGGTGGAAACATTCATCCACTGAAGCAGGGATTGATCACGGTTACCCTTGCTTTGCAAGAGTGCTGATTCCTGCGAGAGTATCACCTGGTTCCTTCAACCCCAGGATTATGCCTTTTTTAATTCAATGCCACAAGGAAGCAAATTAGCTTTGACCACAGTCATGGAAGAGGAGTGTGCGCCCTGTGATACCCACTGAATCATGGAATCACAGGTTGGGTTCGAAGGGACTTTAAAAACCACATCATTCCAATCCTTTTGCCATGAGGAGAGACACTTTCCACTTGACCAGGTAGCTCAGGATCCCCAACCAGCACCAAGCTCAACGAGGACCAGAACACAGAGACCAAAATCAAAAGGATTCTATGATCCCTGGGGCTGGGGAAGCTCAGGCTGTAGAGACAGCCAGTGTCAGAACTGCTGCCTCTTGCATTCATCATCTCTCCCTGCACTGAGATAGAAGTCTTGGGCGAGACTTTTGGCTTTCACACAGCCAAAGGCTGATGCTGAAAACCCTGCAAATGCACAAAACTCATGTGGCCCAGCTGACTATCACTGGCTCCCTTTGTAGGCAACACGGGAATGAACTTCATGGGGATTCTCCCTTCCCTCACCTTTAAATGGGTTATTTGTATTCTGGGACTCTGCTGGCTGTGCTTCTGGCTTGTCATCTCTGGGGACCTCTTCGTCACCACTGGTGTCACCTGCAGGCTCGTCATACAGCTTAGGAACCTCCAACGTGGCCATCTTCCTCATAAGAGTTGGAGAGCACTGCTCTGAGGGAGAGGATGGAGCTGGGGCAGGAGAATGCAACAGGGATGCACTCTTTCTGGATTGCCGTGGTGAAACAGTCGGACTTCTCGTGTGCCCCAGGCTCTCCGGGGTTGCCTCCTCTTCCACCCCCACCTGTTTGGGTTTTGGCAGGTATATTTTGCGCCGGGCCCCCAAAGCGAGCTCTTCTGGTGTGGCACAAGGTAGCCCTGCCAGAGGGTCAGCAGGGCTCTCTTCAGAGCTCACTGTAGGCAAATCAGAAAGATGAGGAGCCACTCCTGCTGTGGACATGCTGCCCACCACGATGGAGGGTACTGAGAGTGGGGGCGGCGCCTCGGCCTCAGGAGCCCCCCAGGTGCGTCTCTTTGGTGGCACAGGCCTGCAAGCCAGCATCTCCTTGCTGCTAACAAATTCCTCATTAATCATTCCTGTGATCCGTCTGGATGTCCTGGGAGTCAGAGGCAAGTTCTCTGCTGTCTGGAAGAGCTGGTTGTTCTGTACTTTTTCCAAAACTTTCCTTGAGGTGCGAGGGCTAAGGCCAGCAATGCCTATCTCTGGGATCATGCCTTCCCCTGCATTTGGCTGCTCCTTGTCCCCAGAGTCAGTGTCTCCTTTTGTGGCATCCTTACTGCTATCTGACATTTTTAGAAGTAGCAGCAGGTAGTTCTTTAAGGAGGAAACCAGGTTTTTGTGCTGCATTTTCTCCTCCAAAGACATTTCCTGAGCTCTCTCGGAGCCGGGCAGGACCAGTGGTACCTCTGGCTGAACCTTAGAGACTCCTTCCCAAGTCCCTGAAGATGCTGCTGGTTCCTGGCATGGAGCTGTGGCTGTCAGGAGTCCTCCCTCCTTCCCTTGAGGTCCCATGGGCACTGGTTTGGCATTCTCCTCCTCTGAAGTGATGTCTGAAAACATCTCTTGTGGGGCAGATCCATCTGTCATTGTGATTTCCGTTTCTCCACTTGCAGGAGGCAGCAGCTGGGCTCCAGATGGGACCCCTCCTGAAGTGGTCTCCATCCCTGGGCTTCTATTAGATGCCAGCAGTGCCTCCTGAGCCACTGATGGACTCACTGCAGGAGCAGGAAGCGGCTCTTCCTTGGCTAGAGGAACTGAAGCAGGAACTGCCATTTCGGTGTTCTGATAGCCCAGAGGTGTCCCTCCTGCCTCCTGGTGCACAGCCCCAAGACATGGCTCTGCTGCATCACTCCCTCCTGTCCTCACACCAGGATGGCTCCCAGACAACTCTGCTCCTGCCTCTTTTCTCTTCCCATCCTTGACTGTCTGACATGGGATTTGTTCAAGAGGAGTGTTTTCTCCAGGTTCTGGAGGAGTCAAATTTTTTAGCAATGACTCTTCCCCACCTTGGCTTTTGTTTTCTTGATTTAACAGTCCTTGCTGAGTCTCTCTGTCCACAAGAGCATGGGAATGTCTTTCTGCTTGTTTCCTGGGGGGTGGGTGCTCCTTGCCAGACTGTACATGGTCTGCAGAACGTGCTGGTGGCTTTGGTGGCTCCTGAGGCCTAAACCGAGGATTTGTCCTTTTCACAGCCCCCCTGGCTTCCTGGCAAACAGGCACCTCTTTCCTGACCTCCTCTACCTTACTGGCTTGCTGACTACTCTCTTTGGTTGGACTGGACACTGGATGCTTCAGGTCACCAGGAGACTGTCCAACTCTTGCTGCAACCTAGTTAAAAAAAAAAAAAGGAAATTAGCATCCTGTTACTGCCTGGGTCTGTACAGTCGTACTTGTTGTCCACCTGTACCATACGGCACTGCCCAACTTCTTGAATCATGGGAATTACCCTGATACCAGTGTTACTCTGTCATCCAGGGTCTTCTGGTTTCACCGTCATCCCACAGGACTGGGTCCCACCTGTCAGGCTGTACAAAATGTTTCTTCTTTTAACAAGCTCCAGCCCTTCTACCTTTCAACACCCTTGCTGTGCACAGAGGCAAGAGATCTGCTGATTTCTAAATAATTTCGTGGCTTTTAATCCAATCTCGTCCAACTCAGGACCTTCCCAAAGAGTGAAACTTTCCCATTTTTACCCGCCATTACTGACACCTTGCATAACTCCCTTGATGTTTTTAAAGACTGAGTGGTCCCCTATCTCCTCTGTGAGATGGGGCAGTTGGCATGTCACACCCTATCAGGATGAGGCTGCCCAAATGATTTACAGTGAAACCATACACCCTGACATTATCAGCACTATTCAACCATTCTGTTTCTCTGACGTTTGGGAAGCTCAAATGTTTCCGACCGCAGCTGCACCCAGCAGACGTGTCAGCAAGCTCCCTGCTGGGTGGCCAAGCCTCATCCCAAGGAGAGCTGCCCAAATCCTCCAGCCAAGGAGCACGGGCTATTTTTGTACGGGAGGCAGTGATACCGTGGTACACGCTCTGCTGGCTGATGCGCTGCGAGCATCACCAGGACAATGGCACGGGGACAGGGAATGCTCACAACAGGCTCCCCTTCCATCCTGGAGGATCTGCTGTTAATGATTTTCTCCTGAGGTCTCTGATCTGAGCGTTAAGTCCCCCCAAAATGAACACCATGGGAAAGGAGGGCTGTGGCACTTGGACCTCTATTTTGCACTGCTTTTGCTTCATTTGGTAGCTTGGGGAAAAGAGGAAAGGTAGCACCGTGCTCTCAGCAAGCTTTTTCCCAAGCAAATAAAGGAATCATAGAATGGTTTGTGCTGGATGGGACCCTAAAGCCCATCTCATTCCAATCCCTGCCATGGGCAGGGACAAATTCCACTAGACCAGGTTGCTCCAAGACTCATCCAACCTGGCCTGGAACACTTCCTGGAATGGGGCAGCCACAGCTGCTCTGGGCAGCCGGTGCCAGGGCCTCCCCACCCTCTCAGCCAAGAATTTCTTCCCCATATCCCATCTGACCCTGCCCTCTGACAGTGGGAAGCCATTCTTCCTTGTCCTGTTACTCCATGCACTTGTCCAAAGTCTTTCTCTAATTGTTAGGGCAACATGAGTATTGATGGGCTGGGGTGGGGGAAGCAGCATTAGAGGCTGTTCCTACCCATAAAATCAAGAAATATAACCAAATTATCAGTTTAAAATTCAGGCAAGAGTGACTACCATGCAAATCTAGCTTCTTCTCTGGTCTTGTAGAGGAGGATGTTCAGAGCCTGGGTACAGTCTGGCATTTTGCTACAGATAAATCCAACTCAGAAGAGAAGTCCTGAACATAAGGGCCAGTTATGTCCCAAGGCTAGGAAAACACTCACACTGTGACCTTCCTTGTTTAAGAGAAAGAATTAAAAGAAATACACAAGTAACCCTGTCCTGAGGGGTGAAAATATCCTGAAAGATGCCTGGAATCAGGCCCGTAAAAGGCTTTAAACCAGCTTATTTGCTCTCACAAAAGCTTGAGGACTTTCCCCAGCAGCATCAACAAGCTGAAGCATTCAAATTCAAATCAGAAGCACTCCCTTTTGTCTCCTCAAAGGCAAACCAGCTGACAAGTCACAGGTTTCCCTCTGTGAGTGGGGCTTTTAAACAGAAAAAAACCTTGATGCATGTCAAAGGCTCAGGGATGACAGCCCAAGCCTGCTGCACACCAGCATTAGTCCATCGTTTTTGAGAGCGAGAGGTGTTAAAATGAGCAGAGAGGGAAGAAACAAATGGCTTTACCTTGGGCTGGCCTGAACAGCAGTAATTTCTGCAGCAGCATGTGATACTGGTGGGTCAGGATGAAGACAAGTTCACAGCACTGTGCAGCAGCAAGGCCAGAAACCAGGTGTGCACTGCATAACACAGCAAGTTCCTACCAGCAAAGCTGCACCCACCAATGGCTAACAAAATTTAAGAGAAGAAGAAAGGATTTTTTTTCCACTGGAACACTCATCAGTCCCTCATGCATTGTGGGTTTTTCCACATTCTGAAATATTACCTACCAAGTGAGAGGTGCTGTACCTGGAGCCTTGTCTTTGCTGAAAGTGTGTACCTACCACAGCCCAAACTCCAAATCCTGACAGCACCTGCAAACTGGACTCAGAAAACCTTTTATGACAGAAGGGGTCGTTAAAGAAAAAAGGGGTAAAACAGTCCGGTAGAGTCCAGTCTAATATTTTCATGGCAAATACTTCAGGTTAGGAGACAAAAATAGCAGCTGACTAAGAGATGCTCTGAGGGTCAGAAGCAGGTGCTGTGCCCTAGCACTTCATCATCACCACAGTGAGTCTCCCAAAAGAGTTTTTCCAACAGCGATGGGCCAAAAAAATAGTCCAGACCTACTGTATACACGTTGCACTGTAAACAAAACTCGAGGCCCTGAGGGTGCAGCTTACATGGTACCTCATCTGCACGGGGGGCTCCTTAACTAAAGCTCCCTTGTTAAACGGAACAGATGCCATCACAAGGCACCCACTCTCAGCTATAAATACCCATTCAGCGCTCCCTGCCGACCTGATCTGAAAACATTCCGCATGAGGTCAGCCTGCTGATTAAACCGGAGAGCCCCAGGCCAGCGAGACCAGCTGCTCGAATGGCCCCGACTTACATCTCTCACCACCTCAGCTGACATTTGCTTGGAGATGGGGTGGAAGCTCTGCTGTCTGGGCTCTCAAAATCCAGAAAGCCCTTCTGGGTGCTTTCACCAGTGGAGACCTGCGGAGCCTCGGCAGCAGATCCCGTGGTGTACATGCAGCCTCCCAGGCCCAGTGCCACAACACAAACGCGCAGCACAGATATTTTCTTGTTGCCACCCCTGCGTTGGCTGTTGTCTCTCCTAGTTACCTCTTTGTTTCCCTCCAACTTCTGTTCTTGCTGCTGGCCTCTCTGGCCCTCGGACAGTACGGGTCCTGCCTCCAACACCTCAGAGGCCAGTGGAGCATCCTTTGTCTGTCTGCTGGCTGCCACAGGCTGCAGGGCAGCCTCCCTCCTCGCCTCGTCCTTGGCTCTCACCTCGTCCTTCCCTGCCGCTGGCTTCACTTGCTTATCAAAATACATGTCCTTTAAAGAGAAGTACATGTCATCATTAGGTTTAATGTCCTGTTTCACAGCTTTCCCAAGCTCTTTGAGTTTTGGACTGGTTTCCACTTCTTGATCACTTGCTGCTCTCAAACGTGCATTCCTGCGTAAGGGCACAGGAGGAGCAAACCTGGGATTTGAAGATGGACTGGCCCTGTCTCTCCCACTTTCTTCTCGCTTAGAACCTTCCTGTTTTGCTGCTGAAGGAGCCTCCACTTTCTTTTTCTTTTTAGCTGCAGAGTCTTTCACCCCTGGCTTGGTCGCCAAGTCCTCCACTGTCTCATAGATGTACGTGAGAAAGTTGTTCTCGTTCTCCTCCCCACTTTCCAAAGTGGCATCTCCATTGGTGGTCACCTCTGCTTTCAGAGGTGACACCAGTTTGTTTGGGAAGCCTGGCACTGCACTGAGTGGCTGCTCCTTTGTCTCAGCAATGTCCTTATGCAACCTGGACTGTGAATCTGCGACATGCACTTTCACTGCATCTTCCTTCTCCCATGAAGAGTCTCCTGACCAGAGATTCTGGTCTCTAGCCAGCCTCCGCTTCCTCTGGAGCCGTTCAGGGCTCATTCCTTGCAACTTCTCCACTTCCACATTTTCTTTTCCTCGTTTCTTGCCCTGTTCTATTTCTTGCAGCTTTTCTTCAGCCTTTCTCTTGATTTTGTCAAACCACTTCTGATGGATTTTGAACTCCGTCATGGTTCCCACTTCCAGCACACCGGAGCAGGACACGATGCCTTTGTTATTTCTAGCTGAGGCCTGGTAAATGCCTGCATCCTCTTCTCGGCACCTGGAAATCAAAAGCTGTGTGTGAGACCTACCCATCCCCATCAGGATGCCTGCTGCACGCACAGGCATGCATGCTCTCCTACTTCTTGCTCCACAGAGTCTGGAAGATGTGGCCCATGAGGTGCCCACAGGACATCTGGAGGCCTTGGGCTGGCCTCCCTCCCTGGCTCTGCCTGTTCTCCATACTAACAAACAAGCAAGTTTTATGATAAAGTTTTTCTAGCTGCACCCTGGGCTGTAACTCTGGTATGAGGGCTGTGATGGAGAAGAACAGGCAGCACCAGGCTTCCCAACTGTTCTTGGTCAGAGTCCTCTGCAGGATCTTTTCCTCTCAGCCCTACACAGCCCACAAGACATTCCTGTTCTTCCTCTACCCTAGCATAGTACCAAAGTCTTCCCACCCAATGTCACAGGCACCAGCACAAGCACCTGCCTGCACCCCTACTGTCAGCCCTTGAGGACACCTGACCCACAGAGATCCCTGCTTCTGAAAGAGGTGATCCAGCCTCTGACGGACACCTGGAGCACAGCTGGGGGAGCAGAAAAGCTCAGGCTAGAAGCACAAGGATGGCAGGACTATCAGCAACACTGATATTCTACATTTTCAGTCAGTGCCACACCTGTCTGACATCCCAAACCCAGGACTCAAGGTGTGACAGGTCTATGCCTGCTGGGGACAAAGTGTGTGCCTGGCTCTCCAGAAACTTGACTCCCTGGACCATTGTCTTGGAGGAAGATAGTGCTTTCCCCTTGCTCACCTTTGTCAGCCCTAATGCTCAGCACTGGAAAGCTCAAGAGAGAGGGACTTCTTTTACCCTTCCTCTTGCTTCCAGCATGGCAGCTATCCCTGGATGCAGAAATGGATCTCATACTGGTGTGACTGGTGAGCCACACCTGAAGGGGAAGGGCCAGCTGTGAACTCACAGCAGGGAGCAGAAGAGGCCAGCAAAGTGGTGGGGGGGACATCACTGTTGACAGCTTATCCAGCCACTGAGAACACACTCAGAGCTCCCATCACCAAACACAGCCACTCTCCAGCTCCTTTACTCACTTGTAGAGCTGGAGGGTGTGGCGGTTTCCATGACGGAATATCTCATACTTGGGTAAGCCACAATAGCGATCCATCTCCTCATCATCCTTGTACCACGTCACCTCTGGCTGTGGATACCCTGGGGAGGACATGGAAGCTACATCAGAGAGTGAAGCATTCCACACAGAAGCACAGACAGCATGGTATCAGCAGCAGCACACCAGGACAGATGCTATTCTGGGCTCGCCACATTCCTAAATGGCACAACAGAAACAGTGGAAACTTAATGGGCTTATCTCAGACTTTTATCACTCCTAGGAATAGGGCTATTTTTGAGAAAAAAATCCCAGCACTTCATTCCTGAACAGAGGGGAGTGGATCACACGCTCGTCTCCTGTAACATTGGCTGGGAGAAGGTGAGCATGCCGTCACTTTTATGTGAAGAGGGATGTTTTGATGAGGCCAAGGCTATGGTTGGAGAACAGGCGCTCGCCCCTCCATGGAGCTCTCAGCATTTTGCACAGTGTCACAGCCTGTAAGCTGATCCGAAACTTTCCACTGAACAGAAACAACCTTGATTGCATCACAGTCAGCTCAGTGTCCTACAAATGTCACTTGACAACAGATGTCACCTGCCTTTTCAGTAGAGTGACATCATGATGTGTGTGACTGGCTGGCTGGCAGGCTGGGCACGCAGCCATGTTCTCCACCACTTGCAGAGGTGTTGGATCAGCATGTGAGTCCCATATGGACCAGTGCTAGCCACAGCCTTCACTGCTCACTGACAGCAGCTCTAGCTCAGATTAAGTGCAGTTTTCATGCAAAGACTGCTCAAGCCAGCAGCCAGCAAGGGTTCCTGCACTTCACTCAGGGCTCACCACCCAGCCAAGCTGACCCCCAGGCTCATTGAAAGTTTCAATGATCACACTGTGCCTGGCTATAGGCTATAGTCAATTGCTCAGGAGCTTATCTGCAGCCAATGTCCCTGCAGGCTTTCTGTAGGGCCAAAGGAAGGAGTCCAGCAGGCTCCTCAACTCCACCAGACCCCAAGGATCACCGACAGCACCCCAGAATGGGGCAAGGGTCAGCTCCCACGAACATCCCAGGTATGGGGCCAATGAGGGTGTTCCAGAATATCCAAAATGTCCCAACCCAGTGGCTCTGGAGTAATGAGAAAGCAGGGACAAGGTGCTCTCTGGATACTTCCCAGCTACCAAGCCACAGGTTTCAAGGCTAACCAGGACCTCAACTGTCCTCCTTGCACCAGCCAAAGATGCTGTCAGCCCATAGCAATGCCTGAGCCCAGCTGACTCCTGCTCTCATGAAGGTCCTAGAGCAGGACTGAGACAGAGACTCATCAGCAGGAATTTCCACAGGTTTTGGTCATTCCAATATGCCTTTGCCCAGAAAAGCAGCATGTGCCAAATCTCCTCCTGTACTGCTTTGGCTCCCCTGTCCCCACTCCTTGTTTGTGGTGGTTCCTCAGTGTCCACTGGCTCCTTAAGGGATTTAGTCCACCGGGACCAGACAGGGCAGGGAAGGTAAGTCTCAGCAGCTTTTCTTTCCTGTTCTCCTCTATGAGAAGCATCGACCCCCATAGCCCAGACACCTCACAGACTGGATTTTACTCTATTGTTCCCCCTTCTCTAAGGTCTCTTACTCTGCACTGTCCCAGCATCCCCCCTCTCCATCCTCACTGTCTGTACATCTCCCACATGCTTTGTGCCTGAATCCCCTCTCACTGCTGCCATCAGCAGCTTTGGCTTTCTGTTGGGTAGTGCCTCATTTCTCCTCTTCTACAGGAAGCCAAGCCATGACCTTTTCCCAACACCCTTCCTGCAAGGTTCTCTGTCCTCCCTCTCTGCCCCACTCTTGTCACAGTCTGTTCCTTGCTGCTGCTCCGACCCCCCAAACTAATTTCTAGAGACATGCAAAGCCCTCAGGTACTTGTGGCTGAAGAAAATGAGCCCTGAACTGGGAACTGGAGAAAGCCATGAAAGCATTCCAGTGATGGGATGATCAGAGATTGACACTGCTGCTTATATTTTTCATAAAATATTAAATATTAGCAGCAGGAATCTGGGCTGAACAAGCCTGTGGTGAATTCTTTCTGCTCCAGAGATGATGACCAAAACAATTTCCATACACAAGCTCACACTGTGCCCAGAGCAATCCAACCCTTCCCAAGGACTGTTCTGCAAGCAATATCCTCAGAAGGCCCCCACGATCCATCTTGCAGGGAGCTGGCAGGTAGATTTCCCTGACACCCTAAGAAACAGCAATCACAGCCCTTCATTCTGGGAACTGCCAGTGGATAGTTTCCAAGAAGCCCTGTGATGTCCCGGCCCCCCCTCCCAGCCGTGGCCTCCACAGCTGATTTCCATTCCCAGCTGACATCTGCCGGAAAGAGCTGCAATTTCCATAGTTATGCAGTGTCTCGAGGAAAGGCTTTTTCTCCTGCTAAGCTTAAGCTCCCTTTGACCTGCAGCACTCGTGTCCTTGAGGCTGCCTGCTCCCTCTGAGGAGCTACAGCCATGACAGCCAGCGCCACGACCAGCTCACACCGCACACTCTCGCCTGCAGGCAAAGAGAGCTGCAGGCAAGTGCTGGCTGGAAGTCTGCAGGCAGGCGGATGCTGAAAGGCTTCCTACCTCCCACGCAGGTGCAGCGGCCCCAGCTGCCTGTCCAAATATCACCCATCCCTTCCCAGGGACTGTAATCAGAGCCAAGCAGGGGATGGAAAGATGCCTGGGCAGGGATGAGTCTCCCTGGCACAGGGAGGGGAGCTGCTGCTGACGCTGCTGACATCCATCTTTGAGCTGCTGAGCAAATAAATTCCCCCAGTCCAGGGTGAGAGGGAAGAGGAGTCAGGCATCATTCCCGGCACAGCACATCCCCTGCAGGCACAGCATCCGCAGCTTGTCCAGTGGGACGAGGTGGAACTGAGGGTTCCACCCGTGGGCACTGCCATGCTGCAGGCACCAGATGCCCACCCTTAGCATGAGACACCCTGAGCAGCCACTCATAGATCTGCAGTCACCCTTCCCAAAGCTGCCACTGCCGCAGCCCCCCCTCCCTGTGCAGCTGGTGCTGAGAGGGATTTGCCATTTGCGGCAGCTGGGCCCCTGCAGCCCCCAGGCAGAGCCCCGCAGCTGCAGACAGAGCGGTGCCGGGCTCCTGGGACGAGGGCAGGCATCCGCTCCACATCTTCAGGATGTGTGTGTTCCAGCAGCACTGCTCCAGCGCCACGGCCAGCCACCACAGGATCCTGGAGACTTTTCTGAGCAAGGGTATTTTTTTCATGGAGATTGCCAGGTTTAGATCAAACATTCTTTTTCTGAAAACTGTCAAAATCTGAGAAGTCTTCAAAGCTTAGCGACTGTAACCAAAACAGTTCTTAAAATATCTATCCAAAATCATCCAGAGAAACTCTGTTTCAAGTTGCTTTCTTATTTTTTTGGGGGCAGGAAAGGAGGGGGAGTTAGTCTTCTGAAACTTGGGAAGATGCTACGAGCTTAGAACCATTAAAAAATATCCTCAGTTTCTGCTCTACACAAGCTACAGAGAGTAGGGGCTTCAACAGTCTTGGGAATACAATTCCTGGTAAGATGTTACCCTTCCTGGCTTCATGGATTTAAACCCCTCCAGCACGCAAGGACAAGGAAGCTTCTAGCAATGCTGAGAGAAGGGACAGATATTAAGAGCAGTAGCTCCCCATGCCACTGTGAGCAGTGCTCATTCACCATCCTTCCCTTGTCCTCGGCCCCAAAGCCAAATGTCCTCATCTCCCAGCAGCCTACTCTCTGCTCTTGTAGTCACTATCCCATCCCCAAACCCCTCTCACAGCCCCTGCATGTCTCCAGACATTCTTCATCCAAGCACTTCAGTCTCATCCTTCAAACACTTCCCTCAGAGGTCACCACAAATGCAGCAAGTGGAACTCCTTTAACCTGATTAAAAACCACATCCACTCAGCATGTGGCTGTCTACCCACCCTACTCCAACTCTCTTCCCCAAGCCATAGGCAGAGCCCTTTCCCCTCTGTATTCTGCAACAAAACCATGGAGGCAGTGATGGGATCAAGCTCCTGAGATGATGATTTGTGAAGCCAGATCAGATGGGTTGAACCTGGCTAAGGAGGGCTGAAATGGCACTGAAGAGGCAGCTGTACAACAGTGGGCTGGTGCTGACATACAATGGTGTTGGCTAGATCCAGTTATCACCTGTCCTGGCTGGACTCATTCCCTAACAAGCAGCCAGAGACCCAGGCCCCTTCATCCAACTCCCCCCATTTTGTCAGCTGACATCTCTCCTTCCCAGGCAACGCTACACAGAATCGACCAAAAAGCGGAAAAATCCTTGTAGCAGCACCTCCATGAAGGGCCACTCTGAAGAGAGCAGCCCAATATCCACTCACTGTGAATGAGCTGTGATGACCCTTGAGACCCTGAAGTCCAGACAGACCCACCAAGGAAAGCACTTGGTGCAGAGATGTGGGCTGAAGCTGCACAGTAAATGGAAATGTTCTTGTTTCCTTTTTCACATCTCTTACAGAAGAAAGGATGAAACTAATTTTGTCTGAAAAAAGAAAACATCTCATAACTGATGCAGGATTTGACCCAAAAAATCAAATCAGACACAGCAGGGACACCAGTAGCAGGCTGAACTAGGCATCAGGAGGAAAGGAAAGTTTGTGCCTCCACACACAGGAATCTGCCTCTGTCTGACCTGCTTTTTTCCTGCCTGCACCACTCACTGCATTCTGGAGATTGGTTCTTCAAATATGTGCATCTTTCTGTGTTCCTAGGACAGGCCCAGCAAGTCCTAGTCCAAGTATTCCCAGATGTGGGACTAGCCCGTAACTCTCATTATTGGTCAAGAAGCAGCAAAAAAAAAAAAAAAAGCAGTAAGATGCTATTGTAGGTCACATATCCGTATTTGTGGCGTGACCGTCAAAACAGGAGCAGGTGACTGTCTGCCCTTTGCCTCCATCAAAGTGTCCCTGGACTCCAGCCACAGTGCTGGGACTGAACTGGTTCCACTCTGGTCACTGGCCAGGGATGTCACTGCCATTTCCTTGCTCCCAGCAACGCCTCCCAGTTGAACACAAACATCACGGCAGGGCAAGACACCCGAACTACCCACCAGACTCTGCAGTCAGAGTATGCTTTCCACCTCCTGCCCCTCTCCCCCAAAGAGATCCTGAGCTCCTAAAGCAATCCACAGCACCACATACAGGAGATGCCCATCTGGTGGGCATCCAAGGTGGTCCAAGGATGATTTTAAAAACATTTCCATGAAAACTTGTAAGTGCATAGAGATATCCCCCAACACCAAGCACAAAAATATCATGACACATGCTGGAAGAGATTCATTGACAATTTCTGACACTTGAGTAGGAAATTAGGCCAGTATCAGGTCAAGTTTTTTGCCTGGTGCAACACACAGGAAGAGATGGAATTTGTTAGAAGGAGCCATCAACTTCGAAAGCGCAGCTGGTGGAGATTTAAGCCAGTGAGAGAAGCCGTGACTTTTACTCTGGATTTTCCAACAAACCTAAACATTTTCTCACCTCTGACACTTGCAGAATGGCACGTTCCATGGTACTGCACAATATGTGAAGCTTTTGCTTTCAGAAAACTGAAATTGGGAAGAGCCCTTTTAATGACTCCCCAAATAAAGTGGTTTGGAGGCATCTCCTAGCAGCCCTCTTTGGCTCTAGAAGCAGCAAGAAGTGGTCTGCTGAAGTTAGGCCTCAATAAAATCACTACACCAATCGTACCCCTGCAAATTCAGAACATCAACCTTCAGAACAGGGAATCCATAAGAGAAAAGACAAGAATTCATAGCTGGCAGTTCTCAGAAGGACTGAGACTGTGCTTCCTCATGTCCAGCCTGTTTCTAACAGCAAAACAGATTTCCTGAGGAAAGCTTTGGTCCTTATGCTTAAGAGGGTCACTGCATATACTATCCTCCTTCCAAAACGTACAAACTTGTTTTTAAGTGTCTCTCACTGAGTAACCTCTTGGAGTAATTAATACTAATGAGGTCAGGAAGGATCATGGAGTTGTTAACAAGTACATCGAGAGAAGAGGTTTTAGAGTCTCTATATTTAAAGAACAAAATCTCATCAGCAAAGGAGCTACTTGCCTCTACACCAATGTGCTGCCATGCCACAATGCCTTAGCACCAGCCCTCTTTTTTGGCCTCTCCTTCCTCCTCCTCTTCTTGACTTAACCCCTTCCTGCTCAAGGGGAGATTTCAGCTCATTGGGTAGTGACCAGCTTTTATTTCAGATGGTGACTGATGTCACTGATATCACTGATACAAATGTAGCTGTGCTCTAACCACCTACAGCCAGCAGTGTTGGTTCCAGCAGGAGAGCCTTAGTCTTCGAAACTGCACATTCCCGAGTTAAGGAGGCCAGGATTAGAGAAGCAGAGATTAGGACAATAAAATGTAGCTGGTCCAAGCAGTAACCAGCATATCCCATTTTCTGGTCTTTCATTTGCCTTGTTTGAGATGTTAGCTTATGCCTTTGCCTCTTTACACTCTCAGGTGTTTCCCGCCTCCCTTAAATTGAAGCTAAAATCACCATGCAGTTGCTCAACCTCTGCTTGGCACTCTGACAACAGTGGGCTTGTTATCCTTGTTATCACTTGCTGCAGAGTTTAACTGGCACAAATCCAGCAGGTGAGGCAGGCCCAGGTTATTCACTGAAGACACTGTTACCTGTCACTATGCACGTGAATTTAGCATCAGAGTCCTCGGACACAGCACGGGATTTGATAGTGGTTTCAAATAGTGGCTGTGTTTCCTCCGTCAGCTGAGAAATGATTGCGCAGAAGGTGCTCCTGGAAGATTCAAGAAGCAATTCTTAGAGATAAAAGCACCAGAAAAATCAAAGGGTCCACCTTGTGACTCACCTCAGCAGCCTGTGTTCTCATTGTCCATGCCCTCTTCCCTCCCATCATCCCTACAGTTGCTCACAAGTCCAGTCCAGTGTCAGGGCATTTGAGTGATTTCTCCCTCCTAAGATGACTGTCAATTTAAAGTGATATTTGGGAGCCATTCCCTTTGTCTTAGCTCTTATGGCTATCAGGGCAATGAATGTTGATCCACTGGACACATGAAGACCCATTTTAGCTCTTGATTATACCAAAACATCTCTTTGGCCAGCCAGCAAGCTTAGAGCTCCTCCTAACAAAGTTAATTCCCAGTTCTGAATCATAAATGTTTCAAGAGTTGTTCTGTCCACTGGGACTTTCTTTCATTTGTGAAGAATTCGTGTCTTTTCAGGCCAAGTGTGAACTGAACATGTCTCCTGAACACATGTTCAGCAGCCCTCTTAGAATGCAGAAGAGCTGACAGCTGTGGGACAACTCACTGAGGAAGATCTGAGTCTGGCTAGCAGCTTTCTGAACCCAGGAATTAGCTGTGAAGGAATTCCCTGTTTAACCCCTTACTGCTGCAAGTAGGCACTCACACTCCCTGCTCCAGGAGTTGAGGCTCTGGCCTCAAAGTTCATGCTGGGACACCCAAACAGCCAGAACTATGCTAACAGTGCAATCTACAATGCTCAAGAGAGGACTATGGATTCTCCAGGTACTTCAGCACTGTTCAATGAGTGCAATAAATCACCATATTCATCCAGCACTGCCAACCCTGCTGCAGCATCGCTGAGAGAGGTCCCAGCACATTTCAGCTTTCTTAAATAAAGGGAAACCATTTAATTATTTAATTCCAATTTGGGTTTTCATTCAGATAATGCTGAGACACTTGGAAGGGAAGAGCTTTTTATTTCATTTTTCCCTCTGCAATTAAAACTCTACACATTTACAATATGAGAGGGGCCCCCAAGGTCTCAAGTGCAAAGACGCTGGGAGAAACAGCTAACACTGCAAGAGAACTGGTAGCTGGCAGCTCTATTTATATAATTTTCAGCAGTGAAAGACATTCCTTAAACAAGTGATCAGCTTCCAGAAATATGCAAAGGTTGGAACAAATGACCAAACCTCCAAACACAGCTCCACCATGAGCAGAAGGGCTCAGAGTGCTGGTGAGGGTTCCATGAGGAGGACCCCAGCCTCACAAGCAGCCCCAGCTTGCAGGCAGGGCGCTGCAATTAGGTTGTTACTAATGCCCTACCTGCTAAGGAAGCAAACTGGTTCAGGGCAAACCAAAAAACCCCACATTTAGCACGACCCAGCAAGGGCAGCTGCACTGACATATGGCTGAAGGTGTCAGGAGAGCTACAGCCTCAGCAACTGCCTGTTTTATCCACCCTGAAAACTTACCTGGAGGCTGCCATGTCATTATTTTCCCTCTGCCCTCCTGCAAGAATGGGTTTGTAGGAGATGCAGGGAGACAAATCCCTGAGCAACAACCCACTGGGACGAAGCAGGGATCTCACCCAGCTCCCGGGCACCTTGTGTTGGATGAGGGTCAGGACAGGGGAAGCTTGAGGTGTTGCAGACCTGATTAATCTACTAAATGAGGGTTATAAACATGTCTGTATCCAAACACATGTGTGGGACGGGATAAAAATAACAAATTCCACAGCTCAGACTCTTTTCTGTGGAAATCAGTGGTTACCAGGACACTGGCCCTGGCAAGCAACTCTTCACTCAACTCTGGGGCCAGGAAAGGGCTGTGGGAGTCAAAAGCTGTTTCAAACCAGAGCAACCTTTCCAAATTCCAATCCCAGGAAAAAAATCCCCATTTCCATGGAGCAAGGCAGACAATCCAGTACAAGGCAGTTACTGGTAGGGTTTTGATGCTCCTTTCAATACAGACCCTCCTCCCCATACCAGTAAATGCCTTTCAGAGCCACATTAAAGAATTTCCCAAGCATCAACCAACATTTCATACCCCAGCAGGAGGGTAACCAGATCAGCATCTTACAATCAAGTGATGCACACACACAGTGACTCTTTGGACCCAGTTTAATCCCAGCACCATGCTACCAGCACTAGCAGGCAGCACCAGGAATAAGTCTGGTCCACTCAGTGCAAATCCCACAACCAGGTGAAATACATACAGCAAAGGCTACTGAATGGCTTTGGAAAGCAGCTGTGGTTGGAAGCTGGGGGCTCCACAGGCTCAGCAGATGAATCAGAGACTTGCCCAATGACACTTGGCAGGAAGCCTGGAAGGTCTATTGAGTCTTTCGAAGAAACCATTGTGTTGGTCACAGCAGGATTTGAAGGCTCTGGCACTGTGAGGCTCTCAGCTGACTTATTCCAGCTGCAAGGAGGCTTGTCCAATTCAAATTGCTCTCTAAACCAGTGATTGAGAGTATTCGAGGAACTGGACACAAAGCACTAGCCACTCTTTCTTTGGGCCTTCCTGGAGCTGCATCTTTGGGGCAGAAAGAGCCCTGGAGTCTAGAAGAGACCCCTGGCAATTCAGTAGCCTTTTCAATTAAAGAGGGATTTCCATACAAAAGCCTCCTGGAAAAGGAGATTTGAGAAGTGTATTCCTCTTGTTATGATTTTCTTTTTCTGACTTTTTGGTTAGAAATCCCAGAGCTATAGAGGTATTCTGGAGAGGCCTTTCCCTCCACGGACATTCTTCTGCCTGCCACTCCAGCAAACCAGAAATGCCAGCTGATTTCCAAATGTATTCATTTGCCAAAGGCAAAGTACAGTTGTACAAGTGCATTTTGGGGCAAAGTCCAAGTGAATGAAGATCCTCACAACAATGGCAGGGGGAAGCAAATTTTTTCTCTGAATGTCTCAAGGCAGTCACATCCAATTTTTAATGTCTCTGTATGGAAGTCTCACTTTAATATAAAGAAGTAGCTGAACACCCATCCTTCAGCTATGAAAGAGGAATATTTCTAGCACCTTAATACAGGAATTATGATGAACATTCACTTTTCTTTCTGCAGTTCAAGCAAGTATTAGGGATCAAATCATGCAGAATGAGGCTGTTAGATCACTTCAGGGCTCTCAACTGATTAATTAATTAGTACCAAAGCATTACAGGTTAATCATGTGTAGACAGATTCAGAAAAGTATCTGGTCAGAGCAGTTTAATGCAACGTAGTTTTACCTTCCTAAACTGGAGGGAGAGAATCTGCTGCTTGATAAGCTAAGCAAAAAACAGCATAAAAACCATTAGATAGAAAAGCACGGAAAGGAGCTGAAATAAACAAACCGTTACAGAGACATATTAATGATGAGTCATTTTGCAGAGGTCAGAGTTCCTATTAAAAGAAGGTACAGCTGCCTTAGGCTGCCTGCCAGGACGAGCAAGCCACATTGTCAATTGAAATCAAAGGCTGTAAAAATGAAACGGTCGTTAACCGCAGAGAATCAGTGTCACGAGTTTCATACAAGTAGGTTTCCAAGAAGCAGCACCTTGAGCCTTCCATGCACCATCTGCAGCACTGTGCTCAAAGCAGGCAGCTCCGCCACAGGAGACGTCCAGTCAAACACAGGCGAGGGTATGGACGAGACCAGCCCAATTCTCTGCTGGCAAGCAGGTGGCCTGAGCTGGGTGCCCTCTCTGCTTCCAAGGACAGCTCCTGGGAGAAGCTGAAAACTCTCTGATCACATTGCTTTCCAGCTTGCCAATCAAATCACTAAGGCCTGGCAAAACATTAAAATAAAATAACAGAAATAGACTTTAAAAGAATCTACATGTTTTGTTTTCTTTGTGAGAATATGTAGAAGCATTAACCAATTCAGGGAACAAAATCAAACACACAGGTCCTGCACAAGACATCTTGATGAGCTATTTACCAGTGGCCACCAGCTCTCTCAAAGGAGTGTCTTCAGCGACTCATGTCCTAGCCAAAGGACCACACTGCCAGACTGTGGCAGCAGCCCCTTGCAGGCTGTAGGAAACAACCTCTGCGTATTGACCTGCAGCAGCCAGGAACAGTTCCTCAAACCTTGAGCTCACCCACATGGCAAACAATAGTCTAAAACTAACAGGGACAGGCTAGTCAGCAGCACATAAGCTCAGTGATTTAATTGCACTGAGGTACAGGTTACACCTATGCAACAACCTCACCACATAGCCTCGGAAACGACTGCAGCATGAGCATCCCTCTGGGATGTACCCAGCCAGACTGCCACATCCCTACGTGCAGAGAGATCAAACCTTTTCATCCTCTGAAGACCACTGAACCACCAAACTTCAGGGCTCTAGGATGGTGCTACAGAAGACAGCAAAAAGAACCACATAGAGGGCCACTTGCAGGTGCACCTCTTCAGGTCTTCTACCCAAATGTGTGAGTCCCAGTCATGTGGAAACCAGCAGGACTCCAAGTCTTGCCCTAAAATGAGCCTGAGAGACTCTGAAAACTGGTCCTGCCAACTGTACATTCCACCTGTAGAGGCAGAACCTCCATATGAACACTAAGAAAAAAAGTAGTTCAGCTTGAAGTCCTGACACTTTACACAAATAATTGCATATTTCCTTTGAGAAGAAAAATCTGAAGGGCTCACTGACTCTTCTCCTTCAGCAGAGCAAAGACAGCAGAAGTTTTTTGGACTGTTGCTCAGGAGCAGCTTTAACCCAACAAACATGGGTGGCACTTGGCCTTTTGGCAGCAGCTTCACCCTCTCCACCCCCAGCCACACAATCCTGGTCCGTTCCCAGCACCAACTGCTGGTCATGCAGCCAAAGGATGTGCAGGTTGGGCACGATCCAGCTGGGAAAATCAAATGCTCACAGTAACAGGCTGAGGATCTCTCACTCACCTGATCCATCTTTCACGTGCTGTGCTGGTCCATGCAAGAAGCCAGACAGAGGAGCTGTGTCCTTTGAGCTGTATCCTTCCACCTCTCACAACATTCCTGTGAGCTCCATGCCCTTTCTGGCACAGCCAGGTACAGCTTTGCATTAGCTGCCTTACTTAGCAGCACCTCACCTTGTCCTCAACCACCCCAAGTGATCCCAGGGGCAGCTGTATCCCTGTGCTCTGGGCTGCTCCCAGGTACCTCTGTCTGTCTGGAAACACAACTCATGGGTTTAACTTGTCTCAAAACATTTTCCTTACCACTGCAAGGGAAAAACATCTTTTTACCCACCAGGAATAATAAAGACCTTCTTAAGAGGAAGTTCTCAAAATCCTTGCTAGCTAGTATGCTAGTGTAGGCAGTAGTGTGGTTTTAATAATGATTTCTTGCATAAGATAAATAGGGATGTGTCTTGGCTTGGACGTAAAGAAAATAGCAAGAGTCAGAACAAAGGCTGCTTGTGCCATGAACCCATTGTGCTCATAGATGTGATCAAACAGTAAGCACTGACAGTGCTTTTTTTTTTATTCCCCAGAATTAAGACAACATGGGCTTTATTCACTGCACATCCTGAGACAGTGCTGAACACTGAACTGAGGGTCTCTTGAGGGTCTCTTGGTATTATCAGAAGAAAAAGGCCATCATGTATTAATTGAAGTTTAACCTCAATATGCTAAATTTGCTTTTCAAACTAGAGATTTAAGCCCCAGAGAGCACGATCAAATTGTGGATCCTGCAGCCAGCACAGCCTTGCCTGCAGGCAGCTGGCACTTCACTTCAATTACGTTCCAGCATATCCATGCAGAGCTGTGACAGCACAGCTACATCAGAACCCAATCTACCCTGCTGGAAATATGGGGCTCCTGGGCAGGGCAGCAGATGCTCCAGCCTGCTTGGTCTGATCCTCTCTGGGACTGGGCTGCCTGTGCCCTGGGCTCCCCAAGGACTTTCTAGCACACACAGCACAGGGCTCTGCTAATGAAATGCAGCATCAGCGGCAGATGTGTCTCCCTTGAGCAAGCTCGGGGCCATTAGAGTTACTGGATAAAGGCAAATGCTTATGTTATCCTGAGGAACAGATCTAAAGCAGTGAATCAAGGCTTTAAGTATAACCTTTCCTTCTATTGGAAAAGTGGACTTCAAAAATGTCTGCTCCAGGCATGTCCAGCACTGGTGGGACAAAGCCTCCTCAGGCACCTCCCATTGATGAAGAGAAGCTCAGCTTTTTATAAGCTAGTTCTGAAAATATAGAACTGTTCTCAAGTGCTGGACCATAGCACTATACCTCCTCACCTTAATCCTTCTACCAGTCTCAACTCTTCATTAAATTTCATTTTATCATATGCTTTCAAACTCCTTTGGCCATTTATCATCCTCTTAAAGGTTTTAGCCCTTCCACTACTCCTAATTTTCTTTGGAAGTGAAGACAGCCTTCCTCGTTTTCCATGCACTTGCCAAATTTCAGTCTTGCAAGGGCAGGAGGAAGAACTGTCAACACTACTCACTTTTTTTAACCACTCATGTTGATGGTCTGGGCTGGCATCCACTGTCACCAAAAAGTTAACTGCTTGAAAAACATAGATTTTCAGCCTGGCACCTTTTTTAACCCTCTCATGATCCATGAAATCACTCTCTTTCAGTATTTCTTATCATTGAGATAAAGAAATCTTTCTCCTTCCAGTGCATTCCTCACATTGAAGTGAACAAGAGCCCAGGAGACCCTGAAATAGGCTTAACAGTGGTTCCATCCTCATATGCACAAGCACCTGGACTTGAGCTGCTTGAGCTGCAGCAGTGATCAATATTTTTCAGTGCTCTTCCACAGGGTGAAAATTGACCTGCACAAGCAGTCCAGAGAAGGATAAAACAAGCAAAAACGTGTCCATGACAGCAAAGCTGACACATCCAAGTTATGTTTTGAGGGAATCAGCATTGCACCAAAGCTCCTAAGGAAGCCCATGGAGAGCTGGGCAGCCTGTACATCCCAGGAGCTGGACAGAGGGACTGGCTATTTCCCACAGACATTCCCCCTCGCTGGCTCTCTGATCCCTGACATTATTGGGCATGTTTTGCACATGCAGATTTCCAAGTATAAGGTTTCCTATGAACTTGCCTGCCTTCAAGGTTAATACTACTTGAGACAAATACAAGCCACTCAGAATCCTGCCTCAGCTGTCAGCAGTGAACCCTTTTCAACATCTAAAAAGCAAACACTGAGGCTTTCATGTACGCGTGGTTGTGCTCACGGCTGCTTTCCTGCCATGTGTCCTGCTCCTTATCAAGCACTCCCTGCACACACAGAACGGGTGTGCTGGTGTTTATATACCATGGCAGGAGCTATCAGCAGGCCTGTGATAAAGCAGCTCTGAGTGCTGTGTTGCTGTACAAGACACATTGTTATTTCACAGACTGGAAAACAGATGTATTGAGTCTTTGCTTGTCAAGGTCACAGACCGAATCGATGTCAGAGATGTAGAAATGTGGCAATTTTTTCTGCAAGTAATTTACTTTTTGCTGAGATGAACACAGGCTTGTGTGTAACAATTCAGGCTAGATTTCATTAAAAGAGAAGGTGGAAAACAATAAATTAAGTTACACATTCCTGTATCAGCCTCTGTAATGCTCTGAAGATGGCTCAGATTTGTGTATTTTAACTCTGAATTGTTGCTGCCTCTGTGGCCCAAATTAAACTTAGAAACGCACCAAGGAATGAGAAATGGCCAAAAAAAAGCAAAGTAAATACTGGACAATGAGATGCCCAGGAAAGGTGAAACCCTCCTGGCAGCTCACTATGCAGAGAAAAGAAAAAAAAAAAAAACCAAAAATAAAATTGCCTGTAACAGCCCTTCCATCTTCCTCTTCTTGGACCAGGCAAAGCTGTGAAGCATGAGACTGAGTCAGTGTGAGATAACAACCTCATTCACTCAAGATCTTCCTCCCCTCGTCCAAAGAGAGCAAGAGTAGAGCAGGTTTTAATTCCATCTCCTGGGAACTGCCTCTGCTGTGGCATGTCAGCTGCCTTGTTTGGAGATAACCACACTCTGCCCTCCACACAATGGTATCCCTGGCCTGGGAACGACCCCCTTTTACGAGGTTTCCTGAGAAGAGCACAGTTCTCATATATGATATACTCCATATCTTAATAGTGGCCCTGAAGGGCATTGGAGCATCAGCCTACAAGCTCGGCTCCACTTGGCTTTCTAGGGGATATGGACAGGGGCCTATAGAAAGGGAGCCGAAAAATTTCCCTTTGGAATTGTTGAGGATTGTTATTCGGAGTGCACAACTGCCAAGGAGCCCCACTCAAAGCAGACACCTCAGTGCAGGAAGTCACAGCAATGGGAAACAGGTGCCTCTGTCCTACAGGTCACAGGGTGTGGAGATGAGTCACTGATGCCCTTAGCTTTGCCATTCCGTAGGTACTGGCTGTCCCTCCTTCCAGAGTTTGAGACACTTCCATCCCACAAATCAAACTGACTGAGTGCTCTCAGCTGCCTCAGCTGGCATCTGACTGGGGGGTTACACCACCCGTCGCCAAAAGCAAAGTCCCGTTGGACATTACAGGTGCCCAGCTGCTAAAGAGGGAACACGACTGAACTAAACCTGCTTTTCAGGAACCAAGTGCTCCTCAGCTTCCAGCACACTTTATTATAGCAACAGATCTTTTTCCTTCATTTGATATTATGTGCAAAGCAAGAGGGACAAGATTGGGAATGGTTTCCAGCCAGAAGAGCCAGGTGGCAAGGCCCTCTCCTGAGCTCAACTGCCACCCCGAGCAGAGTTACCCAAGAAAAGATCAGAGGCAATGTCACTACGCTCTATAAATATCTGTATACATGTAGCTATGACAGTAGAAAGATATTCAAGCAAGGATGCAATGCTCTAATGAGACCGAGGAGCAGACAGCTGCATGAGGTAAGAGGTGCAGATCACTTCCAGCAGAGGTTTGCCTAGCACTCAGATGAAGGTTTTATATAAAATGGCATCTCTCTGCACAATACACTCTCCAGATCACTAGCTCTTACTAAAAGGACACCAAAAAAAACGTCTTGAGAGTTGTGGCCCATGAATGCAGCTAAGGTAGACCCTGAACAGGACTGACAGCTCCTCCTCTCACTTTGTGAAATAGTTATAGTCAAGCGCTTTGAGACATAACAGGTTTGTTTAAAAAAGCCAACCCCAAAAAAAAAACCTGCCAGCAGCCAGAGCAGAGGGCAAGTCACTGCAACTATAAGCTGCTCCTGACACTGTCCAATATCAGGAAAGACACTGAAATGTTTCCTCATAGGGAAAATCCTTACAAAAGACTAGTTCCCAAGGGCAAAAGAGTAAATACCCTGAATACTTTGTTTAATAAAAGGATGATGTTCTATCTATGGCCATTTTCAACACCTTTATTATTTTGCCCCCCCTAGCACCATCTCTGGAAAATTCTACAAGTTAAAACCCAAAAAATCCTGTTCTGGTCACCAAATTCATATCCTTCAATTTACATGATGTCCCTTTCCTCCAACAGGATTAGGGAGACCAAGTAAGACCATCCAAACTGCCCTCAACATAGAATCACAGAATGGTTTGGGTTGGATGGGACGTTAAAGCTCATCTCATTCCATCCCCTGCCATGGGCAGGGACAACTTCCACTAGACAGAATGCTCCAAGCCCCATCCAAGCTGGCCTAGAACACTTCCAGGGATGGGGCAACCACAACTTCTCTGGACAGCCTGTACCAGGGCCTCACCACACTTCCAGGAAAAATTTAACTCTCATAGCCCAACTAGCCCTGGCCTCTGGCAGTTTGGAGCCATTCCCCCTTGTCCTGTCACTCCAGGCCCTTGTAAAGAGTCTCTCTCCATCCTTCTTTAAGGTGCCTTCAGGTACTGGAAGGCCACAATTACATTACCCAAGAACTTCTCCAGGATGGACAATTCCAGCCTTTTCTCACAGCAGAGGTGCTCCATCCCTCTGACAATCTTGGTGCCACCTCTGGACTCGTTCTAACAACTCCTTTCCTGTACTGGGATCCGCATAGCTGAGTGTGTTCATAAGTCACCCCAGAAGCAGGGATTTCCAACCTCAATTTCTTTTCTTAAAGATCTCTCCATGCCTTTGTGTATCTCTACCATGTTACTACACTTTCTACTGCTTTAAGAAGCAGTGAAGAGAACAGGCAAATATTTTAGTTAAACATACTCTATATATGCTTATAAAAACAGAAACAGAGAAACCTGAAAAAAACAATTTTCTTTGGATCAGAATATACATTTTTGTTTCCTAACCACTATAGTAGCCTCCCACAGCAGTCCTGTGTCTGCACTTGTTCCATTGCCTTTGTTAGCTTAAAACCCCAATTCCAAATCCATTCTGTGTTAGAGAGCTGCTCAGTGTTATCTGCTGTTCTGCATGTTGCTCATTGTGCTTTTCAAGTTCTCCCAGGTAAGCTCTCCAGATGTTCCTGGATTTAATTAAAGTCATAATTGCTTTCTGAAAGTCTCCTTGCTACACCATTCCACTCACTTGCTTTCCAGAATTGTTATGATACATTATTTAATGACAACACAAAAAGCCCTACTTCATTCAAGCCCTTGTCCTGCATCTTAGACAAGTTTCCAAAAATCCTGGCTCAAGTCTTCAGCACTTGTATGGCTCTGCAGGGAACCAGACTTTTATAGCATCCTCCCTAACTAATTAGGGAACCTAGAAATTGCCATGAACTCAGGGAAAGGTCAATTTTGCCATTCAGCAATTATTCAGTCATGGCTTCTTACAACAGAAGGGCCAGACAGTGGATTTAAGAGACAAAATGAAATGGCCTTGCCAGAGGCTTTGACGATCATGTACATAAGTAGTTAGAAAAATTATCAGAGAATTTGTGGAAATTGAATGTGCTGTTGATTTAAGTGGGGCAGCACAGAGGCCCTTTGCCAGCACTGGGCTCCCACAGATGGAAGTTGGGGTGCAGCCATGGCAGCATTAGGTTGAAAGGTTCAAAAGGTTCAGGGCTCAGAGCTCTGCAGCCATGGGCCAGATTTACCATGCCTGAGCCACATCCTCAAGTGGTGGTGCAGCCAGAAGACACCAGGTGCAATGCCTGCATGGGTGCTACACTGCTCCACGCCTTCCTCAACAGAGGAAACCTTGGGAATCCAGCTGGGAACACTGAAGGTATTTCATGCTGGATGGATGAACTCTCCTTTACGGTTGAACTGATTAAAGCTGCAATTTGACCGTAGTCAAGGAGAATAAAAGTTAAGCTGTAGGCAATCCAAACATCTCAACATCCTCTTTATTAAAACCTCTCTCTGCTTGTAAGCTGCAGAATGGAGTCACTGGGCTCAGTTAAGAGATTTCCAGTCCACGGTATGATCTGAGGCCACGGGCTGTGCACCCTGTTTGGTGGTGCTGAAGATGTCACAGCGTGCAGCCAGTCTGCAATTAACTCACACCCCAGCGTGACATGATACCACCACAAAGGAACTGAATTTAGGCAACTTCACTTTGGCGTTACCCCAGTTTTAACACCTGACTTCCAAGCAGCACTTTTTTATCTCTTTTGGTCTGCATTTATTTTTATGAATGTCTGACTCCTTGAGGCATCAATGCTTGACACGTTGGAAATGGATTATTTATAAACCATCAGCAGGGAAGAGGCACACTCATTTGGAGAGCTCATAGACTGAAGAGCATTCCCAGTGAATTCAAAGCAATTTCAAGGCTTTTTTGAGTGCCTCACACAATCACCGACACCTAGGCACTGCTGGCATATCACCGTGTAATTCTGTGTTTGCTAACCTCAGTCAGGCTCAGCTGACAGCATGTTTATCATACTTTCTCCCTGCGAACAAAGCCTTATTCCTACCCCAGACCCTATGCCGGAGGCCATTCCTGACCCAGGAATGCTGACCTCATTGCTGCTCAGCCCCTATCTACAGTGTAGAAATGCCTTTTTGACAATAAGATAAGGCACCCATGCAGAGCCCAGCGGGCCCCTCGCTCTGCCTGGTGAGCTGCTTCACTACAACGAAGGCAGGAAGGTCAGTGCTGTTCCCTGAGTTTAACTGGAGACACTTGTGTTTGTCAGGATTTCACAGGGACAGCTTGGACTGAGACTTCACGGGGGTCTGCAGCTTTCTCACGAGGGGAAGAGAAGAGGCAGCACCAATCAATCTCTGGTCTCTGGTGACTAGCGACAGGACCTGAGGGACCAGCATGAAGCTGTACAAGGGGGGTTAAAATAGATTAGATTACTGGATATTCAGAAAGGGTTCTTCCCTCAGAAGGTGGTGGGTCGCCAGAACAGGCTCCACAGGGCACTAGTCACGGCCCCAAGGCTGCCAGAGCTCCAGGAGTGTTTGGACAACCAGCTCAGGCGCAGCATGGGATTGTTGGCGTGTCCTGTGCACGGCCAGGAGCTGGTCTCGATGATCCTTGTGGATATGATATTCCATGATTGTATTCTACGATTCCACCACTTCACACACCCGCTCAGCCATACACACTGTGCGATGTCGACAGGCCCTGCCCGGCAATAGCTGCGATACCGCCAGCTCTCTTTGAGGAGACGAGGGACTAGTCTACACCACACCAGCTCCTCTGGAGAGCCGAGCCATCGCTTGGTTTTCTCCCCCGGAGCAGCTCCCCAGGGATGGCCAGGCCCGTCGGCTACACCGCTTCCAGCCGGCCGGCCTCAAGCTCCCTCCAAGGCCTCACGGCTTGGGCAAGGGCCAGCCCGCCCTCGCCGCTGCACCCACCGCCGGCCCGGCCCGCCTCCGTCCTCCGCCTGTCGCCGGCGTGTCCCCCGCAAGCCCCGCGCCCGCTGTCACCCGCACCCACGGCAGCGGCCAGCTCGGCGACAGCACCCACAGCAGCGCCTTCCCCTAGGCAGCGCTCACCTGTTCTGGGGCCGGATGCCCAGCAGGTAACTCCGTCGGTCCGGCCGCGAGGCCCATGCCGCGCTCTCGGCCTCCTCCGCCCCGTCGATGTGGCTCGTTCCCCGCCCGTAGAGGCCCGGGAGGGCCCTGCGGGTCGAGCTCATGGCCGGAGTGCGGCTGCCCTGCCCCGCGGCCGCCGCTGCCCTCCCTGTCACTCACTGCCGCCGTTTATAGACCCTCCGCACATGCCGCTGTCAATCGTGACGCAGCGGCCACTGCCCGGCCTCCCCGGGCCGGCTGCCCGGCCTCCTCCTCCTCCTCCTCCTCTTGCCATCGAGTCCAGCTTTTGAGGAAGAAGTGAACTTTTCCTTATAATAACCTCTCCACCACGGGGGATTTCGCACACTTCAAAGATCTCTCTGGTGACCACTGACAAAAGCTGAAGGTGCAGCACTGAAGTTGTGTCAGGTTTACGATGGATATCAGGAAAAGGTTCTTCCCCAGAGGATGGTCAGGCACTGAACACACACTCCAGGGAATGGTCATAGCCCCAAGGCTGCCAGAGCTCCAGGAGGTTTTGGACAATGTTCTCAGACACAAGGTTGGATTGTTGGGCTGTCCTGTGCGGGGTCAGAGTTGGACTCGATGGTCCTTGTTGGTCCCTTCCAGCTCAGGTTATTCTGTGATCTCTCAGGATCAGCTACCACGTCCCCCACTTCCTTGTGCCACACCTTGTGCCCCAGGCACAAGGCTCCCACCCTGGCTGGCTGCACCACTCAGCGTGGGCATGGCAGTCACATCCTCACATCGGAGTTTCATGACCTAGCAGCCTGTTTTTTATCCCAGAATGCCCAAGAGAAAGTCTGTGATTGAATTTAGTCAGTCTCTGTAAAAAAAGACAGCACAAAAGAGAGATGTAAAAGGTGGATACATGTCACAAACAATTACTAGCAGTGATTTAATACCAAATGAAAATATAATGAGTAATAAAATGGAATTATTTTCTTGTTCTACCTTTCTCTTGCCTGTCAAGTTGTTGCATTGTGCTGCAGACATGTCACTGGTGGCACCACATCCCTCCAGCACTGGAATGATGGATGAAGCAGATTCACTGTGGATTAGCTGCCTGCCCATGGCTGCACAGCAGTGATTGCAGCAGGAGCAGGGAAAAGATGGCAAATTGCTCCATTGCAGAAAATACAACATGATTAGAGCTGATCCTCCCTGGGCAGGAGAGGCAGCAGATGTGGCAGCAAGCAGCAGGACAGGTGATGGATCAGCTGGTGCAGGTCATTCCTGATTCCTTCTCCTCAGCAAATACTGTAATTTGGAATGTGACTTTGGCTAGGGACTGGCACCAGGGTATGCACAGACACACAGAGTGTGTGCATCACCTATACAGGTGACACAACAGTGGCAGCTGATCACATTATCAGGCATGTAAATTGCAGGATTTGTGATACCAGAGAGGATAATTGATCTTGGCAAATGCAAAGGAGATGGACCTCCTAAGACATTTGGATGTGGTCCTAAGAAATATGGAGAAAGGTGGTCGCAGAGAGCTGACTGAAGGCCTCGCCTTCACCAGGCAGTGAAATAACAGATGAAACTGCATGGCACTTAGAAATAATCCATCTCAAAGAGAAAACAGTAGACCTCCAAAAAACCCAAATGCAGAACACAGAGAAGGGCAGCAAGGACTAGCCAAGGTCCAGGCTGGCTGCTGCATGAAGGGTAACTGTGTGGACTGGGATTCTTCAGCCTGGAAGAAACTACTGAGGTGCCCATGGCTGAAGTATACACAGCTGAGAGGGACAAGGAGAACAAGTCAAGTTAGCAAGAGGTAAAATAAGTGAAAGGGAGATGCTTCCTCCCTCCCCTTGGCTTTAGGCTACTCCTACACATGGCTGTGGCTGTTCAATGTCAACAGGGATTAATAAAATCCACAGGACAAATCTGTGGAAAGAAAATCTCCTGAGGTTTATGCAGTATGAAGATATTACCTTCAGTTCAAGAAATGTTAGAGCTGCATAAGAATATTCAGTGTGTGTGTGCCCTGATCTCGCACCCTTTGCTCTGCTCTGGCTGCTGCCCAAATGTGGGAGGCAGGATGCTGGGCTGGTAGGACCCAAGCTGGCTTTCTCCTACTCCCATCCTTTTCTCTGTAAGGAGAAAGAGGACTTCTAGGTCTCACAACTTCAGGAAACCCGAAGTCTCAGCATATGAATTACACATTATTTTACCATGAGCCCAGTCTCTTGGCATATTGATCTGATAGAACAGAGCCCAGACTAGCTAAGAAGGGTGTCCAGAACAGGTAGGTTTCTGCTTTGGGCCTGGAACTGGTTTCACATTCCCAAATACAGGAAAGACACTAATATGCTGGTTCAAGCCCAGTGAAGGCCACCAAAAAGACTGGAGGAGCTCAGACACTTGACATAGGAGAAGAGGATAAGAGAAACTGGGTTTTAGGCTTCAGGGAAAGGCTAAATGGAGACTTCCTTGTTCTCTTCACTACCTCAGAGGAGGGCACAGACTCAGAGGTGCAGAGTGATGGAATGAGAAGCCAAAATGCAAATGGCAAGGAGGAAAGTTCTGGTTAGATATTAGGAAAATTACTTGCCCTGTGAAGGGAATCAAGCACTACCACAGGGACCCAAGAGGTGGGCAATCTCCATTCTGTGAGACAGTTGACTCTGGATGGGACAGGGTGCTGACCATCCTGACATCCTGCTCAGAGTAGGGGGCTGGACCAGAGACCCCCAGAGCTCCCTTCCCACCTTGGTCATGCCATGGTTCGGTGCTGCACCCTGTCAGTGGAGAGAAGCCTGGATGGTGAGCGCAGGTTTAGCTCAGCTGTGGTGTTGATCCTCCCCCCAGACACACAGGGCTTATATTCTTTTTCTGCCCTTTCAAGCTGTGAATGGTTTGTGTGCCTGTTGCCTGCTGAGACAGCTTCCTCTCACAGCATCTGCTCTCCCGTCAGTCTGCTCAGAGAGTGACAGTGCCCTCTGCTCCTGGCTCCGGGGGAAACGCGTTCAGCTGCTGGAGCCTGAGCCAGCCAGAAACGAGGCTTCAGACCTCGTTAGCAAAGCTTTCTTCCTCTGCCTGCAAATCCAGCACCGACTCACACAGTCACAGATGTTTTCTCACTCCTCTTGCACAATTTATCCTTCCCTTTCCAATCCTGCACCCTTAGGTTCCTCCCTTTCTAAAATGAAAGGCTTCTTCCTGCACTCCGACAGCAAGCTCTCACCTCTGGTTCTTCCCCAAATATTAACAGATGGTGGCAAGGCAGGGCTCTGACAGAGGATGAGCACAATGGGCTTTCTGAGGAGGTATTTGGAGAAGAAATCTTTCTCTCAAGCCTGGAGAAACAGTCTACAGGGAATGCAGCAACCTCCAGCTGTTTGAAGAGATTCTGCATCAGCCAGAAGTGTCATCTTTAGCTATGGGAAAGTGCTGGGGTTAATTTAATGATCATTTTTATTAGCTATGTGTGTTGCATAGATAATAACTCTGCAGCATACGAATGCCACGGAGCTGCTGGCACATACTCAGCCAGAACCTTCATTTACAATCATTTATAGGTGTATTTCTAAATGCCTAGCTGGACCCTGGAGAAAATAGGAGGGTCTGTATGATCTCAGACAGCTGGGGAGGTGAGCACAAAGGAATGCCCTATGCTACGCATCTCCTTTCCTGTATCCATGGAAGGAGAGGACCAGTCCTTGTTGGAGCAGGGATTGCTCTGGGTCAGATTGAATGGACAGGGTGTAGCAGCTTTTCCTGCCCTTGCAGTGTAACTATCGCATTCTGCACAAAGGAAAGGACATGGAGGGAGAAAGTCTTTCCTCGATCCACCAGTTATGTTGGGTTTGGCTTTGTCCTACCACCTTCTTCCCCATCTGTTAAAAAAGAAAAGCAGCAGATAGAGGTGCATCCTTCAGTCTTGCTTAGCCCCTCCGACCCTATGGCACAGCTCAGCCCTGCCCTGGGTTCCACAGGGCATGGATCCACGAGCACTCGGCCACAGCTGCCTCTCTCTGCCATCCTGATGCCCCTGTTTGTGCCATTCCATGCTGCCTCCTGGGAGAGACATCCCTGATGGCCTCAGTTTTCCTTGGTCAGCCCAAAGCTACAGGATAGAGAAATTTCACCAGCAGAGTGAGAGTCCTCTCTAACTGGTCCATGGTTCCCCTCATGCTGAAGTCCTGGTCCCTGTCTGGCACCATGGGAACCTGCTTCCCAGGACTATTAACACGGGGAGAAGCCAGCCAGATGTGAATTTGTCTGCCCTGAGAATGGGAACCTTGTCACTGCACATCCTGAGCCCACACCTGCTTCATTCCTCTGAGATTTGTGTCACACTCCCTTCCCAGTCACTTCAAAGTTATTTGGGAATGACAATGAGTCACTCCCTGGCCACCCTCTGTCCTCTCAGTTCACCATTTCCAGCTAATTTCCTTGTAGTCCTGCTGCCTCTGGAAAGGTGATGAGTTTTGGGTTCATGAGCTTGACCTTGCCCTAACTTTGCAAGTGCAAGTCTCGGCACAGTGCTGTGGAGCCCTCCATCTGTCCCTTCTTTCCCAGAGGATCTTGTGCAACCTCCGGAGGGCTGGCCCAGCGCCACTTCCCCTGCGGCCCTCGTGATGCCCAGCCCAGCTGGCGGGGACTTCTCGGAGGAAGGGAGTTCTACACACCCACCCCTGGGACTGCTGGCTCCACCATGAACCTTTCAGGCTGTGGTCCCCAGGAGAGACGTGAGTGTGGCCATGGAGCCTGGGGAGGTGACGGGGTGGGCATGGGGGGTGTGGGCAGGGGGCAAGAGTGGCTGTGGGGATGAGAGCATGGGTGATCATAGGGAGATGGACAAGGCCACCTGTGGGGACACGGTGAGGACACCAGTGGGGATGGGATGGAAGACACTATTGGGGAGGGAGGTGAGGACACCCGTAGGGATATGGACAAGAGGATACCCGTGGGGATATGGACAAGTATACCCATCAGGGAGTGGAGGACAGTGTGTGGAGGAGCGGAGGATATCTGTCAGGAGAGGGGCTGGTATACCTGTAAGGAGTGGAGGGGGCACTATGGGGAGGAGGGGAGGACACTCCTGGTAAGTAGTTCAGGTCACCAGTCAGAATGGAGACAAGGACACCTGTCCCCATTCAAAAGGTCAAGGACTATTGTGGGGATTGGGTAAGGTCACCAGTGGGGATGGGGGTGAAAACACCCGTGGGGAGGGAGTGAGGATATTTGTGGGATATGGACAAGTACACCTATAACGGGGCGGGTGGGGTGGTGAGGACGGGGACAGGATGACGCTACACTGTAGGGAGGAGGGAAGGACATCCATGTGAATGAGGGTGAAGTCAGCAGTGGCGGTGGGGAGGTCACCTGTAAGGAGTGTGGGAGGGGGGCACCACGGGGA